>JAMPIV010022196.1:0-459557 GCA_024509875.1 Oreohelix idahoensis
CTAGTTCTTCAGATAGACACAATTGAATAACTGGTTCTTCAGACAGACACTATTGAATATCTAGTTCTTCAGACATATATTATTGAACGACTGGTTCTTCAGACAGACTCTATTGAATGAGTGGATCTTCAGACAGACACTATTAAATAACTGGTTCTTCAGACAGACACAATTGAATAAATGGTTCTTCAGACAGACACCATTGAATAACTGATTCTTCAGACAGACACTATTGAATAACTAGTACTTCAGACAGACACTGTTGAATAACTGGTTCTTCAGATAGACACAATTGAATAACTGGTTCTTCAGACAGACACTATTGAATAACTAGTTCTTCAGACATACACTTTTGAATAACTGGTTCTTCAGACAGACACTATAAAATAACTGATTCTTCAGAAATTATATATAGCAGGTTCTTGAGAAGCTGTAAAAATCTGGTAAACAGAGAGAATAAAAGCCCAAATCCAGTTATGTATGTAGTCACTGCTTATATTATGATAATTTAAATAAGAAAATGTTGTAGCAGATACGGCAGATAAACTCTTGGTTCAAATGTATTTGCAATGTTACAATAGAACTGATTCGGTCTATCTGCCTGTCTATCAGTCTATCTGCCTGATTTATGTATCTTTATCTATCTGTCGGCGTCTGTGGCCTAATGGATATGAACGCAGTTTCATAATCCAGATATACCAGGTTCGAAACCTGCTGCAGGCGGTTTGGTAGCAGATCGCTTTGTGTGGATTTTTAACAATGGTATAAGCGCCGTACCGTTCAGAAAGCAATGGCAAACTACTGAATGAAAAAAATTGCCTAGAAAAATCACAAACCGCCAATAAAAGCTGGGGTTGATTGCCACGTCCTGTAAAGGATAAGCAACTAACTTTATCTATCTATCTATCTATCTATCTATCTATCTATCTATCTATCTATCTATCTATCTATCTATCTATCTATCTATCTATCTATCTATCTATCTATCTATCTGTTTATCTGCCTGTCTGTCTTTCTATCTGTCTATCTATCTACCTATCTATCGTATTTACTCACGCAAGCCGACACCACACATACGATATCTTTTCTACTACTGGTTCGCTCACTGGAACTAACACTTTAAAGCTAAACTGACCACTTATCTAAAAGCTCTACCAGATTAAATCTCATTCCAGGCCACAGCGCAAGTATAGTGAAGATAACTCCCTGCCTGATGATGACCAATGTCTATTGCTTGGACGTTTATGACCCAGTTTGTGGAACGGATGGGGTGACCTACAGCAATTCCTGCAGTCTTGGCCAGGCCACGTGTGGGAAAGTTGCTGTAGCGTTTAAGGGAGCCTGTGACAGTGTCGCCATAGAAGCTGTATAAACAACAAAATTAGTTGTTTGGACTGTACAGATGTTAAATCCACGTCTGCTTCCTAGCTGTTTGCGCTTTTGATTATATTTTTTTTTTTAACGACAACGAAATTAGAACGAAGCAAACACTATTAACAGTTGCTGCTTTTCTGTCCAATAAATATAAACTAATCAACAGAAAAAGTTGTTATCACTGACAGAAAGCTTTACGAGAAGGGAGGCCAGCAAGGTCATTTGTCATTAGGCCAGGGTCTCATATCACCGCGGAGGTCTGGGGCGCTCATTCTATGAATTTAAAAAGAAATCCACAAGCCTTTCCCTACGTTAAAATATTTTACCCCCTTCCAAAACAATGAGGGAAGCAGTGGCGTACCCTCTGCCCTATTAAACCGGACACGTCCCGGGGGCCCCAATATCGAGTGGGCCCTATGAATGTAGTGTCAGAATGAACCTTCGCATACCGGTATATATCCTTACATACGCAGCACACAATAAATATCATATATTGGTTATAATCGTGATGGCTGTATACCGCTCCACCTATGTCCCAGTCTTGACGTATGGATGCGAGTCATGGGCAATGACTACAACCCACAAATGCCAGATCCAAACCTCAGAAACGAGATATCTGAGGAAGGTTGTTGAAGTAACAAGAAGAGATATGGTCCGCAACCAGACGATACGCCAAGGCCTAAAATCCCAACCCCTGCAGACCCAAGTAGAACAGTCCCAACTGAGATGGTTTGGCCATGTCTGCAAAATGGGAGAAGATTGGCTACCACGGCAAGCATGTGAAACTAAGAGCCAGGGATCCAGACCTCCAGGACGACCCAAAGTCCGCTGAGAGGACAACATAAAACAATCTTTGAAGGACCGAGGACTAGAATGGAATCAAGCCAGGAGGAAGACAGCCGATAGAATAGTATGGCACTCTCTTTTACAAAACTCTACACCTCACGGTAAAAGAGGAACGACTAAGTAAGTAAGCCTTTCTATAAATCGCTGTGAGACTCCCTGAAATAGAAGCACCATCCTTTTATTTATATCTCTGTCAAGAACAATCTTGAGTGAAGGTTTCAACCTTTGTTTTAAAAAAAACTCATTCCTATTACCCGAATTTTGGCCTTATTGGACCACTACTGCAAGCAGGGCAGACAACCTTTCAGACAAGCATTATAAAATAGCTGGTTCTTCAGTTTCTTTAGACGGAAACTATAAATTAACTGGTTCTTCAGACAGACAGTAGTTTTAAAAGTTGGTTCTTCGGGACAGACACTATAAAAAAGCAGACTGTTCAGGCAGGCATTACAACATAGCTGATTTTTAAGACAGGCAGTATAGACATATTGGTTGTTCAGACTGACACAATAAAACAAATTGTTTATCCACATCGACATACACTGCAAATTAACTATTCTTCGAAAAGACATTATAAAATTATTGACTTTGCAGTCATGTACTATACTATAACTGGCTGTTCAGACACTTTAAAATAACTGGTTCTTCAGACAGACACTATAAAATAACTGGTACTTTAGACAGACACTATAAAATAACTGGTTTTTCAGACAGACACTATAAAATAACTGGTACTTCAGACATACACTATTAAATAACTGGTTCTTCAGACAGACACTATAATATAACTGGTACTTCAGATAGACACTATAAAATAACTGGTACTTCAGACAGACACTATTAAATAACTGGTACTTCAGACAGACACTTTAAAACAACTGATACTTCAGACAGACACTATTAAATAGCTGGTTCTTCAGACAGACATTACTGAATGACTCGTTTTTCAGACAGACACTATTGAATAACTGGTTCTTCAGACATACACTATAAAACAACTGGTTCTTCAGACATACACTATAAAATAACTGGTTCTTCAGAACGACATTACTGAATGACTAGTTCTTCAGACAGACAATATTGAATAACTAGTTCTTCAGACAGACACTACGGAATAACTGGTTCTTCAGACAGACACTATTGAATATCTAGTTCTTCAGACATATATTATTGAACGACTGGTTCTTCAGACAGACTCTATTGAATGAGTGGATCTTCAGACAGACACTATTAAATAACTGGTTCTTCAGACAGACACAATTGAATAAATGGTTCTTCAGACAGACACCATTGAATAACTGATTCTTCAGACAGACACTATTGAATAACTAGTACTTCAGACAGACACTGTTGAATAACTGGTTCTTCAGATAGACACAATTGAATAACTGGTTCTTCAGACAGACACTATTGAATAACTAGTTCTTCAGACATACACTTTTGAATAACTGGTTCTTCAGACAGACACTATAAAATAACTGATTCTTCAGAAATTATATATAGCAGGTTCTTGAGAAGCTGTAAAAATCTGGTAAACAGAGAGAATAAAAGCCCAAATCCAGTTATGTATGTAGTCACTGCTTATATTATGATAATTTAAATAAGAAAATGTTGTAGCAGATACGGCAGATAAACTCTTGGTTCAAATGTATTTGCAATGTTACAATAGAACTGATTCGGTCTATCTGCCTGTCTATCAGTCTATCTGCCTGATTTATGTATCTTTATCTATCTGTCGGCGTCTGTGGCCTAATGGATATGAACGCAGTTTCATAATCCAGATATACCAGGTTCGAAACCTGCTGCAGGCGGTTTGGTAGCAGATCGCTTTGTGTGGATTTTTAACAATGGTATAAGCGCCGTACCGTTCAGAAAGCAATGGCAAACTACTGAATGAAAAAAATTGCCTAGAAAAATCACAAACCGCCAATAAAAGCTGGGGTTGATTGCCACGTCCTGTAAAGGATAAGCAACTAACTTTATCTATCTATCTATCTATCTATCTATCTATCTATCTATCTATCTATCTATCTATCTATCTATCTATCTATCTATCTATCTATCTATCTATCTATCTATCTATCTATCTATCTATCTGTTTATCTGCCTGTCTGTCTTTCTATCTGTCTATCTATCTACCTATCTATCGTATTTACTCACGCAAGCCGACACCACACATACGATATCTTTTCTACTACTGGTTCGCTCACTGGAACTAACACTTTAAAGCTAAACTGACCACTTATCTAAAAGCTCTACCAGATTAAATCTCATTCCAGGCCACAGCGCAAGTATAGTGAAGATAACTCCCTGCCTGATGATGACCAATGTCTATTGCTTGGACGTTTATGACCCAGTTTGTGGAACGGATGGGGTGACCTACAGCAATTCCTGCAGTCTTGGCCAGGCCACGTGTGGGAAAGTTGCTGTAGCGTTTAAGGGAGCCTGTGACAGTGTCGCCATAGAAGCTGTATAAACAACAAAATTAGTTGTTTGGACTGTAAAGATGTTAAATCCACGTCTGCTTCCTAGCTGTTTGCGCTTTTGATTTTTTTTTTAACGACAACGAAATTAGAACGAAGCAAACACTATAAACAGTTGCTGCTTTTCTGTCCAATAAATATAAACTAATCAACAGAAAAAGTTGTTATCACTGACAGAAAGCTTTACGAGAAGGGAGGCCAGCAAGGTCATTTGTCATTAGGCCGGGGTCTCATATCACCGCGAAGGTCTGGGGCGCTCATTCTATGAATTTAAAAAGAAATCCACAAGCCTTTCCCTACGTTAAAATATTTTACCCCCTTCCAAAACAATGAGGGAAGCAGTGGCGTACCCTCTGCCCTATTGGACCGGACACGTCCCGGGGGCACCAATATCGAGTGGGCCCTATGAATGTAGTGTCAGAATGAACCTTCGCATACCGGTATATATCCTTACATACGCAGCACACAATAAATATCATATATTGGTTATAATCGTGATGGCTGTATACCGCTCCACCTATGTCCCAGTCTTGACGTATGGATACGAGTCATGGGCAATGACTACAACCCACAAAAGCCAGATCCAAACCTCAGAAATGAGGTATCTGAGGAAGGTGGTTGAAGTAACAAGAAGAGACATGGTCCGGAACCAGACGATACGTCAGATAATCTTTGAAGGACCGAGGACTAGAATGGAACCAAGCCAGGAGGAAGACAGCCAATAGAATAGTATGGCGCTCTCTCTTACAAACCTCTACACCTCACGGTAGAAAAGGAACGACTAAGTAAGTAAGGTTATAATCGTGCTAAGAATATAAGAAAGGTCCCCTATCATTTCTATATGGGGCACTTTACATTGTAGTGAAGCCACTGGGAAAGGGGGGGGGGGGCTCATATGCACAATGTGAAACCTCCCTGGGGCCTGATTAACACAGACCATCAACACTAAATAGAAACATCCACACAAACACAGCAGGAAAGAAAAAAAAGCGGTGAATATATTAGAAAAATATACTCAGCAACACCGTTTGGCCAACTACAAGGAAGCCAGTTAAGTAGGCACGTACATTAGGCCTGTCACTGCCGCGACCAATCAAGAAAGACGTAACAACGTTACCAATAACCTGTTACACTAACAGCTTTAGTATATACAATTACACTTCGGTAAATATTGTTTTGTTGTCTATCTGTCCTATTATAAAGATGACATTGAACACGAAAATGATTTCTATGCCAACAAAACTTGTACAATCTATATAATGTTACTTACCGTGTAGTTCTGAAACATGGAGAACAACAAAAGCCCAACCACGAAGTTACAGAACGGGTGCTTGCCAAGAATAGACGGATTATAATTTTACTACATGATCACCAATGTGGAACTGATAGAAGGAACAAGACAAATACCAATAGTGGCACAACAGGTAAGGTAAAGACAATGGCGTTCAATAGGAGACACAACGAGAAAAACGGTTGAAAGTGTTGTAGGGCAGTCCTTGTTCCGGATCCCGAGAGTAAGAAAAAACGAGTGATACCTTATAAAACATGGAGTAGAGAATTATAAAATTATTTAAAAATTATAAAGGCGACATGCAAAAACTTGAATGGTTGGAACAGTCATAACAGTTTGGCGTGAAGTTACTAATGGCGTATACACCACATGGAGCTAAAGTTTAATAATCATGCCGAATGATGCCAGTTATCACAACTGTGAGTTCCAAAGGTTGTCATAACCGGGAGTTGTAGCGAGGATAAGCTCTCATTGCAGATAAATGCTTCTACGGCACGTGCCTCAAATAGCCTCTGAAAACCAAGCTCAATTCCCGGCCTTCGTGTGGCTCAATTTGAGCCTAGCGGAATAGTTTCCACCGACGGGAGAAGGCACGAAGGCGAGTCACTGGCGCCTTAAAAGCAGCAGCTTCGGGCAGATAGGGCTCGTAATACGTGGTTGGTAAGTTATCTAGGAGACGGTAAACCTCTGAATTCAAACCACCGCTGCCTTGCGGAAATATCCGTTTGCGGGACAGGCATCGGGAGTAAACCCTGAGGATAATTCCGGAGTCGCAGTCGTTAAGGCAAGTTAATGTTGATTCGACATTATTTAGGCAACTCCTGCGACGTGGCTGGTACCAAATTGTATCGCATACTGCCGTTCCTTTGGACCTACCGGCTGTGTGGAGAGGGGGGAACATGTTACATGGGCAATAGCTTGATCTCCATATAACTGTGCCCAAGCTCGCGCACACTTTAGCTTCACCCTATGATGTCGCCACAACACAAGAAGTAGCAGTTACCGGTTATAAGCATCTTGTCCAATTTGCGTAGGGCATGGCGCCAGGAGCTACTTCCGACAGTAGGAGATGTTCTAGGATTTCACTGGACAGCTACCGCCCGCTTCAAGCAGGCAGCCCCCAGCCAATTAGGTCTTGTCCCGCCACTATCTGCTTTCCCCATTGGGTGCTTGGGGGTTAGGGTCAAACCCGAACTGTGGATAGAAAATTTCGCACCCAGCAATAATCACAAAACAAGAAATAATAGAAAGAAACCAACTATCAGTTTGGGATGTTGGAGCGTCCGGACTATGTTGACTGTCCTATCCGAAAACTTGCAGGACATAAATAATTTCAGGAAGACAACCTTAATCAGCGACGAACTTAAACGACGCCAGATGGATATCGCTGCACTTGACAGCCTCTGGCATGGTGAGCGAGAAGAACTGCACATTTTTTGGCAAGCGGAAGACCTCAATACAACTAGAGAACAAGAATTTATGTTTTGCGGAAAAAAAATCGCTAACTAAAATGATTAAACCAGGTGAGAATGGATCAGAACGGTTGTTAACGCTCCGCCTGCAAACTAATGCACGTCCCATCACCCTTGTCAGTCTGATTATTGTCAGATGACCACTTCTCAAGTCTGTACTCTCTACGCGCTCGTACCATAGTGCGGACTGTGATACAGATGACTCCTTGGTTTGCTATAAAATTAGAGCACAACTAAGAAAGCTAGTGTCTGGCATGAAGCTAAACCACGCATCGATATCAGCAAGATGTTGACCCTGTCACGATCGCTCAGTTTACCACAACCTTCATTAAAGCGCTCAAAAGCTAACAGCATGATGATACTGTAGCAGAGAACTGTGAGCACCTGCGGAAGACCATTCATAATACTGCGTTTTCTACCTTTGGTAAGAAGTCAGCGAAGTCAAATGACTGGTTTGATGCTTCATCAGATGTGATGACACCTGTCATTGAAGCTAAGGGCAGTGCTACGACTGAATACAAACGTTCACCGAGTGCTATAATCCTACATATCCTGAAGGCTACGAGAAGCAAAGTCCAATAAACTGCTGGATTCTGTGCAAATGAGTACTGGCTCCAGCTCAGCGAGAGCATCAAGACCGCAGCACAAAAAGACAATACTAGACAAATGTTTGACGGTATAAAGAAAGCCCTTGGTTCCCAAAAAAGCAAGACGGTACCGAAAAACCATCAGCGGAGAGAAGCTAACCGACAAGGGTAAGCAGATGGAGAGGTAGGTCGAGCACTAATCTGAGCTTTACGCTAGAGAAAATACCGTCATGCCTGCAGGCCTTGATGCTGTCAAATGCTAGCCAACTATGAAGGAGCTGGATGCAGAACCAATAATGGAAGAACTCAGCAAGGCCATTGAAAGCTTGACATCTGACAAAGCACCAGGCAGAGATGAAATTTCTCCCGATTTAATCAAATGCTGAAAGAGCACACTATTACATCCCCTGCGTATGGTGCTGTGCCAGTGCTGGGAAGAGACGACCATCCCTTAAGACATGCTAGATGCCAAGATTGTAACACTATGTAAAACTAAAGGAGACAGAAGTGATTGCAATAACTACAGAGGCATCTCTCTTCTTAGTATTGTTGGTAAGGTTTTCGCCAGAGTCATCTTAAAGCGATTACATAAGTTAGCTGAGAGCATACATCCATAATCGCAGTGTGGATTCAGAGCTGGTAGATCAACAACAGACAGGATCTTTTCTCTCCGTCAGTTTCAGAAAAAAATAAGAGAGCAGAAATGGCCTTTATATATCGCCCTTATAGACCTCTCAAAGGCTTTTGACTCTTCAAAATCGTGCTGAAAATAGGCTGCCCCACTAAATGGATGGAAATGATAGTCATTCCATGAAGACATGATGGGAACAGTTCAATATTTTGGAAGAACATCATCGCCCTTTGAGATGCCAAGTGGCGTTATACAAAGCTGCGTCCTGGTTCCGACCCTCTTCGGGTGCTTCTTTGCATTGCTCTTGAAACATGGATTCAGAAATGCAACTGAAGGAATACTATGTCAGATGGCCGATTGTTTAACCTCGCAAGTTTGAAGGCAAAAACAAAAATCAGAAGAGTCATTGTAAGAGACTCGTTATTCGCTGATGACGCTGCAATCGTCACCCAAAGTAAACAGGAGCTTCAGAGTTTGATGAATCGCTTCATCCAAGCATGCAAGGACTTTGGCCTCACAATAAGTCTAAAGAAAACAAAGGTGTTGGGTCAGGATGTGGATGTTGCACCAGTTATCACTATCGATAACTATGATATGATAGTGGTGCACCACTTCACATAACTGGGGTCTACCATAAATGACACACTCTCTCTAGACAAAGAAATTGACAGCCGCATTGGCAACGCTGCAGCCACCTCTGCCCGCCTCACAACGCGTGTTTGGGGAAACTCCAAACTCACAACGAAGACCAAATCTGCGGTATATAACGCCTGCGTCACCAGCACACTTCTATATGGCAGCGAGACATGGACAACCTATGCTAAGCAAAATAGAAGGCTCAATACCTTCCATCTACGGTGTCTACGCCACATCCTCTGTATTTCGTGGAAGGACAAAGTGACAAATGTCGAGGTGTTTTCACGTGCTGGCCTTCAAAACATGTATACACTGCTTAGACAGTGCAGACTACGCTGGCTTGGCCATGTCCTCCACGTGGAAAGTTATTGCATTCCGAAAGATATCTTCTATGGACAACTGGCAGATGACAAAAGAACCGTTGGGGAACCGCAGCTAAGATTCAAAGATGTATGCAGGAGAGACATGAGGACACTGGGCATAAATCCAGCAAACTGGGACGATGACGCTTCGATCTCACCAAGTGACGATGCTCTACGGCGCCACCTCAGATTGGGCGAAAAGAAGCTCTCGCGTCAAGCAGAAGAGAGGAGAAAACGTTGAAATGAACACAAGGAAAATATTTTAAAAAGCACCTCAGGGGCGCATTCCCATAGTCAGTTATGACTGAAGTGGCTATTAGTATAACAACTGTAATCTTAGAATAGTGCACAGACATTAGTTGGTGATCATATATTTACAGCCTCTTATGTGTTTGATATATTTAATTTTCTTCCTTGTCATGTTTATTGAGACAGCGATCTATAAATGGACAAGTATCTTCTCCAACAGATCTTTGTAAATTGAAGTAGAAAGAGAGCTCTAAGTGTCAGATAAAGTCAATTATGACATATGGAAGCGATTCATGGATAATCAGTAAACAAGCAAGATTACCCGAGGCCACAGAGTTGTGGTTTTACCGAAAAAGCTAAGAAAACCATTTACAACAATCATGAAACCAGCAAGTAACACATCTCGAAATGAAGGTTATCAGTTATGGTGTGCGATGTATGCCTCATGCCCTGAAAATAACACCATTTCTCGTGTTTCTAGTTTCTTCCTTTCATTTCCTTCCACCTTTCAACTTCCATCGAACAAATAAACACATGAACTCACACGGACGATAGGTAACAGTAATTAACAACAACACACATATAAAAACTATAGACACATGCCTAATATACAACCATAAACAAAATTACCTCTATCGGGAATCGAACTCAAAACGTGTCATTGCAAGACCGCCATTTTAACCGTTAAACCGTTATTGATTATCCACACACAAAAAACACTTGCGGAGGGATTACCACAAGGATTAGCATTAAGTTGCACCATCTTCCTCATGTTTATAAATGACCTCCGCCACCCCCCTTTCTTGCAGGTATCAAAAACACTGTATGCAGATGACCTGCTCGTTTGAACAGTAGAAAAATACAAAAAACTGGCACAAGCTAACCTAAATAGAGCCCTAGCCACAATAGCTGTATACTGCAGGCTCTGGAAACTAAAGATAAACACCCGAAAAAAAACCAGTATACACAGTTTTCACCTGGAGTATCAAGGAAAACAAGAAGGTGTTCCAACTAAAACTCGATGGACAACTACTGTCCAGAGAAGAAATTCCAGCTTACTTAGGTGGTGAGGTTGACATACAGTTACTCCTCAATACCTTCATGCACAAAATGAAAGTCAAAGACAGTACACGTCTGAATCTAGTTAAGCATCTTGCAAGCACTAGCTGTGAAGCATGTCGTAGATTTTTGATAGGGGAATTAAGACTTCGGTTGGTCCCTTCTGAATAGATTAGAATAAGTGATAGTCACAGTGAGAAGTAGTAATAGCAAATAGATTTCCACGAGTGATATGGTAGAAATGTGATAGAGGCTGTCTCTGAAATCAAGAAATCTTCACTCTTTCACCTATCTTCTACGACAGATTTAGATTGAGTCAGACAGTCTAAAGAGTCACAGATACATATGATTTAGTCTAAAATTCTTCCCCTTTAAGGTATGAACAGACTGGATACTCTGATCTAATCTAAGGGAATATATGTATTTTTAGCAATACCTTGCATAAAGAAATGTTATGACAGCAAAAATGAATGAGTGTCAAAATACCACCATAAAGGGATCGCTCAGTCCTGCATTCACTCTATTCATTCCACTGTGTAGACGTGCATTTGTTTATACTCACAGCTTTGGTAGCCACTTCGGGAAAAAAAAAACAATATTTTTAGGACTTGCCCATACAGAATCTTCAATGGTAATCTTGGCCAAGAAAACCCCATGTCCAAAAAGACGGGTTGAATTCACTACTTCCGGGACCGTTCTCTTGGGAATACTATTGGTTTGGATGTCTGTTTAAGTCACATAAAATTGTCCAGGCACGAGTGTTTATAGCGAGCACAGTGTCAACATCTTAGATTTCAAACGAATGAGGAATGTCAGGTCGGCACCTTCTCTCAGTATAGGAATTTAGTTGGTCACACCACCACTTGTCAACAATGTCGGGAAAGTTACTGATTGAAATATGTTACTTGCCACCAAGGATGAAAAATGGCTAGAGTGTTCTCAGGAAGAATCAAATCAGGCTCGATGACCCGTTACTTCTTTAAACTCTTAAAGTTCTTGCAAAAGTTATACATCAAATCTTTAAGGTAAGAATGTTTTTTTTTTTTTTTTCACAGATTTATCTCTTTACTCAAACGCTGGCAAAGTTTGGGTACCACAGAATCACTCAACACAGAACTACTAAGAACTTAAACCACTACGATCATACTAAATGACATCTCTATTAACAGAGATTCTAGAAATCGAACGAAGGCTTGTTCTAGTCTTGACTGCGAAGTTACTGAGTGAAAATGAAATCTAACTCCCTCCAGTATATATGAAACACCAGACAAAGATGTACACTATTTCCATAAACTACACAATAGCCTCCCCTTCTCTTAACACCTCCTGTCTTCGCACCTCACGCCAAAATGACCATTCTGAGCGAATGCGTGATGGCGCCTTCTCCACCCTGACACTGAGAATCTACCGAGGAAACTACGTGTCAGATGCAAAATACCAGACAAATGTCTGACACTGCACCGGTAGATGTCGGAATTCACGCCTCACCTCAGCGCTCACCGAGAAATTACGTTTTGACAAGTGAGAATGCAGACGATATGTCGGCCCTATGTCTGAGATAGCCAAAATATTCACAGTTATTTCGTCAATCTGCAGCGATTGACCGAATGCATTCTCACGCCAAATCGTCTGGTTCGAGGACTGACACGTTACGTAAAAGTTACTTGTTTAATCAGCAATGAAATGCGTATCTAAATGAGAAACAAAACTGGCGAAAGTGAGAATGAGAAAAAAATATTTTTCCCAAACGAATGGATGTGAAAAATACAGGAAAAAGGTAAAGAGTGATAATAAAATAGAGGATACGGGTGAAAGAAAAAGAAGAGGATATAGGCAATTCAATGATCATAAAACCTCTGTGACAAAGCAGGAAAAAGAAATATCAGACAGCTGTACTTGAGATATGTCCGATCAGCCATGGATAACAACTATTGTTGCAGTCGGCAATGAGCAAAACCACCCAAGTAAAATTGAACAAAGGCCAAAACCAAGCTCTAGGTTCATATGTGAGGGTATGAGAACCACGCCAACGACTGCCTGTGAAACTGATGCAGACATAGAGCCTATGGACCTACGACGTAAGCTTGATGTTCTGAAAGCACCAAAGCGCTATAGAAGAATAGAAATATATGAACCATGTGGAGAGTTATGTACTAATTCTTCTTCTTCTTCAAGTACCGTGCCTAATGGTGTAGGAGATCGTGTGTCAATACAACTTCCTGTCTCCAGTTCAATTTATCAATTCTGCTGTTGACTTCTTTCCATGCCGCGATGTCAGACTATCCAGTATTTGCTTTCTTTATCTTCCCCTATCTCTCATTTCTTCAATCTTACCTGTTGTTACGATATTTTCCAACTTTCATCTTCTCATAACATTTCCAAAAAAGTGAATTGCTTTTTTCTAACTTGTGAAATAAGTTTCCTTTACGCTTTGGCCTCTTTCAGGACATCCTCATTACTCTTTTTGGCTGCCCATGATATTTTTAACATTCTTCTATAAACCACATCTCTGTGGCCTGTAGTGTCTCCCCTATTTGTTTACTAATTGTCCATGACTCACTCCCATATGTCAGGATTGGTTCTATATAACACTGAAGAACTCTCTTTCTTACTTCCAATAACAAAGCATTGTTGCATAAAATACTCTTCATTTTATAGAATGCTGTTTTTGCCTGAGCTATTCTGCTTTTCACTTCTAAGATGCATCTTCCATCCGTTGTTATTAATGTGCCCAGTCATTTGAATTTATTGACCTGTTTTAAAACTGTTCCATTTATTTTGGTAGTGCATTTTGGGGAAGCCCTTTTCTTTGAGACGACCATTACTTCTGTCTTTTTACTGTTAAGGCTGAGGCCTTTATTTTTACTTTCTAGCCCTATTGTATCAACAGTACACAAACCGACGGAAAGCAACGGCAAACTACCGTCGTATTATCCCTTGTACAATCATGAATCAAAACAACTTCCTTGTAAAAAACAACGACGTTAAGGGGGATTCTAGAGGAATCACATCGTCCGGTAGGGGGAGCATCATGTGCTGTACTAATTACCAAGCAGAAATTACAGCAATAAACACCACGCAAGAGCGTCCGATTGATAGAGTGGTTAGAGCGCTGGTCTCTCGCGGCAAAGGTGACGGGTTCGATTCACGGTATCATCACGCTCCAATCTACCCAGCTGTAAATGGGTACCTGACTTTGCTCTTGAGTTAGGGAAGGAAAAGGCAGCGAGGAAAGGAACTGGTCACCCCACCTCTCGATGCTGGACCTAGTATAGTGAAGTCTCTAACACTTCACTCCTCTAAGGAAGCATCTGGTATGGGACTACCCTGCATTGATGAAGGCCTTGAAAGCTGATACATCTGTGCACACTGTCTGTAGGGTAGGAGTCGATGGTTTCCAATGCACAGAGTTTTAGGTTGTTAGGGTCTGCTGACTTGTTTACTGAGTGGTCAAGGAGTTTGGTTTTTAACCGGGGCAATATAGGAATTGTATTTGGTGAATTGTCAGACACTTTTCTTAATCTGTTTTCTGGTAGACGATGTCTTGTATCTAATTCTTCCGCTACGGCTTTACGGCTCATCTTGACAAAGGTCTTTTACCTGAAAGTCAGTGTGGATTCCGGAAAGAACATGGAACCACCGATATGGTGTTCGCTGCAAGACAGCTACAAGAAAAATGCCAAGAACAGCACTGTGACCTGTACACAGCTTTCATCGACTTGACAAAGGCGTTCGACACGGTCAGTAGAGAGGGTCTATGGAAGGAAGATCATGGCAAAATACGGCTGCCCAAAAAAATTTATCACAATAGTGCAGCAACTTCATGATGGAATGCAGGCTAGAGTTCAGGAAAACGGTGAGGTATCGGAGCCTTTCCCCGTCTCAAATGGAGTTAAACAAGGGTGTGTACTTGCACCGACTCGGTTCAGTATCATGTTTTCTGCTATGCTGACTGATGCTTTTAGAGACGGGGACTGTGGTAAGTTGGATTATATAAATATTTATAGGGGACTTAGTGTACTGACTGAGATCAGCTGTGAAGGTATCTGTATCTAATAAGTGTGGTGTGTTACAGATGACCTTACTTTGCTACCACATTTAGACCTCAATCAGACTTATTCTGGAATATGGTGATGACTACGTTGAATGTCTAGGGTTATGATAGTGATGAAGTGTAAGTTCACAACAACCAACAGACAGATAAACACTTTTATTAAGATCCACAACACTTTACAACACTATGACAAGCACATACATATAACACTCTAGAAGACTAGCTTAAGTAAGTCAAGTGTTAACTTTTAAATTATGTATTAGTTTCTTTCAATAATAGATATCCTGATCCAACTACAGAGTGAATCAGGAATCACAATCAAATGTAAACACAATGTTTATGTACAAAATTTATACAAAGGATCTTTGTCCTGACATATAATATTATTACAATATGTGTGTAATGTTGTGATGTAGTATTATGAGGTAATACTGGCTTTTGAAGCTAGGTTGTTGTTTGTGATCACGACTTCATGTGTTTGTTACTGGTGGAAATAATATTGAAGGGATCACAGTTTCTTTTTATTTGTAAAAAATAACTGTCCCTCTTGATTTAGTATTACAGTCAACTTTTAAGGTGGGGTTATACAAGGGTGAGCTGCTCTGGCTCTGGCTGACGAATTCTTAACTTATATGTCGGCGGCAGGAAAACTGTCTCCTCTGCTCGCTTGCTTCTCAGTTATCTTGAAATACACCACTGGTCGATATCTTAGACAAGGAGTCTGCTGCCAGCCCTCTGGATCCAGCAAAACTCAGACCAGGTGCTGCTCTAATACTTCAGTACCACTGTCCCTGAAATAAGAAGGTTGTACCTCCTTCTTCAGAACTAATATATAATATATTTCCACACTGAAGTACAGGACATTACAAACACAGAGTTCAGCGCTGTAGGCCAACTGCTAGCTTCTCATGTGACAATATACACCAGTATTCCTCTCCCTAATGGTTACAACGCCTCTGCAATTCCAGCGTTAATTCCTTCTATACAATAGGATAGGTGTCATGTTACTATTTGGCAATCCCATATATGCCTATGCAGTTATACTCCTCTCTGACAAGCTTTTACATGGTGGAGCAATATCTAGGCTTTGCCTTCTAATTGCTACTGAACCACACACATACAGACACAATTTATCATTTCATATTCAATTTTCATATAATATATATATATATAGGAAATATGTCTAGCTTACCACAATTCAAGGAAATATACACAAGTAACGTTGACTGGCGATGAATTCTGGCACAATTTTGATCTGCCTTATCCCAGGCTTTTATTTAGAAAAATATTAGCTTGAGCTCAACGCACTTGCTTCTCACAAAATTTATTTTCAAAACTGGCCCTGAACTGACGCTTCTATTTGACTATATCGATCGTTCTAACCAATGAGACCATGTTTACAAGAGACTTTGAAAACTTTTCCTATCCTATACGTTGCCATTCACAACACTAATAGTATTTGCAGTTCGACTAATAAGGTTTCGCCTTACATATTACTACAGCCAATCAAATCGTATCTAACTTGTTGGCCTCATTTCCTCTAAAGCAGTGTTTTTCAACATGCCATTATGAGCAAATATGATCTTGTGCTGTCAGACAACCCCACTATAGTATTTTGGCTATAATTTGTTAATTACTAGACTATTTGCGTAACACATAACATATTCTTTGTCAGCAAGTCCTAAGGCACACAAATATATAGGTTTAATGGGGCTAAGTGGCTTTGTTCAAAATATGTATTTGCTTCTACCACCCGTTCACTTCTATACCAAGGGATGTCTTCTGTACTGTCAGACTAATGTCAGGAGCTTAGACATAAATCAGTAGAATGTCAGGTTTCCCAATAAGATGTTAAACCTGTTTTCAAAACCTAACCTCGTATCGTTAGTGTTTTTTATTACTGTTTATTTGAAAAAATCAGGCCTGCATGCCTTTCGCGTGTGATTGGCGTTCACTTTTTAATCGCGAGACGACGTGGTACAATTGCATGCGTTCCTCCGTGCATCTCTCTCTCTCTTCTAAGCCCGTCTGTCTTATAGGTTAACGTAGTGTATATAATGACATTAATGCTAGTATTATATCTAGGTCATTATGCAGTTTGCGTATCTCAAGGTTTTCTAAGAAACACAGTACCAGTTTTATTTTTAGAAACTCGTGTAGTTTATGCAGACGGAGCAGAAAAAGGGGTTTTCGTGTTCAGCCATTATGGCGTTCTACAACACAGGCGTATGCTATTGGGATAGCACTGGTCATTCACCATTCTTCTTTCTTTTGTATTATTTCGTTCTACTTTACATTTATTTTCTAATTTATATATGTGGATTAGAATTTTTCACCACAGGGACACAGGAATCGACATTAAATATCGTATTGATGGAAAATTGTTTAACCGTAGGAGGCTTCAAGCAAAAACCAAGGTCAAATCACACACCATCAGAGATCTTCTGTTTGCTGATGATTGTGCCCTCAATGCTGGCTCAGAGGCTGATCTGCAGCATAGTGTGGATAGATTCTCCGAAGCCTGTGCCAACTTTGGGCTTACCTTCAACACGGAGAAAACAGAAATCATGTACCAACCAGCTCCTGGCACAGTTTATACTGAGCCAATCATCAAGGTTAATGGTGAGAAACTGAATGTTGTGAACAGATTCACATACCTTAGTAGCACACTTTCCCAGAACATTGTCATTGATGATGAGGTGAACACCAGGATCTCCAAAGCCAGCAGCACATTTGGCAGACTATACACCAACGTTTGGCATCGAAGAGGCATTAGTCTACAGACAAAGCTGAAGTTGTACAGAGCTGCGGTGCTTCCAGTGCTGCTATATGCATGTGAAACATGGACTGTATACAGGCGCCACGTAAAGAAGCTAAACCACTTCCATACAGTCTGCCTCAGGAAGATAATGAACATCAAATGGCAAGACAAGATCCCGGATACCGCCGTTCTTGACAGAGCTGGTATCCCTAGCATTGATACTATTCTGATGCAGTATCTGGGCCTAGCATTGATACTATTCTGATGCAGTAAAGACGAGCCACACAGATTCGTAAAGTTGCAGGTTTAGAGTGAAACGTCAGTATCTTTCACGAAGAGAGATAATGGCAGTAGCAAATAGATGAACTGAATAAGCTATTTATATTATATGTACTAAATATAAGTATTCGGGGCTTGAACAGGTTTTCTTTCTTTCTTTTTAAGGTTTTCCTTGTTTTGGCTAGGTGCGCACGTTCAGCCCAGATGCAAGGTTGTCAGTTATATAAAGTGCATATCCAAACATCTTAAATAAATCAGATGATCTGGTAAAAACAGTAGGACATTTTTCTCCATCAATTTAAACAGAAAATAGAAAGTAAGAAAAAAAAAAACATTCAATTTTACATTTGATGGATGCAAGGAAACATAATGTTTAAAATGTGAAAATAAGAAACGTTAAATAAGGAAATACCAATAATAATTAACAAACAACAGAGAAATGTTACTAATCTACAGCTGGAGATAGCTCGGGGTGAAGCACAAAGTTTATTTTCAAAAATCCAATAAATGTATTAACATAAACAACACAAAATCCAATAAATGTATTAACATAAACAACACAAAATCCAATAAATGTATTAACAGAAACAACACAAAATCCAATAAATGTATTAACAGAAACAACACAAAATCCAATAGATGCGTGAAGTAAAACATAGTATGATGTTCTTCTTGTTCTCCTTCGTCGGCTCCTAACCATTTCTATCTCTTTTATATGCGGACTTGGACTTACCTAGGTCTTTTCTCGCCACCACACAGCTTCTCTTTTATAAGCGGACTAGGACTTATCTAGGGCTTTTCTCGTCCCCACACAGCTTCTCTTTTTTAAGCGGACTAGGACTTATCTAGGGCTTTTCTCGTCACCACACAGCTTCTCCCTTAGCTGGTGTGGAGCAGGCCACGCTGCCACCCTGATCCTCTCATGGAGCCGACAGTCTTGGAGGACATGCTCTACTGTTTGTCTGTCCTCCCCACATGGACACATATTTGTCTGTCCAATGTTTAGTTTGTTGGTATTTGAATCTGCAATGGCCGGTTCTTAATCAAATTAATTTTGAGTGAAAAAAGATATTAATGGGTAAGGAGAACGTTACTGATAAATGAACATCTTACAACCCCATGATGACAAGAAATCAGAATTAACTAGGAAGATAACCAGTACTTGCTGCAGAAATTGAGGACGACATATGAACAAAATACCGGGTTCTGAATCTTGAAATACATTAGTGCAGTAAGGTCTCGGATTACGAACGTTCCATTCTTCAGTGAGTTCGCAGTTGCCTACTAAGAGGGTGCAAAGGAGGTGGCCCACCACAAGCGACAGTTAGAAAGTGTGTGCCATCGGACTCTATCGTGATAGAACTACTGTTTACAAAATCTACTATAAATTTAAAATAAAAAAATGATGTGGAATCAATTATACAGATTAACGGTACACTGAAATTATGGAAATTTTCGGGTTTTGCCCTTCGTCAGCCACAGCTACAATCAGGTGACGATGGTTTTCTGTGTGTTTCATGGGGAGGGCTAAAGAAACGATCCGCACCGGGTGCCCAATAATTTATGCAGGCCCTTGGGCGTACTTCACCCAATTTTGTATGTAAGTCAGATTCTGCATGTCCAGTAAATGTGCATAAGTGCCTGCTAATAAAACACCAGAAAAAAAAAATGCTTGAAACATTTATTTTACTGAAAAATGCTTAAAGCTTATTGATAGTGACAATGCATTAAAATAAAGTAACATTGCAAAACACAAACAATTCAAACTAAAAACAATTTGAATGTCCCGGTACAGAGACGTACTAAAGGGTGCCAGCCAGGTGGAGGATGCCATCAAGAGAGAGGATGTTCCAATATAAATGTAGAAACTAAATAGAATATTTCCAAACTAATATTCTCAATGTCGACAAAATCAGGAAAAGTAATGTTTCGTTTACCGTTTACGAAAACAGTTGGCTAAACCTGTATAGTAACCATGTCGTCAGCTGCACAAAGGATAGTTTGTTGTAACCCCATCAGTCACCGGCATGCACCAGATGAAGGTCTATCTTTCCAGCGAGCGACTTTTCGGTCACCGGGTCAAATTCTTGTCAGCGATCAGGAATTTTATGCCACGGTACTCGGATAACGGATCCCAATTCAGTAGCCTGTTAATGGAGGAGATCTTTAAGATCTTGATGGCCAAACACATCCACACCAGCCCGTGCCATCCGGCCGGAAATGGGCTCGTGGAACGCTTCAACGGCAGCCTCACCATGATGTTACGTAAGTTGGGACAAGAGAAACCGGAAGATTGGGACCTTTTCATTCCTGCAGCCTTATTCGCCTACAGGGAAGTCCCACAGGCATATACAGGCTTACCACCAGCTACACTCTTACTCAGCAGACCTATTAAGGGCCTGCTTGAAGCCTTACTCCGGTCCCTGACAGACCAAAAGGCTGATGTGACAGTCGTCTCAGCAAGTAAATATGTATCAGAACTTAAGGAAAGGTTACAATTAGGATGGGATCTAGCAACAACCAACCTTAAGCGAGCAAGCATGAAGCACGCTAAACGATAATGCCACGCCACACACCGCTAAACGCACCATTGATGCGATTGCAGAATTTGGCTGGACATTATTACCACATCCCCCTTACAGTCCCGATCTTGCACCTTCTGACTTCCATCTGTTTGGACGACTGAAAGAAGATCTTCGCGAACATCACTTTGAGGACACCGAGACCCTTAAACGCACCTACAATTACGGAGACTACATTGAGAAAAAAGTTTTTGAAGTTCAGACATGGGGTTACATTTCAATGTGAATTTTATCTGTTTTCTTGCCTATTAAATGAAATTAAAAATAACGAGGCATTACTTTTTGACCGTCCCTCGTATATATATATATATATATATATATATATATATATATATATATATATATATATATATATATATATATATATATATATATATATATATATATATATATATATATATATATATATATATATATATATATATATATATATATATATATAATATATATATATATATATATATATATATATATATATATATATATATATATATATATATATATATATATATATATAGGGAGCCGTAGTGGCACAGTGGTTAGTGAACTGGCTTTCTAGCTCGGAGGTGGGATTTTTTAGGCCGCAGACGGCTCTAGGGTCGACCCAGCCTAATGAAATGGGTACCAGAGTAACTCTGGGAAGGCGACCGGCGTGATGCTGACCAAATCACCCTCATTGTGCCGATGGTCAAGAAAATATGGGCCTAACACCATATTCCCAATATGCCTTAATGGGCGTGTAACGGGATCCTTTACCTTAATATATATGTCACAGGAGATATAAGTAGGACGATAGATTCTGTCTGAGGTCAGACAGACTATTAAAGGGAAAGTGTGAATTGATAGAAAATAGAATCACTGGTGCAAAGTTGGGAGAAGATATGCCTCTGGAGGGTAGTGGTGCTACTCCTTCAGCCTACCTGGTGACTAACTTTTAACAAGACAATCTTGCCCCGCCCTCCAATGTTTGTAAAAGACTTTAATCTAGTACTCAGTAAAGGACACTACAGTTACTACACCAACATGACATTTAAAGAGAAGGCGTTCTGACCAGCACAAGAAACAGTTTTCTGGGTTTTTATTAACCATAAAAAACGCTGCACAACATCCAACGTAGCAAAATGCGAACACACACAAAAACCACTGTAAACCCCGTGTACATTCACTGAAAATAAACAATGTCGGAAGGATACACATCAAAGAAAATGAACCTCCAAAAAAAAATCCCCCAAGAGAAAAAAACACTGTGGCCACCTCACTCTACTTCCTTCCTACGCTCACACGGACACACCTAAGTTCTCTCGAACCCCTCCCGCACTTAAAATCCAAAGTTCTACTACAGTCTTGCTGTCACCTGGACAGGGGTCCCCAGTCCAATGAAATTAGACGACCGTGTTTGGCTAATTAGGTGATAAATCCAAAACTGAGAAGAAACTTATGTGGGTCAACACTGTCTGGCTGGACTTAGTATCCACTTTTGCCAGGAGGTAAGCTCCAGGGGGAAATAGTAACAATGAAGGAATGGCAAGTTATAACAGCTCGTGGACGAGGCTGTATGCGCTGCGCGGCCGTAACGTAATCTACGAAATAGCCGCCAGCGTTAGCAATTTGGCAGTTAATCCGCCAGTAAAGAAAAATGAGGCATAGTAAATGCTAGAGGCCATGCACCAATGTGTGGAAACGTTGTGCATAATAAATCTCCGTAGACTCTGGTTGAGCCCGTAGATAGCGAACATAGACCGCTCTTTGTTTGTTTTTGTTTTTTTTATCAGGGTCTGGAAAAATGAACACATTCAAAAACATTTACATGGTTTTGTTTGACCAGAAAGATCGACGCTAACAGACGTACATTCCCTCTCTTCTGTCTTCCACGAAAACGCATACAAATACACTTCAATAAACACGCGCCGTGTTAACACACCCGCCTCTGGTAAATTCCTCTCTTGCGCTTTGCAAGCGAGCAGGCGGGGGGCGGTCGGTGTAACACACACACGATCAGCCTCGCTAAGCGAGGTTAAGCATTCACCTCACACCACGGTACGTGATACAGAATTGACAGGCATAATCGACATGTACGTGGGAAATAAAATTAAATAATACTAGAATAGTTAAAACCTAACTCAGGATTAGTTGATTAACATCGAAGAGAACAATAATTAAAAATGCAATATGTACATCTTTGTCGTAATTTTTATCTGAGAGAGTTCTGATGGATATTGGTCCTTTAGAGTGTAGAATGATAGTGAAGGCTCTGTGAGAATAAGGATTTAGGAAAGTGAGGTAGTAGATTCACAAGGGCTGGGGAAGAGTAAGGACAGTCTCTTATTACGACAATATTTGTCTCCCAAAACTATTCCTACCGCTCTTCTGAACAAACAACTGTTTGTCAGTTCCAGTTGCTCATGCGCACACACACCGATTTGGTGATCCTGACGCACAACGTACATGAATACCCACTACAATAACAAAATATGGGAAATGTTTGGGTTTTGGGCCAGCCGACACCAATGCTAATAAAGTTTTTTAATACTTTTATTATCATACAATCAAGTTACAAGTAAGTATCAATGTACAGTCAGAAATCATGGGTTACAAAACACAAAATAACAGGGGGGAGGGTTTCTGAGGAGAAGTATCCAATGCACCTTTTCCCGCTTGTATTTACTAACAGAAAAGACCCGGTCCCGAAGACGAGAAAGGGGGGGGGTGATGATGATGATCAGACATAGGCAATTTAACCCAATGGTAAATTTATTACTCTGATCAAGGGGGTTACAGTAATAAGGGGTAAAGGAAAAGCTAGGGGTCATCAAATGTTTTCCTTTAATCAACCAATTTTCCCGGGAGGGGGGAATGCTCACAGTTAAATAATCCCGCTAGGAGAAATCCCGTACAATGAATACAATACACCTTAATACTAGGTTGAACTAACTATAAGGGTAAAAAGATTAAATCTCCTTTTTTTCATTAAAAAAAACGCTTGGCTGGCCAGCACACAGTCACACACACACACACACACAGACTTACCAAATGGTGAATTCTGGCACTTCATAGGAAATACATTAAAAAACAGCACTAAACCTTGGCTTAGGTAAAAGTATTTTCTTCCATGTACAGCCCCAGATTAGCGGGTTGTTGAAGTTAACAAAGTGTCCCGAAATCGCTGGACGTTGAAGTTTAACGGTACTGTTTGTTTATTAGATAAAGTTCCTAAAGAATGGCACAGGCCCTTGGCTAGGTGTGAGGAATTGTGTGGTGTCTAAGATTGGCACAGCTGGTGGAGATAACTTTCTTTTGCAGTAATGTCACAAACTACAAAACACTGAGGTAAGTTCTTCAGGGGGGTGGTAAAATCCAATGATTATGCTTGACAGACAGTGTCATGGAAATCTATGTTCTTCTTCACCAATAGAGCAGTGAGTAAAATATTGCTACTGTTGACTGTTCTTCTTCCAGTTTGATAACTATAAAACGACTTTATGAATTGGGATTTAAAAATAGTCTTTGGGTTTGCTTTGTTTCTGTATACTTCAGATAGCTGAATCCCAACAGGATCGCCACAAAGATTAAATTTCAAATATGTTCATAAGTCACTGGAGTAATCGAACTGAGTCGGCAAGACTCTAGATATATATTATTGCTGCGAAATGGCTGCTTAAATGATGTTTCATTGCTGCTTAATTGCTGGGATGCGAGGTTCAAAAGATCATTCTGGATGCAATAGAAAAACATGAAATGCAATAAAATCATATTAAAATCTAACGCGCAATACATTTACAGTTTAACTATTTTCTGCACTCGCGTCTTCAATTAATAAAGCAAGGAGGAAAAAAAAAACTCCCCGTGAGGTTAATAGTTGAAAGCACATCTATTTATACAGAACTAAACTGTATTAAAGTTATAATTCCCTTAAGCGGCTATTGTATTAGGAAATAAACTTATAGATGTAACATTTAGTTGGCACTAGAACTTTGAAGATGGGCTTATTTAATAAGGTTAAATTTACACCACAATCCAGTGAACTAGATATGAAATAACTAGACCACTGATCACTCGAAGCTAAAGTATTAATTACCGTCTGCACAGAAAAGAATTTCACTCCAATAGCCAACAATTTAGATGAAATCTAGCAGGAATTTTTTTCTATATGCTAGTGAATCTTAGAATTCTGTCAGAACGAATGATACGTTGCCCTTTTCAGATTCTGTATTTATCTATTAGAAAGGCAAGATAAATGGTACATGTGAAAATTTCGCGCCTCTTCAGTTCCCAGGGG
The DNA here is from genome assembly GCA_024509875.1 of Oreohelix idahoensis. Lineage (NCBI taxonomy): Eukaryota > Metazoa > Mollusca > Gastropoda > Stylommatophora > Oreohelicidae > Oreohelix > Oreohelix idahoensis. The sequence goes on from JAMPIV010022196.1 coordinate 24,943, forward strand.
AAGTCGAAGTTATTTAGCCGCCATGCTAACCACGATGGCCCGACTGGCTTCCGATCTACGTTCGTCTCAGACAGCTCACACGAGGATGTGAAATTTCGGCGAGACTAGCCTCGTTTGCGGTGAGTTTCCTGATTCCTCAGATCGTATCCGCTACGCTGAGCGTTCCGTCTTTCGGGCAAGTCTGCCGGTGGCCACAGACGTGCGAAGTCTGCAAGAAGCTTTCTTCTGACCGCTCGTGTCCGTCTTGCGAACGGTTCAGTGTTCGTACGGAGATGCTAAACTTCTGCTTCTCTGTTCTGAGGATCTTCTTTGACTGCTTTGATCCTAGCCGCTACTCTTCGTTGATGAAAAGTTACAACAATACTGATGTTCAGGGATTCTAATGTTATGAAAAGCTAAAGTCCCTTTAATCATCCATCAAATCAGGGAAAATTCACTTGACAAACTAGACGTACGTCACAATCTTCCTTCTGTCAGTTACATTTTATCTCTCCCGTTTTCTTATCTGTACACATTATCTCTCTATCTGTCTTCTTGTTTTAATAGATTATCTAGCTATCTGTCTGTTAAGTCGTAAGTTGAGTTAAAAACTGGTGGTGCTCTGCGTTAAATCACTTGAGGTATTACGAAAGAGTTACTATTCGTTATGAATTAATTATTTTAAGCAATAGAATAGATAACCCTGGGTAGATTATATCAGCATAAAATCTTACTCGCTACCACTCCAGATAACTTTAAAACAATTATTTCGCTCTTACCAGCTCAAGGAATAATCTCCATACGGGCTTAATTCACAGCTGCTATCAACATGAAGGATAAGATGCACGCATGCTAGAAAATCCGAGAGCATGACTGATTGAGTTATTGACACAGTGCTACAAGATGATGCCAGATGAATAAAATAAACAAACACAGCCCTGTTGAGCTAAACCATTAATAGGCACAATCGTTATGAATTTTAATCATAACAACAGGTCAGAATGACGAAAAACCAGATCGACCTAGCAAAACTAAGGGCAGACGATTCCACCGTCCGTCACAATATATATATATATATATATATATATATATATATATATATATATATATATATATATATATATATATATATATATATATATATATATAATATATATATATATATATATATATATATATATATATATATATATATATATATATATATATATATATATATACTGTTCAAAAAAAGAAACGCATAGCTACTCAAGGCACACACATAGCCATAATTTTGACATTCAATAACTTTTTTAATTTAATGAGTTAATTGTTCAAATTGCACAAAAGAATACCTTAGGGTTCAACCAATCAATTGACAGTTGTTTTGCATCTGAGTCACGAGAGTTTTTTGGCGTACTGGCTTTCCCATTAGTATGGTGTATGGCCTCCTCTTGCATCGATCAGCGACTGGCATCTCCTGGGCATGGATGCGATCAGACGTCTGATGTGGGCCTGTGGGATGGCTGCCCGCTCTTCCTGGAGTGCCTGGAACAGATCACGACGATTGGCTGGAGCAACGTCTCGGCGACAAACATGTCTATGCAGTTCATCCCACAGGTGCTCAATCGGACTCATGTCTGGAGACAAGGATGGCCAGGGAAGGGTGAGAATGCTGTTGGCAGTCAGGAACTGCGTGGTCAATCGTGCACAATGGGGTCTGGCGTTGTCCTGTTGAAACACAGACCTTTGGGCAGCCAAAAAAGGAAGGACATGGGGTCGAAGAATTTCATTGACGTATCGTTGCGCATTCAAGCCTCCTTCAATGTGCATCAATTGACTCCTTCCGTTGTAACTGATCATTCCCCACACCATTGCACCTCCACCACCGTGCGGCGGAGCTTCATCAACGCAATTTTGGGCAAAACGTTCATTTCGCCTACGGTAGACCCTACGCCGTCTATCATGACGCTGCAACAAAAGGAAAGATTCGTCACTAAACCAGACACGTCTCCATTGATTGTCAGCTGCCTAGGGACGTTGCTGGTTGGCCCAAAGAAGTCGATTTTGGCGATGGCGGCGCGTAAGGACAGGTCCTCGGTGAGGTCGTTGTGCCCAAAGTCCAGCGTCATGCAGTCTACTCCGGACAGTTTGATCAGACACATGACGTCCTGCAGGCAATGACTGGGCAGTTGAGGAAGCTGTTGTAAACCTGTCTCTGAGGTGACAAAGCCGAATAAAGCGATCCTCCGCTGCTGTTGTCACTCTGGGTCGTCCACTGCGATGCCGGTCTTTAACTGAGCCATAAATGTCTGCTTGAAAATGAACTTAATTTTTTGTGTGTAGCGTTATCCTTTTATAGGGTTTCAGTTGCATAGTCAGTGAATAGTGTTCACCCCAAATTTTGTTGCTTTCACGTGCGCCCAACATGAGCTGTGGTCAAATATTGCGTCATAATCACTATTGACCACTGCGTTGTAACGATTACAAAAAACGAACGCAATTCAGGTCAACACGTGCATTTGACACTGTAAAGAACATTTGAGGCTGGTTTTTATATACCCTAGCACCAAATTTTACTTACAAAGTCATAAAAACGCGCCCTCGGATAGCTATGCGTTTCTTTTTTTTTGAACAGTGTATATATATATATATATATATATATATATATATATATATATATATATATATATATATATATATATATATATATATATATATATATATATATATATATATATATATATATATATATATATATATGATAAGAAACTCTTTACAGAGCGATACAACAGGAAGCAATCTGATCATCAAAAGCAGTCCCCCCATCGGACAAGTGTTTCGGCCCGATTTACTCCTTTACACTCTAAGGGAGGGGGGAGGCCACTTGGGTCATGACTCCCAAGAGTCTCAGCCTACTGTTGTCTTGTATCGAAAATGAACCCATTTCACTTATGGTAGCAACTTTAAAATCCACAACTCCGCCAGCCGTGGAGGCAATTGTGAAAGTAACAAAGAGAAGACAAATTATTCCGTTCGTTCCGTCGCACATCACAACTAAGGACACACACACCTGCGCGAAGCCGACGAGCCTAGCCACTGCGCGCTAGCCACTGACATTCTGTGCCTGACACCCCTTATAATATACGCCGCCTGTTGCCCCTCAGTCACAGCCCTTTCACTAGTACACCAAAAAACTCACCGTATTGTGGACTTAGAAAAATTGTGGTGTTTTCTGTACCGCAGCGTTTATTGTCACGATTGCCATTGCTCATTGCGGTTGTTCCACAGCCAGCATGATGCCTTTTCGGCAGTTTCACTAAGCCTCTTCAGTGCCCTTGTTCTCGACTGTCCCCTCCACCCCAACAGTTTCAATAAATCATACACTGATGCAGCCACAAGCCCTCTTGCGCCCACTTCAACATCCATGACCCTTGCAGTAAACCATCAGATCCGCGGCCAGATCACTATACTTGGCACTTTGAACGAATGTTGCTCGTCTAATCTGGATTCAAATGGCACGGGCAGTTCAATCAGTATGACCTGAAGCGTTGCTGAAGAATGAAGCACTATATCCGGCCGTCTCCGCGATTTTCTGATACTCTCTGGATATGCCCCTCGTCCAGGTAGGTCTACCGCCATCTCCCAGTCGTTTGCACAGTCAAGAAGAGATGGTAAACTGCTACCAGGTTTACTCGGTTTGGGGTGTGCTGACTTTCCTGCCCTCAGAAAGTATGTATTTGCGGTGCTCGGCCTGGGTTTGCTATTCGCCTTCATCCTTGCCAGATCTATTGTCGCAGCAAGCTCATTTAGCACTTTGTTATGGCGCCAAGTGTATCGCCCTTGCCCTAATGACAACTTACACGCTGAGAGCACGTGTTCAAGTGTCTGCCTCCCCTGGCACAGGGGGCACTGCTCATCATCCGACTTTCCCCATTTAACAAGGTTGGAGGCCGACGGCACGCGCTTTATTTGTTAAATGACGTGAATGTCCACCAGTTGATAAATGTAGATGTTGGGACTGGTGTAGTAAAGTGTAACGATTGTCAACTCATTAAACCCAGCACAGTTTTGGTCATACAGGTTATCTTGTCCTGGAACGTGATGAGGCTCCGACAAGAATGTGAGTGTAAACAATGAGTGTGTATGTGAATGTCAGAACGCGAACGGTAGAATGATTCGATAGAGTTGACAGGTTGGTAGTACATCACTCATACTCACACTGTTCGAATTCAAGAAGTACTGGAACTACGGTGGTCTTTTTATAACATTTAATGGGACGCACACTTGGACAGTACGTGTATGGTTACAGGAACAAATGTCGACATAGACAGCATAATGTTGATCACAGGAATATCATCTTAAGTTAGCATTCATGCTTGGCAAATATCATAATGGAGCATTCGTAAATAAGCATTCAGAGTTCCATCATGTAAATCATCTGGCTTTACTGACTGGGCACGTCAGACCATAACCAATATATAGGAAGGCTCCTAGACCTAACCTCGTCTAGTGAATATCCCTTCACGTAAAGTTCATATATATATTTTCCATAAAGATATAGGAATCCCAGACATGGGTTCTCACATGTAGCAGTGATCTCTTGGTTCATCGAGCGATAGTACAGGCATCCCTTTTTCTCACTCGATAAATACAAAGTATATGAATTTCAACATGGCTGTTCTTCTCTCGTGAGTTTCACTCACTATAGGACCCAGACCAAAATTGGTCATTCGTTAAATGTCCTCATTTCTTCATAGCTTCTCTCATAGAGGTGATTGAATAATATCATACAATCTAGTGTTGATACATAGGAATGTCGTCTTCCTTTGAATAAATATTCTTTTCAAAAGTACCACTGTGCATCTGTTTATCAACAACGATGGCGAAGCCCAAGTTCATAATAAATTGTGGTTTTACCTTTCTATGAGAAATATAACTTTGCCATTCCTTGGCAAAAGAGAATAAACACTGGGGTAAAGTACATACAACATGTCTAAATGACTATCACTTTTCCCCATTGACTTATAGATCACTTTTTCGGCGATAGGCCTGCTACAACAAAATTCGACATCCAGACAGGATGACGGCCATGAATCACACCCCTTGCTAGCGATACTTCCGCTGCATAGCCTTTGACCTTTTCTAGCGACAACCAACATAGTTCGACTTAGAAATGTAAAGATATCCATATATAAGACAGACTCGTCCTACTCATACAAACACTACGTATAAATTCAGGCCATAGATATACTGAAGCAAGAACAATCTATTCCTACCCAGCCAAAGAATAAATCGCAGTAGGCCTAGACTCGTCCGCGGAGTCCGATCGAAGATGACGGAACTACTTTCAAGGGAAGTAACTCAAAAATGACTTCTCCTTAAGCACTTAAAAAGGAAATACTTTGATTACAAAATATTTGCGAACATAATAAGTATATAAATGTATTATATTGCAAGATAGTAAAAATTGCCCTTTACAGTCTTACCACACCTCCCGGGAAAAAAAAAATAAAATTTTTTTTTTTTTTAAATACATCTAGGAGCACGTAGAATAGGCTCACAACGCAAGAATACTGCGCAGATGAAAATATCAGGAATAACTATAATTCCTAATATGACCGGTGAGAATATATCTCAAAATCTGAGAGAAATTGTTTCTCTACGAATAAATGTTTCCAGGAAGGTGTGATGTACGTATAATACAATTCTGGTAATTATACAATGCATACCAAAAATTCACACTATAATCTTAAATTTATGATTTATGAAGAAACAATCATCAAAGAACAGCGGTGAATAAACATCAATAAACCGCTAAGTAGCGATACCATCATTCTATTATTAAATTACAAATGTGTATCTTAGTAAAGAAACAAAAAATAACTGTTGTAAAGTTATACATATTAAAAAGATCCAATATTTAACAGTTAAGTGGCATCATGTGGGCATCTGGACAGAATGTCCGCCATCACATTTTCTGAACCACGGATAGCTCGTACCGAGAAATGAAAAGGTTGAAGAGCGATTGCGTATCGAGTTGATCTCGAGCTCTTCAAGTTCTTACTTTGGATAGCCGTAAGAGCTTTTTGGTCAGTTTCCACTACGAAATGCGCGCCCAGAAGGAATCTTTGGAGTTTGAGAATTGACCAAACCATTGCCAATAATTCACGGTCTAAAACCGAGTAATTCCTTTCTGCAGCATTAAGTTTTCTGGATATATACATTACAGGATGCAGAGTTCCAGAGTACTCTTGCATTAGTGCCGCTCCAATCCCAGTGGATGAAGCGTCACTACGAAGAACAAATGTCTTATCTGTTGTAGGTAACACTAAAATAGGTGGTGATGAAAACATAGTTTTGATCTTCTCTAGTGAAGATTGGCATTCATGAGACCAGTGAACCATGTTAGGCGACCCTTTCTTTAATAGTGTAGAGAGAGGTGCCATGATAGAGGACAGATTCGGAATGAAACGTCCATAAAATTGTATGAGACCTAAAAGACTTCGCACTTGCTTTTTAGTCCTAGGGATAGAGATGTTAAGTATCTTAGTGATATTATGGTCTTCTGTCTTCAAGAAACCGTGACCTACTCGATGGCCTAAGAAAGCAATTTCGCTAAAGCCAATACAAGCTTTGGATGGTTTTGCTGTCAGGTTATACTCACGCAGAGTTGATAATAATTCAACTAACCCTGAATAGTGATCTTCCCAAGTATCGCTGAAAAGACAGATGTCGTCTAGATAAGCAATGACATCTGACCGATACGATAGGATTCGACGCATCATGCGTACAAATGTAGCTGGTGCGTTCATAAGGCCGAAAGGCATAAAATTCCATTGGAAAAGGCCTCTGGGAGTAGAGAAAGCGGTAAGAGGTTTGGCGCGTTCGGATAATGGAACTTGCCAATATCCTTTAGACAAATCAAGTTTAGTGAAAAAATGCGATTTAGAAAGACGAGTAAGTAGCTCTTCTAGTAAAGGCATAGGTTCAGCATCGAACTTCGTAACTTGATTCAATTTGCGATAGTCAACGCAAAGACGTATGTTATTGTCTTTTTTTCGAACAATAACCATCGGCGAAGAATATGCAGAAGTGGATGGTTCGATTATTTGTAAATCTATCATTTCATCCAACTCCTTTTCAACCTGTGTTTGGAAATGTATAGGGATAGGATAAGGTCTAACCCTAATTGGAGTATGTTCAGTTAGAACAATGTCATGCTCAATGACATGAGTTTGTCCAGGGATGTCAGTGAGGACATCCTGAAATGTTTGTAACATAGACGAAACTTGTCGCCGTTCTCCTAGAGACAAATCAGGAGAAACAGTAACGTCTTTCCATGATTCACTAGAATGAAGTGGGATCATTGGAAGCGGAAGATTAACATCCGAAAAACTTGTTTCCTCATCCTGTATTACAGACAGTGATGAGTAATGACCATGTTTGACATGAGAATCGTCCGTTGCCTGGAAAATAGGCTGTAGATAGTCAGGACGTTCATGGAACTCCGTAAGCATATTGATGTGGAAGGTTTTATGCTTCCCGTTGATATCGACGATGTAGTCAACATCTGAAATTTTCGATATTATATCGTACGGACCTTTCCAACTAATAAGGAGTCTATTTTCACGACAAGGTAGCAAAACAAATGCTTTGTCACCAGGACAAAGTTGTCGTAAAGTTCTCTTCTTATTAGCAAATTGTCTTGCCTTCTGCTTAGCAAATTCAGAAGAGGACGTTGCCAATTTGCATGCTTCGATAATCTTTTGTCTCAGCGCGATGACATACTCGTAAGAAGATTTTGTGTCATCGTCAATATTGTCAGCTGTTATAAGATCATGCAGCAAAGACATTGGGCCGCGCGGTCGCGCGCCAAAGACAAGTTCAAAGGGAGAAAACCCTGTATGTTCATTGGGGACCTCTCTGTACGCGAAGAGGGCCGCGGGTAAAACCCTATCCCAATCTTGAGGATGATCCTCAGTTATCTTCCCTAATAAGTTCTTAAGTGTTCTATTTAGTCGCTCGACCATCCCATTGGACATAGGATGATAGATGCTACTCAAAGATCTCTCTATCTGTAGAGTAGACATTACTTGAGACATGGTATCCGATATCAGTTGGGTGCCATGATCTGATAATATTTCTCCGGGGAATCCCAGCCGAGAAAATATAAGCCAAAGAGCATCTGCAATGTCAGCGGTAGTAATGCTCTTTAGAGGGATAGCCTCTGGCCAACGTGTGCACATGTCTACACACGTTAAGATAAACTGATGTCCTCTAGCAGATTTGATCTTGAATGGACCAATGATGTCTATCGCCATTTTCTGGAATGGACGAATAGGAATATCTGCAGCCTGAATAGGCGCAGCATGACGAGGACCTTTGGATTTGACTTCTTGACATACTTTACAGGATCGACAATAGATCCGTATGTCCTTGTTCACAAAAAGGCCAAAAGAAAGCCGCAAGAACTCTTGACTTTGTACGGGAAAAACCCATGTGACCAGCACACTGAGAGTCGTGTGCATGTTGTAAGATCTTAACTCTCAAATTCTTGGGTACAAGAATCTGAGAATGACTTGACTTAGTGGAGTCTTGCACCATACGTACAAGTACGCCATTCTTCATTGTAATCCAAGATTTACAATTTGAATCTTTATTCGGATCACCTTTCGTTACAAGAGTGAAGAATTTCTTAAGAGTCGGATCTTCTTCTTGTTGTTTTATAAACGAGTCACGAGAAATTACCAAGGGATCATCTTGGTTATGCACTTCATTATCTTCAACAGATGAAGTTTCAGGCATATTGAGAGCTTGAGCTCTAGTGACTACCGCATTAGCAGATTGCATATTTTGATTTTCCCAAACGGAAATTTGCTCCGGAGTGCATTCTTTGACTCCGTGAATGCGACCGATGATAAGATCAGCGATCGGATTCGGCAAAAGACATGCGTGTACATCTCCTGTGAAGAAAGGAGTAGCAATCCTAATGATAGCGGTAGAGTATTTCTCTATGGTGCCGCCAAATGTTACGCATTTGACTACTTTGCCTGTAGAATGAGAAGGATCTATGAGTGACTGCCTAACCCCAATAGTTGTGCATCCAGAATCAAAAAGTACTGAGACTGGATTGTCATTTACTAAACCTTTGTGTAAGACAAGAGAACCTCTCCCATCATGCGCGATTGACGCAGGAAGAGCGGGAAGAGGATGCCCACAGCTTAAAGTAGACACTGTGGTTGGCTCAAATAATGTTTTGCATTGGGGGCACTGAGATGCTCTCCCAAAATCAAAAGCGGCACATGCCATATTATTAGAGTCATCATTATCTTTATTTTGTTTATAGGCTTCGTGGGACTCTTGCTGTGCAGAGTTCGCCTGGTAATGAGCTTTATGTTTTTTTGAATTGTGCTCTACCTCTGTTATTATTGCCTCTGTACTTATCATTGTTTCCACTATTATAACCTCTACTCGGGTTTGAATCATAGCTCCTTTGGTTACTATCATCATATTCATTATAATGAGTATCTCTGTAATTATGATCTTGTTGTCTCCATGAAGGAAAACTTGGATAGTTTCTAGAATGACTTCCTTTGCGAAAGTTCCTGTAATTATGACCACCCCTGAATCGAGGGCTGTCAGCTCTTCTCCAGGTATTCGAAGAAGAACCCTGAAATGATTGGTTACCTTGGTTCTGATAACTGTAATAGTTACCTTTTTTATTAAACCTATTTTGAGGTCCTTGGAATTTGTGAGAGTGATTAGGGTTGTATGGTGTTGCAGAAGCAACTGGCATACCTTCTTTAACCTTACTGTTGCTAATAGCTACGTCCGGATGTGCAGTGACGTATTGGGTACAATACTGTTCCATTTCTTTTAGAGACTTAGGTTTACGCTCATGTAAGAATTCGAGGAAAGGTTTATTTATACTTGACATAATCTTGTCTCTGAGTATCAAGTCCATAAGTGCTTCATAAGTCTTTTCTGTTTTGGATAGCTCAATCCAACGATCAAATGTAAGACGTGTCCTTGCAATGAATTCTGAGAATTCTACACCTGCCTCAGGCACCATTGTCTTAAACAACTTCCGATAACCCTCTTCAGACAACTGATACTTCTTTAATAAGGCTGCCCTAATAACATCATAGTTATCTTTGTCAGCCTCTTCAACCAAACTTAAACTAGTCAGAGAATCACCTTTCAGATTTTCTGATAACTGGTTAGCATATTGTGATTTGTCCACATTATGTGCTCGACACGAGCGTTCAAATCTATTTAGCCAGAATGTTATGTCATCACTGGAAGGGTTGAACGCTGGTACCTTGACCTTGTAAGTAAAGGGTTTACCATTACCACCAGATGCTTGATTACCATCACTTATGTTTGTTAACTTTAACTTTTCTAACTCAAATGCTAAAAGTTCTTTTTTGTGTTCATGCTCTCTTATTGCTTTTTTCTCTTCTGCTTCAGCTTCTCTTTGTAATCTTTTTTCTTCTGCAGCAGCTTGTAATTTTTTCTCTTCTGCTTCAGCTTCTCTTTGTAATCTTTTTTCTTCTGCAGCAGCTTGTAATTTTTTTCTCTTCTGCAGCAGCTTGTAATTTTTTCTCTTCTGCAGCAGCTTGTAATTTTTTCTCTTCTGCAGCAGCTTCATCTTTTCTTTTCTCTTTTTCCATTTCCATCTGGAATCTTTTTTCATCAGTCTGTATCTGCAATTTCTTTTGTTCATACTCTCTTTGTAATTTTTTTTCCTCAGCTTCTAATCTTTTCTCCTCAATCAATGCTTTTCTTTCTTCAGCAGCTAATGCTTTGTCATATTGAGCAACTGCCCATTCTTCTAATTGCTGACCAGTCTTATCAAGAGCCTTGCCTTGTGTGATAAAATAATCTAATGTAGACATCTTGTCTAATAAGATCAGTAATTTGCAAAAGTAAATAAATTCACTTTCTTAGTCTTAATCAAAGACCTTGTATGATAACTTTTTAACCTGTGGAAAATAGTACTTAACTATCCCAATCACTGTGGGAAACAAGCCTTACAAAGGTCTTGTATAAATCCTTATATAATAACAGCTATAAGTTGCTGGTTCACTCTATAATATAAGTGCAGTGCACCAGAAATAGTGTTTTATATCATCAACTGTGTACCTTTAGTAATAGCAATTAACTATCAGTTGATTCTTGTACATCAATTTATATGATCAACTATATTTTAAATAGTGTATGTCGATCAGGCACAAAACAAAACAGTTATACAGGAGAACATGAAAACATTTGCGGAAATGAAATAAATGAAATGGGAAAACAATAAAAGATAAACCGCAAGAGGATAACAAATACAAATAACGCCACAGTATATAAATATAAATTGAGAATAGAACTGAAAGATAGAATAGGGTAGACCAACAAATTACAAACAAATCAAAACAAACTAAAGAACAGAGGAATATTACAAAAACAACAATGAGTACAGTCTTCACAGCTAACACTAATAGCAACAGCTGTCGCAGCAAATTTTCAATCAAGAAAATTGCACCTATAGAAACGCACACATCAGACCCTCTATTACGTGGGATACTCTGCTGTGTGACACCGCCCAACCAAAACAACAACCCGCTGGATACAAACAAATATCACATATAAATATTTAAACATAAATACATAATTGCATAAATAGTATGGCAATATGATGTAAATAGAGTGTTGCAGAAAGAATGTGTTGTAAAGAAGGCTCAGTTACACTGCCTAATAGTACAGTACTGTGGTACTTTATTAAACAAATACTTCTGGTCTAATTATTTTAAATTCAACACAGAAATAGAAGCTCCATCGTTGATGTGAATGATAACAATCGATGTAGGACTTCTCAGTTCAATAACATTTCCTTTCGCAAACACTGTCAAATATTCTCCAGTCCTGATGTGTAATGTTCTATGTTTCAACCAAGCTTGCTGTGTAACACTGTCAGTTGTATGGCAAATGTCCAACGAACCAAATGTCAACAAACGCTGACCTAGTTACCGCATACTGTCGACAGGACAGGTCACGCTGACATCACTGTAGAGTTGTACTGCTGATGTATTTGTGTGTCGTAACAGACCCCAAGGAACGTCTGGTCTCAGTAGTTTACTTCTCAATATGGTCACTGTGCAGGTTGACCCAGGAAGCTGGCACACCAGTTGTTAAACTCTGTTTAGTTGTTAACTCATACTGGCTACTAGTTGTTGAATCACGCTTTATTTGTTAAATGACGTGAATGTCCACCAGTTGATAAATGTAGATGTTGGGACTGGTGTAGTAAAGTGTAACGATTGTCAACTCATTAAACCCAGCACAGTTTTGGTCATACAGGTTATCTTGTCCTGGAACGTGATGAGGCTCCGACAAGAATGTGAGTGTAAACAATGAGTGTGTATGTGAATGTCAGAACGCGAATGGTAGAATGATTCGATAGAGTTGACAGGTTGGTAGTACATCACTCATACTCACACTGTTCGAATTCAAGAAGTACTGGAACTACGGTGGTCTTTTTATAACATTTAATGGGACGCACACTTGGACAGTACGTGTATGGTTACAGGAACAAATGTCGACATAGACAGCATAATGTTGATCACAGGAATATCATCTTAAGTTAGCATTCATGCTTGGCAAATATCATAATGGAGCATTCGTAAATAAGCATTCAGAGTTCCATCATGTAAATCATCTGGCTTTACTGACTGGGCACGTCAGACCATAACCAATATATAGGAAGGCTCCTAGACCTAACCTCGTCTAGTGAATATCCCTTCACGTAAAGTTCAATATATATATTTTCCATAAAGATATAGGAATCCCAGACATGGGTTCTCACATGTAGCAGTGATCTCTTGGTTCATCGAGCGATAGTACAGGCATCCCTTTTTCTCACTCGATAAATACAAAGTATATGAATTTCAACATGGCTGTTTTTCTCTCGTGAGTTTCACTCACTATAGGACCCAGACCAAAATTGGTCATTCGTTAAATGTCCTCATTTCTTCATAGCTTCTCTCATAGAGGTGATTGAATAATATCATACAATCTAGTGTTGATACATAGGAATGTCGTCTTCCTTTGAATAAATATTCTTTTCAAAAGTACCACTGTGCATCTGTTTATCAACAACGATGGCGAAGCCCAAGTTCATAATAAATTGTGGTTTTACCTTTCTATGCGAAATATAACTTTGCCATTCCTTGGCAAAAGAGAATAAACACTGGGGTAAAGTACATACAACATGTCTAAATGACTATCACTTTTCCCCATTGACTTATAGATCACTTTTTCGGCGATAGGCCTGCTACAACAAAATTCGACATCCAGACAGGATGACGGCCATGAATCACACCCCTTGCTAGCGATACTTCCGCTGCATAGCCTTTGACCTTTTCTAGCGACAACCAACATAGTTCGACTTAGAAATGTAAAGATATCCATATATAAGACAGACTCGTCCTACTCATACAAACACTACGTATAAATTCAGGCCATAGATATACTGAAGCAAGAACAATCTATTCCTACCCAGCCAAAGAATAAATCGCAGTAGGCCTAGACTCGTCCGCGGAGTCCGATCGAAGATGACGGAACTACTTTCAAGGGAAGTAACTCAAAAATGACTTCTCCTTAAGCACTTAAAAAGGAAATACTTTGATTACAAAATATTTGCGAACATAATAAGTATATAAATGTATTATATTGCAAGATAGTAAAAATTGCCCTTTACATTATCATTCTCAGCTCCTCGTATCTCCTGAACTACCATGTCTCTGCGCTCCCTGCTTGATGCATTGGACCACCAGCGGATGTCTCCATGACCAAATCCCCGTCTATTCGTCTGTGTGTATCCGATAACCTCCCTCAGTTTGAGTAACTCTTGGGCAGCATCAACAGCTTCTTCCACTCTCCACTTCTTTCCCGTATTCAGTGTGGGCTGAATGGACTTAACCACGTCATCAACTGACTCGCGTAGCATCATTGCAAGCCTTGCCTTTGCAACTTTGTACTCTTCAACAACTGACTTGAAGGGAAGCAGAAGTTTTGACTTTTTGCAGTACAGTGCTACATCTGACAGACCTGGTGGTACCCCTAGCCATTTTCTCATGAATTTGTTGACCTTCTGCTCTATAGCTTCCACTGTACTTGTGCTAATTTCATATATAAGCAGTGACCACAGCAACTTCGGTATCAACATGAACTGGAGGCACCACAGTTTGAACTTTCCCAGGAGTCTGCTTTGGTCTACGATCTATAGTCTTCTGTCTGCCATTTCTATTGTCTGTTGCACTGCCTTCGAGTCTTTTAATGAGGCATCGTACACCTTACCAAGACTTTTAACAGGTTCCTCAATGACAGTAGGGATTCTTTGGTTGGAAACCACGAATATGACCTCTGCTATCTTCCCTTTCCTGACTGATAGGCTTCTCGACTTCTTGGGTTTGAAGCTCATTCTGCACCAACTGACTAGTTCATCCAGGCGTGCTAACATCCTCCGGGCCTGATGTTCATCTGATGTCAGAATTGTTGTGTCATCCATGAATGCTTTGAGCGGTGGCATGTGACACATTCCACCGAGCTTTGGACCTATAGCCATTCCTTCAGCCGCATTGAGGATTACCTGCATAGCCATCACGAATAGTATCGGAGAGATGGTACATCCCATCGCAATTCCAACTTCAAGGCCAATCCACTTTGTTGTGTACTCTCTGGTTGAAAATCTGACAGAAAACCCTGCGAAATACAGCTTCAGCATTGCTGCAATCTCTTGTGGAACATGATACATTTCTAGGGCCTGCCACAACATCTGGTGTGGAACGGATCCATAAGCATTCGCTAGATCCAACCAGATTAAATGGAGGTTTGTTCTGTCAGACTTTGCCTTTCGGATTGCTTCCCAGATCATTGTGGTATGCTCTAGACATCCTGGTGTACCTGGGATACCTCCTTTCTGAATGGTAGTGTCAATGTACCCATTTGCCAGGAGGTATGTAGTGAGTCTTTTCTACTTCACTGAGAAGAATATCTTCCCTTCCACATTGAGTAGTGAGATTGGCCTGAACTGACTGATGTCTGTGGAATTTTGTTCATTCGGGATGTAGACTCCATTCAACTTTCTCCATTCCTTGCTTACAAGCTGGGTTTTCCACGCATTCTTCAGTAAACGGAGCAGTCGTTTGAGCACCTCAGGGCATCTCTTATACACCACATATGGAACACCATTAGGACCTGGAGCTGACTTGCACCGAGCTTTCTGGACAATGCTTTCTACCTCTTGCACCGTTGGGGGCTTGGTGTTAAATTCAGCTCCTGGCTTACTCGGCCATTTAAGGCCTGCCATGCTGCTGAGCGGCTCATCTTTGCGACCATCTGAATATGTCATTCTAAGGTGTTCTTCCATGTCTTCTTTCCTGATGTTTAGCGTACCCGACTGTGGCTGCTCAAACAGTTCTTTGGCAAACTTGAAGGGCTCCCTAAAGAATCTTTCCCTATCCCTTCGAGTCTTCCTTCTCTTCCTGCACAACCTTTCTGCTCTACAAAGGGCATTATGTTGGCTTTTCAGGTGCACCCAAACGTGTCGTAACCCTTCCTTCTCTGTGGCAACTGCGTTCTTGAACAGTTTTCGGGCATGCTTCTTTTGTTTCCTGATTTCTTCTATTTTGATTTGTCTTCTACTTTTTCGTGGTGGGTTACTTTCCCTTGCCTCCCTCACTCCGAACACTTTGCGACAGTGCAGATATATTATGTCGCCGAAGATTTCCGGCTTCTTCTCCAAAGTTATCTGCTTCAGGTTGTTATCCAACTCTTTTGCCAAGGCTTCGTCCAGCTGTTCCCAAAGCCCTTTTGCACTGGCAGGTGGAAACTTGATTGCATCTCTCTTCCCGTCCAAGAAGTGTGTGAGATCATCATCTGGCAGATCAACTTGAATGTACTCAGCACTATGGATTGACTCCTGGCTGCGTTCTTCTAACGTCTTATCCGTCGAGACAGAGCGCTGTTGATCTCCCCCTGATGACCTCCCACACCCCTTTTTCGTTCTGTGGATTTTCATTCCTCTCTGAATTGAGAATTCCCTACCACAGGCACATGGAAATTCCAGCCGTTGTTCAGAGCTCGAAGTCCGTGTAACGGGTCTGATCGATTCCAATGAGGCGCCTGTGGATTCATCATTCCCCCCTCCCCCCCCCTTTTCGGTGAATCCTGGGGGCATCTATCATATATATATATATATATATATATATATATATATATATATATATATATATATATATATATATATATATATATATATATATATATATATATATATATATATAAGAGAAAAATACGATAAAACCTATAATTGGTGATCAACTAAGAGGGTTTTTGGACTGCAAAGATAGAAGCAATGCCAAAAATATAATAAAGAGAGCCCCAGAAGTGAATTTTGAAATACGTAAACACTTAAATTGTCCACTTATACATGTATATAAATGCACAACATGGTGATATCACGAGAAGAAAGAAGACATCAGATTAAGCTGGGAGAACAGGTCCTGGAGCAGGTCGACCACTTTAAATACCTCGGAGCTATTATAGACCGAATGGGAGGCATCAAAGAAGAGTTGGCCACTCGAAAAGCAGCAGCTTGGAGACTTTTTCAGGCCATAAATCGAGGATTCCTCAGCAAAAGAGAGGTTGGTAAGAAAACGAAGATGGCTGTATACCGCTCCACCTATGTCCCAGTCTTGACATATGGATGCGAATCATGGGCAATGACTACAACCCACAAAAGCCAGATCCAAACCTCAGAAATGAGGTATCTGAGGAAAGTGGTTGAAGTAACAAGAATAGACATGGTACGCAACCAGACGATACGTCAAGGCCTTAAATCCCACCCCCTGCAGACGCAAGTAGAACAGTCCCAACTAAGATGGTTTGGCCATGTCTGCAGAATGGGAGAAGATCGGCTACCACGACAATCATGGGAAACAAAGAGCCAAGGATCCAGACCCCCAGGACGACCCAGAGTCCGCTGGGAGGACAACATTAGACAATCTTTGAAGGACCGAGGACTAGAATGGAACCAGGCCAGGAGGAAGACAGCCGATAGGATAGCCTGGCGCTCTCTCTTCCAAACCTCTACACCTCACGGTAGAAGGGGAACGACTAAGTAAGTAAGTAACGTCGTGTGCAGTAAATTTTAGAAATAATTATTATCCTTCTGGTAATTCTGCCAAATTAATTGAGGACGTTTTCAATTGTGAACAATTACTGACAGCCAAGTAAATGTAACGTAACGATGGCCCACAAGTTGTTAAGTCGACGATTACTTTCAAACACGTTGGATTTTTGGTCAAAAAAATCCCCGCTGCTGTATCAGACAGTTGTTTCAACAAGATGTATGCACTTTAATTACGTTCCCGATACACCTGCTAGAGAACATGGTAGGGCCTACGACCTGGGACACATGGTTGTTTTTAAGTGTAATTCCCCCCACTGTATTTTGTATGCAGGCCATGTAGGCTACTGTATTTTCTGGACCATAATACGCATACAGAATTGAAGGGAACAATTATTTTTATCACGTTTAACATTAAAATTATTTTTTTGCTCAGCGAACTTAAGTATACCACATCATTTTGATGTTTAGGCCCTATATGGTCATAGAATCCCTTATTCATAACACAACCCTAATTTTATATTTTTCATAATAAAAAAGTAGGCCTATTATTTAGTGCAAAAGCATGTGTTTAATGCCTGATGTCACCCTACTGCTGCATCTAACAGTTATCACTTAACAATTTTAACGCTTTGAGCCGATGCACTTATTTCACGTACATTTTTCTTGTGGAATTTTGACAAAAACATGACATTTTTCTTCTTTGTGGCCTCGCATTTTGATATCAAGTTAACACTCCAGTTTATACAACATTTAGGTTCAAAGGAATAACAGTGGCTGCCATCAATGGTATTTTTTTTAATTTTTACTTTAATGATGAAAAATATCTTCTTTTTTTTTTTAAATTAATGAAGATAAACAGAAATCCCGTTCAACCTCTGATGGGTTATAATTAGCCATCAATGGTACCTATACCTTGTAGCGGTATGGCAGCTGGCATACACTTAACACCCCCAGAGCTATGCCAGCGGGAGTTTTACTCCTGGTAGGTTTAATTAAGCTGGACAGGTCTGCACGGGTAGGGATCACACAAAAGCTGGTCCTGCAGGTTGGAGTTTTAGCACAGGGCCGACACCCGTGTCTGTGTAAAAAACCTTAACCATTACGGAAACAGCAATAAATGCAAAAACTTTGATGCAGGAAGGACATCCGAAGTCTGAGGCTCGTATGACTGTCAGTGGTGAAAGCCAAAAGGAAGCCATTGGCATGAAAATGGATGCCCCAATCACAAAACACGAAACAAGAATTGTATTCTGGAATGTCAGAACCATGAATGAGGCAGGAAAACTGAGGCAGATCATAGTCTTTCTTTGATCCTTAGCCGCCGACCGTCAAAGGAGCCAGTGGCCATCACGCCTAGTGGTGTCTTGTAGGACAACAACAAATTTATTCCACTTTGCTCAGTCGGTGGCCATCCTTCGTACAGTGCCCCAACTCTGGTTCATTCTTTGCATCTCAGCCTCCACAGTCCTCTGCCAAGTTGTTTTTGGTCGGCCTCTCTTTCGTTTTCCTTCAGGGGTCCATAGCATAGCTGTTCTTGTGATGGCATCGGGGTCTCTTCTGAGGACATGGCCAACCCAACTCCAGCGTCTGCCAGCTATGATGGTGTGCATGTCCTCTTGCTTGCTCTGAGTAAGCAGATCTTGGTTGGTCATGGTATTCGGCCAAAAGATTTGGTGAATTTTTCTCAGGCAAGAAAGAAACACTGAAAGATCTGGAATATGCAGATGACATTGCACTACTCACACATTCACATCAACACATCCAAGAGAAAACAGATAGACTGAATAAGTATTGCCAGCAGGTGGGTCTGAACATCAGTCTAAAGAAGACAGAGGTCATGACACTCAATGTGGGCAGTCCTGAGTCCATAACAATAAGGAACCAGAAGCTGGAACAGACGGACACATTTACATACCGAGGATGCATAGTAACACCAGACGGCGGAACAAGCAAAGACACCAAGAACAGAATGAACAAAGCAAGAACAGCCTTTGCTAGTCTCAAAAATATCTGGAAGTCTTCCTAGTACAGCACAAACACCAAGTTAAGATTATATAAGAGCTGTGTACTCTCTGTGTTTCTCTATGGTGCGGAATGCTGGAGAGTAAGACAGAAGGAAAGGTCTAAACTGTCCTCCTTCCTCACAGTCTGCCTAAGGAAAATTCTCCAAATCTTTTGGCCGAATAGTATCACTAACCAAGAAGTACTTACTCGGAGTAACCAAAAGGACATGCACAACATCATAGCTGACAGATGCTGGAGTTGGGTTGGCCACATCCTCAGAAGAGACCCCAATGCAAGAACAGCTATGCTATGGACCCCCAAAGGAAAGCAAATGAGAGGCCGACCAAATACAACTTGGGGCAGAACTGTGGAGGCCAAGATGCAAAGAATAAACCAGAGCTGGGGCACTGTACGAAGGATGGCCGCCGACCAAACAAAGTGGAAGCAGTTTGTTGCTGCCCTACAAGATGCCACCAGGGGTGATGGCCACTGACTGCTTTGACAGTCGGCGGATAAGGATCAAAGAAGAAGAATAACAGCGGGATGTGTGTCAGCTTTTGCCCAAATGTCTGTCTATGCAGTGGTCAATTAAGTCAACCACATCGATTTGTCCTTATCAAATAATTCAGAGATGCAGTAACAAGTGTTAGGGTTAGGAATCCTAAAGTAGGTTTACCAGATGTCTGGCTTTTTGTTCTTGAGCTGTGCATCTGGCCGGATTTTATTTTAATGGTGAAAATCTGGTTTTTATTCAATAGACTATTGAATAGCATTTCTCTGCTAGTTGGTGACTAACCATACAAATTACGTGAAAGACGCCACTGAATCGAGCAAATAATTATCAACAATCCCGGAAAGTTTTATGTTGTTTGATCATTTATATAGATTATCATCATATTTTAACTCAGGTTTTGTTAATTGTCACTCTGAATGTTCCTTGCAATCTGTTATTTAAATAAAACCCACTTTGAATAATAACATGGTCACGGCCGGCCTTAGACTGATTTGACTCATCGGGCCCCGTGCTCAGAGGGGGTACCGCACTTGGGTTTTCACCTGTAGCTTTAAAAAATAATTTTTAAACTTTAAGGAATGAAGGTTATTTCTAATTAGGTATAAAAAATACATGGAATAACATTGTCTCAAAAATAAAACATTATCTATGTTTTTCATCATATGCTGACATAAAACATGTCACAACAAAACTAATCTAACTCCAGGGGGCCCCACCGGAGTAGCCCAAATCAGGCCCCAAAATTACTAAGGCTGACGCTTAACAAGGTACTAGGTTTAGTCAATTAAAACCTCATTGTCTATTGCAAGTTTCAAATCATTTTAATATTTAATTAAACATTAATAACATTATATATTTATTAGAAAAACCTAAGCTAAGTGCTAAAATGAAAGTGTGTGTGCAGATGAATTGAATAATGTAATTTCCTGTTTCACCAGTGGTCTGCAAGATTGAGAAATAGAATGTCATGTGTACAGAGACGGAACAGAATAAAGTTGCTGCTACAGAAGGCCTTTTCATACTCTGAACATCACCGTAGTTTTAAATCAGTGGACTGTACTTACAAATGCTTTTCATGATTTAGAAATAGCCAACAAATTTGCATGCACCAGCACCAAAGCACTCCATTGATACACTTTTTGAAAGACTAGGAAAAAAAAACAGCGTTGTGAACAAACACAGCCTGTGAAAAATATTTTAAATAATCATTCAGTATTATTTTTCCACTTGAAAGTTGGTGACTAACCATACAAATTAATTATGGTGCAGAATACCATAATTAAAACAGCAGAAACAATTTCAAAATATCTAACTAAAACATTTGTATAAAATATGACTTCCTCAGAGAAATGTGTAGTATTTACTTGAGGTAATTATAAGAAAATATTACGTGGAACTGGGCATAATGCAGATGGTCACAATGTGTTTCTATCTGTATTTAAAAAGTAATCCACTTTTGTTAAAGAACATTTTTACCATCAGCAAGATATATAGATAAACACAAAATCAAGATCATTTGATGAACGTATTGTCTGATATCTTAAAAATTGTATTGTTATTTATTGAAATAAATATGTCTTACTTTTTGTCCCACATTTTGAGTATTAGTGTCCTCTTTTTCATGACAACAAATTCAACATTGTTGTCCTTGTTTGTGTGTTGAACGATACGGTAACCCTGTCCTAACAAACCACCCTAAACCTACCACTAATGACATGGATGACTTAAGTGGCCGCCACACCGACAGACATTTGGGTGAAATTAGACATACGCCTCTTTTGCTGAATTTCAACCTTAATAAAGCTTTTTTTTTCCTTGTAAAGTGGATACAGATAACATTTACCCTAACAATACCGCCGAAATGTTTGCGCTGCTTTGACTGTTTGTGTGTGAGTTGAAATTAAGAACAGTAGTATGTGTTTTTGATACAATCTTAAAAAAACTTAATCAGATAAGCAGTATTAAGGGTTAGGTTTAGGAATCCAAAGTCTTACCTTAATCCTAACCATAACGAAGTGGGTGACTTATTTTGATGGCATCAAAGAACACATCGCACTAATCTTTATTTCATCCCAAAGTATATTTCTGTGAGACAGGATAGAAATTGATACAAAATCATATCAAGCCCATATGCATCATCATATTCCATGCTGACTAGTGTAGGCAATTATGTCACCTCAGTTTATGAGATTTATTGTGATTTTCCAGGAGAGACAACTCGCATGAACTTGTTTCAGTCAATCACAAGTGCCTTGGATATAGCTCTTGCCAAGGATTCATCAGCAGGTTTGTCATTGTCTTGTCTTTACAAGAATTTTGCAGTGCATGTATCTTGGGCTATAAGAGTATGTCTTTTATCAAAGCTGTCCTCACCTTGTTAGTGCAAGCATTTCTCTGCAAGTCTGTCATTACCCCCATCTGAAAAGATCCCATTCACACCTCAAGACTCACCAGCAACATCACAACACTAATCATCCAACCTTTTATCTTTGACCACTATTCAGTCATGTCTCATTCAAAACTATCCCCTCCCCCTTGTGAGATGAACAAAACTCTTCATCAAGCATTAACGTACTTAAATCCAAACTTAATTTCACTCACTGCTCACACATCACAGGCAATAAAACCTGGCCTCCTAAGGAGCTACCAGGCTGCACTGTTTGTGACAGTCCATTTCAGTACTTCTAATGCTCTCTTAGTCATATATCTGTAAGGATTCTTAGTTTTATTGAATATTCCAACATACCATCATGGTATCAGTTGAATATAATACAACAGCTAAAGGAACAATCTTATATAATTACAAGAACAAATGTGAAGATGATGGACAGGACACACCTTGAGGATATCAGCTGATAGCAGTATAAGGCAGTCCTTGTTCTGGAATCCCCAGTGTAAGGCAAGTAGAGGAAGACAGAAATGAAAGGGATAAAATAGATACTTTGAGCAGATAGCACAGGACAGGACGACTTGGCATGAATTTGTTGAAGGAATCTGCTTCATAGGGTAGCTGAGAGGTAATAATGATGAGAAGAAGAAAAGAGCTTATATCATATCTTAGTTATGTTTAGAGGGAGCCACAAAGTGACAACTGTGGATGAGGACATTAATTTCTTGAGTGTTTAGTGGCAGAGTGATTAGAGCACTTGCTTCTCAAGGCAGAGTTATCAGGTTCAAAACCTGGTAGCGTTTTACTCCAATCCGCCCGCTGTATATAGGTATTTAACTCTGTTCTTGAGTTAGAGAAGGTAAAGGCAACAAGGAAGGAAACTGGTCACACTCACATCATAAAAGTGAGACCTAGTAGAGATGAAGTCGAAAACGCTTCAGCCCCCAACATCAGTATCTGCTGTGATGTTACTTTTACTGTTCACTAATTGTAATCTCTGACTCAAGTATATATTTTCTTACTAGGTTTTTTCTGTTTTTGCCAAGAAGTTCTGACTGCCCTTGTTTATATTCTTATGATTTTGTGAAGCTGTTGCTGTGTTTTGTTTGTTTGTGTTTTTTTTTAATTGTGTGTTTTGTTTGTTTGTGTGTTTTGGTGATACTGTTTTACTGCAGTTGCCATCTTCATTCTAATGTTAGCAGAACAAAATGGCTGTTTGTGAAGTCAGCAAATGTGGCTTACAGCTGTTTCATCATTTGTTGGTTTCAAGTTCTCACTGTTAAGTTACTCTACATCTGTAATTGCTTTTTGTTTACATTAATTATGTTCTTCTTCCCTTCTTCAAGTACCATTTCTGGTGGTGTAAGCAATCTTGTCTCTCTCCACAACTTCCTATCTTATTTATGTTAGTAAATAATAAACAATAATAGGTAAATAACAGGCACTTATAAGATAGGAAGAATTAGGACACTAGACAACAGAAGTAATTGAGGAATCAAGCCAGAGACCATATGAATGATGCCACTAGACAACAGAAAGATAACAGAAGTAATTGAGGAATCAAACCAGAGACCATATGAATGATGCTACTAGACAACAGAAAGATAACAGAAGTAATTGAGAAATAAAACCAGAGAACATCTGAATAATGCCACTGCCTTGCTGCAAGAGTGATTTATGACAAGACACATGGCCCAACTAAGTAACAAGTGCTTGCTGTTTATTTATATATTTTTTATTAGTTACTGCTGACAGACCTCGGGCTTCCCTCTTGATTTATTTCATAGTTATGTTTGTCAGTTCGGTAATCACACTTTCTTGCCATTACCTCTTCACATTATGTATGCTTCACTGTGTTTTGTGTGGTGCTGTAATGCTTTTCTTTTCTTTGGTGGGCAACACAGGTGAAGGTGGACAAAGGTAAGTTAAGTTGGCTGTTAGATTTTTCTGTTTCAGTTTTGGTTTTTAAATTGCTGTTGTTGCTTGGTTTTCTTTTCTTTTTGTTTGTGTGCATTAGAAAGAGAAATGGATTCATATTTTGTCTGTCCATTTTTATATAACGGTTATTAACTAGTAATAAACAGAAAGACTAAATGTGGCACGTTCTGGCAAAATCTATAACTTGTCGAAAATATCTGTTGTCGAGATAAGTGCAAAAAATCCTTTATTTAGATTTAAAAAATACGTACTTTGAGATGTTTATTATTTTTGACTTTTCAGATTCTCTGCTGTCATATGGTATAGGTCACATTTATCAAAAATGATCTTAGATACTCTTAATGATCTACAGAACTCTTTGAGTTCTGAACAACGGCTGGAACTTCCATGTGCTTGTGGTAGAAAATTCTCTACTCAGAGAGGCATGAAAATCCACAGAACCAAAAAGATGCTCATCAGTGGTAATCAAGTTTTACGACCGTTAGAAGACCTGTCAATCCACAGTGCAAAAGGGCTGTGCAATCAAGTTTCCACCTGCCAGTGCAAAAGGGCTGTGGGAACAGCTGGACAAAGCCTTGTCAAAAGAGTTGGATAACAACCCGAAGCAGATAACCTTGGAGACAAAGCTGGAAATCTTCGGCGACATAATATATCTTCACTGTCGCAAAGTGTTTGGGGTCAGGGAGGCAGTGGAAAGTAACCCATCACAGAAAAATAGAAGACAAATCAGAATAGAAGAGATCAGAAAACAGAAGAAGCATGCCTGGAAAGAGTTCAAGAACGCAGTGGCCACAGAGAAGGAAGGATTACGACAGGTTTGGGAGCACCTGAAAGGCCAACATAATGCTCTTTGTAGAGCAGAAAGGTTGTGCAGGAAAAGAAGGAAAACACGGAGGGATAGGGAGAGATTCTTCAGGTAGCCCTTCAAGTTTGCCAAAGAACTGTTTGAACAGCCATGGTTGGGAACACTAAACATCGGGAAAGAATATCTGGAAAAACACCTTAGATTGACCTATTCATAATTCTGATGATCACAGAGATGAGCCACTCGGCAGCATGGAAGCCTTATATGGCCTATTAAGCCAGGAGCTGAATTCAACACCAAGCCCCCAACAGTGCAAGAAATAGAAAGCATTGTCCAGATAGCATGGTGCAAGTCAGCTACAGGTCCTAATGGTGTCCCATATGTTGTGTATAAGAGATGTCCTGAAGTTCTGAAACTCTGCGTGGAAAACCCAGCTTGTAAGCAAAGAATGGAGAAAGGCGAATGGAGTCTACATCCCGAAGGAACACAATTCCACAGACAGCAGTCAGTTCTGGCCAATTTCACTACTTAATTGTGGAAGGAAGATATTCTTCTCAGTGATGGCTAAAAGGCTCACCACATACCTTCTGGAGAATGGATACATTGACACTACCCTCCAGAAAGGAGGTATCCCAGGTACACCAGAGTGTCTAGAGCATGCCACAATGATCTGGAAAGCAATTCAAAAGGCAAAGGCTGACAGAACAAATCTCCAAGTTGTTGTGGCAGGCTCTGGAAATGTACCATGTCCCACAAGAAATTACAGCAATGCTGAAGCTATATTTCTCAGGGTCCTCTGTCAGATTTTCAACCAGAGAGTACACAACAAAGTGGATTGACCTACAAGTTGGAATTGCTATGGGATGTACCATCTCTTCAATACTATTCGTGTTGGCTATGCAGGTAATCCTCAAAGCGGCTGAAGGATTTGCAACAGGTCCGAAGCTCAATGGAAAGTGTCACATTCCACCGCTTAAAGCATTCATGGATGACTCAACAATTCTGACATCAGATGAACACCAGGCCCGGAGAATGTTAGCCACGGCTGTTTGCGAGCAACGTTTTAGTTTTTCCTGACCGCGCTATTTATAGCTATCATGACAGAGTTCACGTGGTCAACTTCCTAACGGGAAAAAAATGTGGCGGTGTTTACTTTTGATAGGGCTTAATTAATGCTTTTAGGCTACTTTATTATTATAAATACCGGCTTTAATTTTGCGTAAAGCTAGACTAGAAATGTTAGAGTAAATTTTAGAACAAGAACAAACATTTTATCACAATTAGAACAGAAGATATAATAGTCTGAAATAGTGTAAAATTTAAGTTTTTTAAATATTTTGTTATGGTTTGTTTCTAATGCAATTTACACTAAAATGATCACAATCAACATGCATAACAAATTACAGAAATCAAAAGTAGAAAACCTGCAGAAAATTGATATCATAGTTTTGTTTTGGTTTCATGCGTCAAACATTAATTATTGAAACATTAAATTGCAAGTCCACATTTATTACCTTAAAATAACACACCCAATTGTCCCCAAAACATGAGAGCTAACAATTATCTCAATCATACATCACGATGGTCATGTAAAAATGAGTATGGTCATGAGTAAAACGAAATGTTCAATTTAATAAATAAAACATACACCTATTAAATGATTTCCACACTCTGTTAATTCTGTCACTCTCACGCAACAACTGCCATAATTTGCTCTAGCCCCAAAATTTTGCTCAATTATCATTCACGCTTCCTTTTTTTTTATAGGAGGAATCTGTACATTCACAGATGGAGAAAATTGTAACAAATGAGTTTCCATTATACATTTTAATTGTGAAGTTATATTTTTAATACCACTGGCGTGTCTTTCAAAATTCTGTTTTCTCTCCTGTGCCCACATAAGACCTACTGGTTTCTTCATGGCTATTGCTAATTCTTTGGATATTCTAACTCTACTTTCAATGTCTGCTTTCCTGCAAATTTCCTGATGTGACGTTTCTGAACAGCGTTGTAGTTCATGTGCCTGCTGAAGTTCTAGTGAGTCAGTTGATGTTCCAACAATATGTTTCCTAACAGTGTGGAGAAATTGAGATCGCTTACGTTTTGTTGGCGTTCTGGTGACTGATGTTTCTCTTCTATGTTTAATTAGTTTTTGTAGTACAATAGGCTGTCCTCTGGTTTTGCATTTTATGATATTATTTTTTGCTGTTTCTAGTTTTTTTCTAACAATGGATGTGAATAGGGTTTCTTCCTCTTGTGTTAGTGGTTGTGAAGGTGGCTTAGCAAGTAACTGTTGTACTGTGATGTCGCTTTTGAAGACAGGCGAGGTGGATGTACTTGTCATATGTATAACTGACTTGGTAGGTGTAGATGTGGCAACAAAAACTGGCATGCTAGGGTGAGTAGTGTTATCCACCTCCAAATGAATAATGGTATCACCTTTAATGTGAGATGACTCATCAACCTCCAGCTGAACAATATCATCTCTAGTGTGAGCAGGCACATCAACCTCCTGCTGTACAGAGCTATCCTGACTACAGCTAACTGACTGACTACAGCTAACTGACTGACTACAACTAACTGACTGACTACAACTGACTGACTGACTGGACATGGAGGGGTCAGAAAGAACATCACAGGGGATAAAGCAGCTTTTTGTTTTTAAAACACCAAAAGATGTCTTTGCAAAATAATTTCACCGTTGACATTCTTTTATAGTTAAATTATGGTCATAGTCTTTCCAGATGTGCTGACTGTTTTCCGATAGTAACTTGGCTGTTTCAAGACACTTCTCATTATGCCTCCTTTTTGAGTTTTGTATTCGTAAGTAACACTTCTTACAAAATATAGTCGAATGCTGTGTGGGTTTATCATCTGATACGTTAATTCCAAACACAAAGAACAGATCTTTAACGTAATTAGAACAGTTTAGTGCTTTATGATTTGAACTTTTTGTTTTGGAAGTTAATGCTCTCTTGCCACAGGCTGCACAGTGCACCGGCACAATTCATATGATGCAAAAAAGTATGTTCCATTTCTTTGTTATGTAGTATAGTTTACTTGTGTATGTACAAGTCTAACACAAGGCTGTAGAATGCTTTATCTGTGAATGAAAGAAGATATACAAACAGTTACTTAGAATTCTTTGGCAGCCGTCGTGTGCACAGGATTGTCTACCAAAGAACACTAATGGAACAGTCCTTATCTCACACACAATTAAAAAAAAGACATTCATATTATAAATACAAGATTAACAAGACATGAAAAATAGATCAAAGTATGTGGAAGTAATCTATCTATAGCTTTACATGTTTTCTGATGCTCATATACGTCTAGTTAAGTATCATTATAAATGAATGAAAATGCAAAAACAGATGGTGCTTTACAAAAAGTTATTTTTTACAACCTTATTTAAGATTTGCGAGTATCAGGAATGCGTTTACAGTGATTTAAATGTTATAAAATCTGGTGACAATATGCTTGTTCTTGTAATGCCAAACTCACAAAACTGACTACCACACATTCTCAAGATATGAAACCAAAAAAAAAAGTATGTGGAAATAATCTTTAGCTTCCCTTCGAGAAGTCTTTATAATTATAAACTCATACGAATGGGCCAATTTTTAGATATTACATTAATAAAAAGATTATTTCTGTAATGAATTTCCTCAAATGATGACGCTGTTTTCAAAAGTCTGTAACTCCATCAAATATCATTTCAATCAAATAAAAATGCAATAAAAAATAGAACACAGAACAAAGTTATAGTGCGCAAAAGAATTTTAGCGCTGTGTTTACCTAGAACGAGTGTGTAATGATTTATATTTTACTGATTTTACACACACATCAGCTGATTTTCCCCGCCAAAACCCTCAGTAGTCGTTTACGGTGCACATGAAAATTTTATACCCGGTGTCAGAATTCCGGTCACCGAAATTAAAAGAGCGCTCTGGTATAGGGTACAAACAGCCGTGTAGCACGCCTGGATGAACTAGTCAGCTGGTGCAGAATGAGCTTAAAACCTAAGAAGTCTAGAAGCCTATCAGTTAGGAAAGGGAAGCTATCTGAGGTCACTTTCATGGTTTCAAACCAAAGAATCCTTACTGTTATTGAGGCACCTGTGAAGTCTTGGCAGGGTGTATGATGCCTCATTAAAAGACTCAAAGGCAGTTCAACAGACAATAGACATGGCAAACAGAGGACTACAGATCATAGACCAAAGCAGACTCCTAGGAAAGTTCAAACTGTGGTGCCTTCAGTTCATGTTGATACCTAAATTGCTAAGGCCACTGTTT
Organism: Oreohelix idahoensis; assembly: GCA_024509875.1. Lineage (NCBI taxonomy): Eukaryota > Metazoa > Mollusca > Gastropoda > Stylommatophora > Oreohelicidae > Oreohelix > Oreohelix idahoensis. Next base: position 54,031 of record JAMPIV010022196.1, read on the forward strand.
ATATATGAAATAAGCACCAGTACAGTGGAAGCTATAGAACAAAAGGTCAACAAGTTCATGAGGAAATGGCTAGGAGTACCACCAGGTCTATCAGATGTAGCACTGTACTGCAAGAAGGCAAAGCTTGTGCTTCCCTTCAAGTCAGTTGTTGAAGAATACAAAGCTGGAAAGGGAAGGCTCGTAATAATGCTGTGTGAGTCAGCAGATGACGTGGTTAAGTCCATTCAGCCCACACTGAAAACGGGAAGGAAGTGGAGAGTGGAAGAAGCTGTTGATGCTGCCCAAGAGTCGCTCAAACTGAGGGAGGTAATCGGATACACACAAACGAATAGACAGGGATTTGGTCATGGAGACATCCGCTGGTAGTCCAAGGCATCAAGCAGGGAGCGCAGAGACATGGTAGTTCAGGAGATACGAGGAGCTGAGAATGATAAGAGGTTGCAAAAAGCAGTGCAGCAGGCCCAACAAGGCCAATGGACTACATGGGAAGGAGCCCTGTAGAGGTCCTTGACATGGAATGATATATGGCACCTCTTAGGCTCAGCTTCATTGTTAGGTCAATGTATGACCTGCTGCTGCGTCAGCCACAAACCTTGTGAGATGGGGAAAATCGGATGATGAGCAGTGCCCCCTGTGCCAGGGGAGGCAGACACTTGAACACGTACTCTCAGCTTGCAAGGTGTCATTAGGGCAAGGGTGATACACTTGGCGCCACAACAAAGTGCTAAATGAGCTTGCTGCGACAATAGACCTGGCAAGGATGAAGGCGAATAGCAAAGCCAGGCTGAGCACCACAAGTACATACTTTCTGAGGGCAGGAAAGTCAGCACACTCCAAACCGAGTAAACCAGGTAGCAGTTTACCATCTCTTCTTGACTGTGCAAACGACTGGGAGATGGCGGTAGACCTACCTGGACAAGGGGCATATCCAGAGAGTATCAGAAAATCGCGGAGATGGCTGGATATAGTGCTTCATTCTTCAGCATCGCTTCAGGTTATACTGATTGAACTGACTGTGTCATTTGAATCCAGATTGGACGAGCAACATTCGTTCAAAGTGGCCAAGTATAGTGACCTGGCCGCGGATCTGAGACTGGTGGGTTCACTGCAAGGGTCATGGCTGTTGAGGTGGACGCAAGAGGGCTCGTGGCTGCATCAGTGTATGATTTATTGAAACTGTTGGGGCTGAAGGGACAGTCGAGAACAAGGGCACTGAAGAGGCTTAGTGAAACTGCCGAAAAGGCATCGTGCTGGCTGTGGAACAACCGCAATGGGCTATGGAAAGCGTGACAGTAAACTCTGCGGTACAGAAAACACCAGGAATTCCACAGTATGTTGAGTTTTTCATTGTACTGATGAAAGGGTTGTGACTGATGAACAACAGGCGGTGTATATTATAAGAGGTGTTAGGCACAGAATTTCAGTTGCTAGTGCGCAGTGGCTAGCCTCGTCGGCTTCGCGCAGGTGTGTCCGTGTCTGTCCCTAGTTGTGTGCGACGGAACGAACGGAGTAATTTGTCTTCTCTTTGTTACTTTCACAATTGCTTCCACGGCTGGCGGAGTTATGGATTTTAAAGTTGCTACCAAAGTGAAATGGGTTCATTTTCAATGCATGACAACTGTTGCGGGAGGTTATTTAAAATTATTTATTATGTAAGAGTATGCCAGTAAAGAGTTCTGACCTTACAAGTAATACCCCAGTCTTAGAAATAAGCACTGGTGTATTGTTATCATAAAAATAGTCAGACTGTGAAAACCCTGGCCCAGTTGGTAAGAAGTAGTACCAGGATTTAAGGTGTCTCCTCCCTGTGACTATCTTATGATTACTTATATGCTAGGGGATAAGTAAAATGTACATTCACTGAACCCACAAAATGGAAGAAGTGAATAAATCCTCAGGTACAGTAAAATAGTTTAATAATTGCACTATTATTCTATTTCTACTAGTTGGAAAAGAGTATACACATATATATATAAAAATATTCACACAATTACTATTATTGTCTGTTTAGACTTCAAGATCTTAAATAATAAAGTTACTGAAATCACTGTTATTAGTCCTTTGAATTTAAGGATAACTGTCATCAGTTGACTGAGTTTCTGTATGGTTAATTATTGTTTTGAACTATTGGCTGTTTCACATGTATAGGTGGTCAGTGTCAAACAGGACACTTATCTTTCCAACTTGATACTGCTGAAACTGTCCTTTGCTGATATCAGACTTGGTAGGCCCAACAGTAGGGATGCCAATGACCAGTTGAAGTTCACTCTTTGGGGTCCTGCACTTTTGTGGGATTGCCTCGGATGAATTACACCGGCTTCTGATACTGGACAGTCTGGTTTGAGTTATTTCATGGAACCCTCAGACTTCAGATACTGGACTTAAAAATGTTTCTGGCGATCCGCTCACAATTCATGGGTAGTGGCGAAACTCTGCCTCCAGTCTGTCTGAACCCTCTTCGTTGTATATCCCTCCAGTTTTACCGATACGCTATAAATACGTATAGCGCGGACGTATCGGAGAGTACCGACATCACAGCTTAAACCTAAGCCTGAAAAATCCTTCCCGAACAGTGATTTCGGCCGAACTGTGCGTCGACTGAAATTTTGCCCTTATCATTCTCGGCATATATAATATCCATATAGTTCCATCTTATCTAGTTTTATACAGCTGATAAAACTCTATCTTCCTATCCATGTAATTTCCCAAACTGTTATTTGTTGATTTTAATATTTAGAACAGAAGTGGGTTTACATGCTTTTAGCGTAACTGTGAGCAGCCGAAATACGCATATATCTCCGTAAATGAGAACTTCCTACCGTTCCATCTTATATGCAGTTATACACCATCCTTCCCTGTACTGAAATGTAAAATCCTTTTCATACGGATTCCCTTCTGTTTTTATATATCGTTGGCGATTTCCTCTGTCCGATACACATTTCGCTGATACGCCGCCATTTTGAAAGCGGTCACTCGATCGTAGATGGGTTTATAAATCTAACTGAACCCATTTGCAATGACTTGAAACCAATTTTGCGACATAGCTCCCCCATATTTTAAGCTGGATGATATCTAGCTTAACTATTGGGTACAAGACAATTGCAAATCGACCATTCCGAGGTTAGTTTTCCTTCTTTCTATCCTCCTCAAGCTCTGTGGGATGGCGACTAAGAAAATCTGCGCCCACATTCTGTTTTCCAATAATATATTCATCCATTACTATCTCTCTCCTTCCGGTTCGGCTTTTCATCCAGGTTCTTACTGCTGGTGAAACGGGGTCGTTAGGTTTCCCATGAAGTTTACCGCCCTCTTTTCGATGATAGTTGGATGTGGTTTTCCCTCGCAAATCCGTAGGTTTTTGATTTTCGCTACATGATTTGTTCCTTTTTTCCAGCGCATGGGGTTCAGACTGCAATTGAACCTGTGTGGGATGTTTCCTTTCCCCTCCCGTGCAAATCTCGGGAGTACCCCTGATTGCTGGTTTGCTTGTAGATTTTTGATGAAGACTCTTCCGTCGACTTTCTGAATCTACATAGGTGCACTCTGGACAGGAATTTACATACTGATTTATGTCTTCCGTAATACCTGGCCAGTAGAACTGGGTGGCTATTCTTTGTTTTGTGGCACCATTACCCAGGTGTTCACTCAAAGTTGATATGTGTCCCCAGCCTATAACCTTATTCCTATAGGTGGATGGTACAACGATTTGACCATGACTTTTCATCCCTCTTCCAGCTTTCCTGTACAAGAGTCCATGTTCCCTATAGAAGTGTCCTTTCCTTGGTGTGTTATGTGTCTTTGACAATTTGCCAAAACAAGGCTTCAATGTGCTGTCTGCTTCTTGAGCCCGTTTCATTTCAGTCGAATGAAATTTTAAGTTGGTGTCCCTCTCTATGTTCCTGGAGTCAGACCTGGTCTGGGTTTCTGCCATAACCATAGGTTTTACAGGGTCTCCCAAGAAAACATATTTACGCCCCAACATTAGGGGGTAAAAGGGATCATCTATCACTGCTGCATTTATCTCCCCTTCCACATAGCGACAACTGACATGAATCTTTGCTATGGGTAAAGTAAGGGGTGATGTTCCTTTTAGTGGCCCTTGAATCTCTACTGTTTCTGTGGTGATTTGTTCAGGGCACACCAGAGATGCACACACGACTGCATCATAGGACAAACCTGTGTCATACATTCCTGTGACTTGTTTGCCATTAACAGTCACTATCTCCTGGGTAGGTGGGTGATGGAGGCTATTCTGACTCACAGTCAGTTCCTTCCTAACAGAAGTCCTCACCTGTAAACATGCAGCATGATGAAGGGGTTTTTTCCTCCCACATTCATCAGTGTTGTGGTTGCTCATCTTACAAAATTTTCACCACTTACCTCCCTGTTTGTAGGGTTTATTTTCCTGAGTCTGAGGGTTCTTGTCCTTATTATCAAATCTTTGCTTGTATCTGTATGGTTGATCCATCTGGTCAAACTGGGTATTCTGCGGTGGTGGCTTATATCCTTCTACCTGCTTCCTTTTTGTTCCTACCAATTCAGCTTGAGCTGCTTGGTATCTCTCTGCACATTTCAAAATGTCTTCCAGCCTCTCTGCTCCTTGTTCCATAAGGAATTTCCTCATTTCTTGAGACATGGAATCTTTCACTTGTTCTAACATAACCATTTCTTTCAGATCCTCGTAGGTTTTCTGATACTTACCTAAACTACTCCATTTCAACAAATACGTTTCTAGCCTAGCTGAGAACTGGTTATATGTTTCTCCAGGTAGAGGTTTAGAAGTTCTAAATTTCTTCCTATATGCCTCAGAGTTCTTTTCATACCGGATCAGTAAGGCTTGCTTTAGTATTTCATAATTTTCCTGATCTTCTTTGGGGAGTTTCAGAAACACATCATATGCAATACCTCTCAATCCCTGAGATAACTTTAAACTCCATTTCTCCTTTTCCAGTCCATATGTAGAGGCTAGCCTTTCATACCTATCCAGGTACGACTCAATTGCGTCCTCCTTTTCAACAAATGGATCTAGGTGGAAGTTCATGGCCCCATTTGCTGTGTTCTGAAAAGAGCTATTCGCAGAATGAGGTGAGCTATTACCATGGGTGATAGTCCCAGCCTGAAGTTCAAGATCAAGCTGTCTCATTTTCAGCTCATGGTCTCTCTCTGCTTGTAACCTCCTTTCTTCTCTCTCAGCTTCTAATTTCTTGGCTTCTCTTTCTGCATCCAATTTTAATTTCTTGGCTTCTCTCTCTGCTTCTAATTCTAATTTCTTGGCTTCTCTCTCTGCTTCTAATTTCTTGGCTTCTCTCTCCGCTTCTAATTTCTTTGTTTCTCTCTCTGCTTCTAATTGCTTTGCTTCTCTCTCGGTGTACTTTTCACATTCCGTCGTGACATACCGGATCAGAGCGTCACCATCCATGCCAAGTTCTTTTCCCACCTGCAGTGTAGCAGACCTAAATTTGACCAAGTCAGCCATGATGTATCTGTAGTCTAGTAGGGCAAGTGATCTTACTCAAACTAATTTACTACAATATAATTAACTTAGTTAAAATTAAAGTTAATTAAACTGACTTCACCATATATGAAACAGCTTTCTTTATCTGTACTCAATGGTACTCCTAAAAATATAATTATTTCCTACTATGTTACTCTTTCCAAAAAATTTACAAAACCAAATTTCTACACAGCAGAAATAGAAAGTTGGCTCAGGAATATCAAAGATATATCCCGCAGACGAGCCCCCACTGTAGCGGGAGGTTATTTAAAATTATTTATTATGTAAGAGTATGCCAGTAAAGAGTTCTGACCTTACAAGTAATACCCCAGTCTTAGAAATAAGCACTGGTGTATTGTTATCATAAAAATAGTCAGACTGTGAAAACCCTGGCCCAGTTGGTAAGAAGTAGTACCAGGATTTAAGGTGTCTCCTCCCTGTGACTATCTTATGATTACTTATATGCTAGGGGATAAGTAAAATGTACATTCACTGAACCCACAAAATGGAAGAAGTGAATAAATCCTCAGGTACAGTAAAATAGTTTAATAATTGCACTATTATTCTATTTCTACTAGTTGGAAAAGAGTATACACATATATATATAAAAATATTCACACAATTACTATTATTGTCTGTTTAGACTTCAAGATCTTAAATAATAAAGTTACTGAAATCACTGTTATTAGTCCTTTGAATTTAAGGATAACTGTCATCAGTTGACTGAGTTTCTGTATGGTTAATTATTGTTTTGAACTATTGGCTGTTTCACATGTATAGGTGGTCAGTGTCAAACAGGACACTTATCTTTCCAACTTGATACTGCTGAAACTGTCCTTTGCTGATATCAGACTTGGTAGGCCCAACAGTAGGGATGCCAATGACCAGTTGAAGTTCACTCTTTGGGGTCCTGTACTTTTGTGGGATTGCCTCGGATGAACTACACCGGCTTCTGATACTGGACAGTCTGGTTTGAGTTATTTCATGGAACCCTCAGACTTCAGATACTGGACTTAAAAATGTTTCTGGCGATCCGCTCACAATTCATGGGTAGTGGCGAAACTCTGCCTCCAGTCTGTCTGAACCCTCTTCGTTGTATATCCCTCCAGTTTTACCGATACGCTTTAAATACGTATAGCGCGGACGTATCGGAGAGTACCGACGTCACAGCTTAAACCTAAGCCTGAAAAATCCTTCCCGAACAGTGATTTCGGCCGAACTGTGCGTCGACTGAAATTTTGCCCTTATCATTCTCGGCATATATAATATCCATATAGTTCCATCTTATCTAGTTTTATACAGCTGATAAAACTCTATCTTCCTATCCATGTAATTTCCCAAACTGTTATTTGTTGATTTTAATATTTAGAACAGAAGTGGGTTTACATGCTTTTAGCGTAACTGTGGGCAGCCGAAATACGCATATATCTCCGTAAATGAGAACTTCCTACCGTTCCATCTTATATGCAGTTATACACCATCCTTCCCTGTACTGAAATGTAAAATCCTTTTCATACGGATTCCCTTCTGTTTTTATATATCGTTGGCGATTTCCTCTGTCCGATACACATTTCGCTGATACGCCGCCATTTTGAAAGCGGTCACTCGATCGTAGATGGGTTTATAAATCTAACTGAACCCATTTGCAATGACTTGAAACCAATTTTGCGACAACAACAGGAGGCTGAGACACTTGGGAGTCATGACCCAAGTACCACCCCCTCTTATAATGCAAAGGAGTATACTGGGCCGAAACACTTGTTCGATGGGGGGACTGCTCATGATGATCAGATTGCCTCCTGTTGTATCGCTCTATAACGAGTTTCCTATCATCAGTGTCCAGGTTAAATTTCCTTTCCTGTTGTTACTTTTAGGAATAATGTGTTTTCCTATTAAGACCACGCTTTCTTTCATTCTTATTGTCATAAACCAATCATTTTGCAAGGTTAAAGGTTAGAATCTCAAAAAGACTTTATGGGAAAAGTTAGTTACTCGTTAAATGTTCCTTGTCCCACACTACTTTGCTTTCTTCTGCAGTTTATACTCTTTTGTTATAAGACTAACTCAGTCCAGGACAATCCCATGTTTTCAAATAAATGTATCAACTCTTCCAACAATTTGCCCACCTGCAAAAAGTCTGCAGCAATTGCTTCCCAGGCTAGGACGTTGAACTGACCGTAGCCCGGTAGCTTACCATGCTAATGACCTTAGGTGTGTGTCGATTCAGTTGACAAAGCCTGCCCTTTCTTTTATTCTAGTCCTTCACGCCATTCCCTGCCACACACTGATGGGTCTGTAATCTGTGGTGAGAAATTAGGGTGGGGCATCTATGCTAGCGTAAAGGGCAGAATCGTCACTGAATAGAGCAGGGCTTACATGATGATAACCTCCAGCACGAGAATGGAGGTAATGGCAGTTACTGCAGCCTTAAGCTGGCTGTTTGAAACTTCATTAACAAGGGCAGTTGTTGTATCAAACTCACAGTCCATGCTTCGGAAGGTCCAAAGAGGATTGCTCCAGCAAGAATGAAAAACCTCCATAGTAGCCTTGAATCTTCAGGAACTGGTGTGGATCTACTGTCCTGGTCATGCAGGTGTACACGGCAATGAAAGAGATGATAGACAATCTTCGTGAGCACCCAAAGAAGGTGTATTGGATATTGATAAGGGAGAGATACTGAGGACAATATATGATTGCCTATTATAGAATGATACTGCAATCGATGAATCATCATGGTTAAGATTGCTGGTATTTGGCATCAAAACCAGCAGGGATGGGCATATCAGAGGATGCATCCAGCGTATATACAGCCAGGTCGCAACAGGAACAATTAGCATTCATACCCTTTAACATTTGCTGAAGGAGATTGAGCACCTATGGGTTTGCCCAGAGTGCAATGACATCAATTCTTATCAACAATAACAACAACAATCTTCTATTTTTATCGTTTGTCCCCAACGAAGACCTTGTGACTGTAATGTAGGCTTATTTTTTGTTTCCTTTGTCGGAGGTTTAAGACGCATTACGTATTTTCGTTTACCCCACTGATGATATAATAAAAAAGTGTTTAGGACACTACATCAGTAACATTAGAAACTATACCAGTAACATTAACTGTCTATAATTTTCAGTGCTCTTTGGAGAGGACGTTGCATTCGGTGGTGTGTTCCGTTGCAGTGTTGGTCTAAAGGATAAATATGGTAAATTTTTTTATGGTCTATATATGTGTAAGAGTATAAGGACGAGTGTGTATTTGTGGAATTGAGAGAGAATGAAAGATGTGCTTATCATTTAATTAATAACCATATTTTCACTGTTTTTTTTTTAATAGATTGCGTTTGTTTGGTTTAGACATTCCACTTTCTACCACAGGCAGATGTTCTTCTATTATATCTGATTGTTTTCTTCCCTTATTCAGGAAAATGGCAGCTCTCAGTCAACAGAGTCACTCATATACCATGTCTCAGTCAACAGAGTCACTCATACACCATGTCTCAGTCAACAGAGTCACTCATATACCATGTCTCAGTCAACAGTCACTCATATATCATGTCTCAGTCAACAGAGTCACTCATATACCATGTCTCAGTCAACAGAGTCACTCATACACCATGTCTCAGTCAACAGAGTCACTCATATACCATGTCTCAGTCAACAGAGTCACTCATACACCATGTCTCAGTCAAGAGAGTCACTCATATACCATGTCTTAGTCTGTTATTTCACATCACATATTGTGTTTTTAATTTTGGTTAGTGCTTGATGTTTTATGTTATGTAGGCTTCACTGTTTCCATCATATAGATTTGTTCCTTCCATCTGTCCTGTTTCCTCTTATTCTGTTCTTCCTATATTTCCAAGAGATCTCTGGACAGAAACGAGTAGAGATCACTGCTGCCACTTTACATGTCATATGAGGTGAATTAGGCAAGGATTAGAGTGAGGCTGAAAATACTTCTATGGCACGCGCCTCAAACAGCCTCTGACAACCAAGTCCAGCTCCCGGCCTTCACGTGTGGCTCAATTTGAGCCCGGCGGAACTGTTTCCACTGACGGGAGAAGGGGCAAAGGCGAGCGACTGGCGCCTTAAAACCAGCAGCTTCGGGCAGATAGGGCTTTAGATCCTTGGTTGGTAGCTTATCTAAGAGAAGGAACTCTGAATTCAAACCACCGCTGCCTTGCGGGAATATCCATTTGTGGAATTGGCTTCGGGAGTAAACCCTGAGGATAAATCCGGAGTCGGAGTCCCTAAGGCAGTCTAATGTCGATTCGACATTATTCTGGCAACTCCTGCGACATGGCTGGTACCAAATTGTATCGGCTACTGCCGTTCCTTTGGATCTACCGGCTGTGTGGAGAGGGGGAACATGCTGCATGGGCAACAGCTTGATCTCCATATAACTGTGCCCAAGCTCGTGCCCTGGAGAGGACACTCCAGCTTCACCCTATAGGTGTCGGCAAAACACGGGAAGTAGCAGTTACCGGTTATAAGCATTTTGCCCAATTGGCGTAGGGCATGGCGCCAGGGGCTACTTCCGACAGTGGGAGAGGTTCTAGGATCTCACTGGACAGCTACCGCCCGCTTCAAGCTGGGCAGCCCCCAGTCAATAAGGTGTTGTCCCGCCACTGTCTGCTTTCCCCATTGGGTGCATGGGGATTAGGGTCAAACCCGAACTGTGGACAGAAAATTTTGCACCAAGCAATTATCGAAAAAATAGAAATAAGCAAACTCTCAGATTGGGATGCTGGAACGTCCGGACTATGTTGACTGGACTATCCGAAAACCTACAGGATGTAAACGATGTAAGGAAGACAGCCATAATTAATGATGAGCTTAAACGACTTCAGGTGGATATAGCTGCACTTCAGGAAACGCGCCTGGCGGGCTCTGGAACGGTGAGCGAGAAGGACTACACATTTTATTGGCAAGGGAAAGATCTTAATAAAGCTAGAGAACACGGAGTAGGTTTTGCGGTCAAAAAATCGCTAACTAACATGGTTGAACCAGGCGAGAATGGATCAGAACGCCTGTTAACGCTCCGCCTGCAAACTAGCACAGGTCCCATCACCCTTGTCAGTGTGTATGCTCCTACTCTGTACTCTGCCTCAGAAGCTAAAGATGAGTTCTACGAGAATCTAGCAGCAGTAATCAAAAGCATACCTAGGCAAGAACAGCTTGTTCTCCTTGGTGACTTTAACGCTAGAGTGGGTGCCGATAATGTTTCATGGCCTTCATGTCTGGGCAGGTTTGGTATTGGCAAGATGAATGAAAATGGACAACGGCTCTTAGAGTTGTGCGTCCACCATGATCTCTGCGTGACCAACACCTACTTTCAGACAAAACCCCAGCATAAGGTGTCATGGAGACACCCACGATCCAAGCACTGGCACCAACTTGATCTGATTCTCGTCAGAAGGCCACTCCTCAGATCTGTGCTCTCCACGCGCTCGTACCATAGTGCAGACTGTGACACAGATCACTCCTTGGTTTGCTGCAAAATCAGAGCACAACCAAGAAAACTCTATCGTGTCAGACATGAAGGGAAACCACGCATTGATACCAGCAAGATGTCAGACCCTTTCATGATCGCTCAATTCACTGCGACCTTCAAGCAAGTGCTCAGTAGCCCTCAGCATGGTGATACTATTACAGAGAACTGGGAGCATCTACGGAACACCATTCAAAGTACTGCACTTGCCACCTTTGGTAAGAAAACAGCAAAGTCAAATGACTGGTTTGACGCTTCATCAGATGTGATGGCACCTGTTATTGAAGCTAAGCGCAGTGCTATGAATGAATACAAACGTTCACCGAGTGCCAGAACCCTACAGATCCTGAGGGCTACGAGAAGCAAAGTTCAACAAACTGCTTGATGCTGTGCAAATGACTATTGGCTCCAGCTCAGTGAGAGCATCCAGATCGCAGCGCAAACAGGCAACATTAGACAAATGTATGACGGTATAAAGAAAGCACTTGGCCCCCATAAAAGTAAGACGGCACCGCTAAAAACCATCAGCGGAGAGAAGCTAACCGATAAGGGTAAGCAGATGGAGAGGTGGGTCGAGCACTACTCTGAGCTTTACGCTAGAGACAATACCGTTACGCCTGCAGCCCTTGATGCTGTCAATAGTCTGCCAACTATGGAGGAGCTGGATGCGGAACCAACATTAGAGGAACTCAGTAAGGCCATTGATAGCTTGGCCTCTGGCAAAGCACCAGGCAGTGATGGGATTCCTCCTGATTTAATCAAATGCTGTAAGAGCACGCTATTACATCCCCTGCATAGGATGCTGTGCCAGTGCTGGGAAGAGACAACTATTCCTCAAGACATGCGAGATGCCAAGATTGTAACACTGTATAAAAATAAAGGAGACAGAAGTGATTGCAATAACTACAGAGGCATCTCTCTTCTTAGTATTGTTGGTAAGGTTTTTGCCAAAGTCATCTTAATGCGACTACACAAGTTAGCTGAGCGCATATATCCAGAGGCACAGTGTGGATTCCGAGCTGGCAGATCAACAACAGACATGATCTTCTCTCTCCGCCAGCTTCAGGAAAAATCAAGAGAGCAGAAAAGACCATTATATATCGCCTTTATAGACCTCACAAAAGCATTCGACCTGGTTAGTAGGGATGGACTCTTTAAAATCCTCCTGAAAATAGGCTGCCCTTCTAAAATGCTGGAAATGATAAAGTCATTCCATGACGACATGAAGGGAACAGTCCAATATGCTGGAAGCACGTCACAGCCCTTTGATATACGAAGTGGCGTTAAACAAGGCTGTGTTCTGGCTCCGACCCTCTTCGGAATTTTCTTTGCCTTACTCTTGAAACATGCATTCAGAGATGCAACTGAAGGAATATGCCTTCACACTAGGTCAGATGGCCGTCTGTTTAATCTTTCAAGGCTGAAGGCAAAAACAAAAATCAGAAGGGTCACTATAAAGAGACTTGTTGTTCGCTGATGATGCTGCAGTCGTCACTCAAAGCCAACAGGAGCTTCAGAGCTTGATGAATCGCTTCACTAAAGCATGCAAGGACTTTGGCCTCACAATAAGTCTAAAGAAAACGAATGTGCTGAGTCAGGATGTGGGTGCTGCACCAGTTATCACTATCGATAACTATGAATTGGCAGTGGTGCACCACTTCACATACCTAGGGTCTACCATCAATGACAAACTCTCACTGGATACAGAAATCGACAGCCGCATTGGCAAAGCTGCAGCTACCTTTGCCCGCCTCACATCGCGTGTTTGGGGAAACTCTAAACTCACAATGAAGACCAAAGCTGCGGTATATAATGCCTGCGTCACCAGCACACTCCTATATGGCAGCGAGACCTGGACGACCTATGCTAAGCAAGAAAGAAGGCTCAATACCTTCCATTTGCGGTGTCTACGCCACATCCTCGGCATCTCGTGGAAAGATAAAGTGACAAATGTCGAGGTGTTGTCACGTGCTGGCCTTCAGAGTATGTATACGCTGCTTAGACAGCGCAGACTTCGCTGGCTTGGCCATGTTCGCCGCATGGAAGATGGTCGCATCCCAAAAGATATCTTCTACGGACAATTAGCAGATGGCAAGAGAACAGTTGGGCGACCACAGCTGAGGTTCAAAGATGTGTGCAAGAGAGATATGAGGGCACTGGACATGGATCCAGCAACATGGAAGGATGAAGCTGCCGATCGCACTAAGTGGCGATGCTATTTACGGCACCACCTCAGATTGGGCGAAGAGAGGCTCACACAAGAAGCAGAGGTGAGGAGAAAACGTCGAAAGGAGCACCAGGAAAATAAGCAGTTGAGGGCTGTCACCTCAGGGCGCATTCCCATAGTCAGTTATGACTGAAGGGGCTATTATTAGAGTGAGGCTGGCAATCTCATCAACTAACACAACTTGCTACATAAACCACTACTTCAGGATCACATATATATATTGCTTTAGTGCAAGCTTCCTTCATGGTGGCCGGCTGCATTAGCTGCACAACCTTCTTATGTTGTGAAAAAAAGGGACCATTCCCTCATTCGCCCTCCTTGCCTGGTTTTACATTTGTTTCCAGTTTTGTTTTCTTTTGAATTTTTTGTGTGTGTTTATTTTAAGTTGATCTAATCTGCCATGTGTTTGTTGATGTCTTTTTGGCTTTAAGTTGATCTAATCTGCCATGTGTTTGTTGATGTTTATTTGGCTTTAAATTGATCTAATCTGCCATGTGTTTGTTGATGTTTTTTTGGCTTTAAGTTGATCTAATCTGCCATGTGTTTGTTGATGTTTTTTTGGCTATAACTCTTAGTATACGAGCAGCCTTCTAGAGAGGCCGATGATCGATCCCCGTCAATAGCGAAAATTTATAGCTGAATGCATGTTTAAAACCACTGAACAATTTAGTTACGTGCATGATATAGGGGTTTCATTTCTTCACATTTTGATATATAACACTTACGTTATCTTTGTAAATAAATTATTTATTGCAAAATCTGTAATGGTAGTCATGAAAGGCCGCTCGTATACTAAGAGTTAAGTTGATCTAATCTGCCATGTGTTTGTTGATGTTTTTTTGGCTTTAAGTTGATCTAATCTGCCATGTGTTTGTTGATGTTTTTTTGGCTTTAAGTTGATCTAATCTGCCATGTGTTTGTTGATGTCTTTTTGGCTTTAAGTTGATCTAATCTGCCATGTGTTTGTTGATGTTTTTTTGGCTTTAAGTTGATCTAATCTGCCATGTGTTTGTTGATGTCTTTTTGGCTTTAAGTTGATCTAATCCGCCATGTGTTTGTTGATTTTTTTTGGCTTTAAGTTGATCTAATCTGCCATGTGTTTGTTGATGTTTTTTTGGCTTTAAGTTGATCTAATCTGCCATGTGTTTGTTGATGTCTTTTTGGCTTTAAGTTTCTACAGGATGGCTACCTGGTCCAGGACTCACAGGCTAACAGAAATAGAGGGGGATTCTAAAGCAGCATGGTAAAGGGAGTTGGAGACATGAAAGGGTTAAGAAGACATGGAAAGAACTTGAACAGATGGCACAGGACAGGAATAATTGGTGTGATGTCATTGAAGACCTATGCTCCACAGGGGGCTGAAGAGTATTGGAGAAGTCTGTCACATTTTTTGGCAGTTCTAACTAGTCAGTCCCAGCTATTCAGTCCTAACCGGTCAATCCTAACTGTTGAGTCTTAACTGTTCAGTCCTAGCTGTTGAGTTCTAACTAGCCAGCCCTAACTGTTCAGTCCTAACTGGGTCAGTCCTAGCTGTTGAGTTCTAACTAGTCAGTCGTAGCTGTTGAGTTCTAACTAGTCAGTCCTAGCTGTTGAGTCTTAACTGTTCAGTCCTAGCTGTTCACTCCTAACTAGCCAGCCCTAACTGTTGTCCTAACTGGTCAGTCCTAGCTGTTCAGTCTTAACTGTTCAGTCCTAACTGTTGAGAGTCCTAAGTGTACAGTCCTAACTGTTGAGTCCTGACTGTACAGTCATGACTCTTCAGTTCTTATTGTTCAGTCCTGACTGTACAGTCCTAACTCTTCAGTCCTGATTGTTCAGTCCTAGCTTTTCAGTCATGACTGTTCAGTCCTAGCTGTTGAGTCCTAACTCTTCAGTCCTAATTGTTCATTCCTGACTGTTCAGTCATGACTGTTCAAACCTGACTGTTGAGTCCTAACTGTTTAGTTCTAGTTGTTGAGTCATTACTGTTTGGTCCTGACTGTTCAGTCATGACTGCTTAGTCCTAACTGTTTAGTCCTGACTGTTCAGTCCTAGCTGTTGAGTTTTATCTCTTCACTCCTGACTGTTCAGTCCTAATTGTTCAGTTCTAATTGTTCAGCCCTGAATGTTCTGTCCTGAATGCTCAGTTCTATATGTTCAGTCCTGACTGTTCAGTTCTAATTGTTCAGTCCTGACTGTTCAATCCTAGCTGTTGAGTCCTGACTGTTCAGTCCTAACTCTTCAGTCCTGACTGTTCAGTCCTAGCTGTTGAGTCCTAACTGTTCAGTCCCGACTATTCAGTCCCAACTGTTCAGTCCTAGCTGTTCAGTCCTAACTGTTTAGTCCTAGCTGTTCAGATATTGTGTGCGCAATAAGTTTTATTTACAAAACCAACAACCAAGAAGTCACTGACTTTCATCAATGGGTGTTTGTGGAAAAGAAGGATTGATATGGTATAACAAGGTCACTAAGGCAGAACTTATGACAAGAACCAGACAAGTACCTGTGGAACAAGAGATAAGAAGAAGATGCTGGAGATGGTAGAACACACATTAAGGAAACCTGGTGAGAGCATTGCCAGACAGTCCTTGTTCTGGAATCCCCAGGGTAAGAGATGCGCAGTGGTAGACTGAAAAACCCATGGAGAAGACAACTGGAGACAGAAATGAAAATAATACAGAAGACATAGAAAGACCTTGAGCTGATGTCACGTGACAGGACTTTGTTGATGACCTGTGCTCCTTGGTGAGCTGTAGATTGATGAATGAAGCTATGTCTTATTTCCTCAACAGGAGCTGACAGAGTATTCAACAGTCCTCTTAGTGAGCAAGGCATTGTTGCCTTTGGTATTGGTATTGCACTAACAGGGGCCACAGCAATTGCAGAGATTCAGTTTGCAGACTACATTTTTCCTGGCTTTGATCAGGTACAAAATTAAAACAGACGGTTTCTGCCTGTGAACTAGATTATGAAATAAATTTTAAAAATTGAGTAGTCTGTATTGTGAAATGACATTTTAAAAAATTTAAAGAGTTTTATTTGAAAAGTGCTCTGCTCAACCTAGACACATGGTCCTTCAGTCATAGAGCGCATATACAAATATACAAGACCTTGAAGACTGGATAAAGAAACTTTTTTTAATGACATGATAATTACGCAAGTGTGCATAAGTTTCATGTCAACTGGATTCACATTAGCCACTGGTGTTCGGGATTCAGTACATTCTTATCTTTATGGTAGATAGTTCATTGTTTTCTTACCTTAAGCAAGTAAAAGTGCATTACTTTTTTCTTCTTCTTCAAGTACTGGCCTAGGGATGAAGGTGATCATGTCTCTCCACAACATCTTGTCTCCAGCACTGTTTAACATTTCTTTTGTTATCTTCTGTCCATGCCATGATGTCAAATTGTCAAGTCTTGTTATCTTCTGTCCATGCCATGATGTCAAATTGTCAAGACTATTCTCTATGTCACCCTCTATCCTCTTTTCCTTTAATCTTTTCTATTGTCACAATATATTCCAGCTTTTTTCTTCTCATTGCATGTCCAAAGAAAGTGGAATGCTTCTTTCTGGTGTGAGTGGCATGATTTAAATGTGTTTGTGTGTGACCGCACCATCCCGTGCATGGTCTTGTTGTATAGGGGGGTGAGTAGGTTGTATACCTTCAGTCATTCTTCCTGCATAAATTACAGAACACATAAACGTTTGGTCTCCAAACACTTTAATACAATGTCATCTCCATGATCTGGGCATTTACATCCATGAAAGAATACTTGCTTAGAACTGCACCATTTAGGCCCAACGTTATTTCCAGATCTGAACATGAATGTTATTTCTTCCCATAGATAATTACCTTTGAAGACCTTCAGTAGGTACTTTGAAGTTTGGTCCCTGTTGGACCACCTCTACAGAGCAAGTGGAGAAAATCCTGTGACAGTAATGTTTCTCTGTACATTTTGTGGTTAGGACTCTTCTTTCTGTTTCAGTCTGGCTGTTCTTTCTCTCAATGCCAGGAATGTTTTATATCATTTTAGGGATGTGCTGTTGGTTCCAAACTGGGAGCATGTGTGCAGTGTAGATGGGATTAGCTACTCTTCTTCTTCGTTTGCCTTGAAAAGGACGTTGGTTGCGTTGTGTCCATTTACAGCAAATCTGCGATAATTGCGCCTTTCGGCCGACACATCCGACTTCAGCACGGCATTTTTGGGACCAGGTTAGCCTTCCCTCTTCGATCCCTACTCACTCAGCCAGACTGCAGTGATGCAGCCTGTTTCCAGGACCACCACTTGGAGGTGGAGTAGGGTCTTGGTCAGCTCTGGTTCCCTGATGCAAGCAGTCTAGCTATGGGTCGCTGACTGCATTCCTCACTGTCGACGTGTCTTAGGTCCCGGATTAGCTATTGATATTGCATTGATTGGGTCATCTGTCATCTTTGTTGTGGTTGTTTCTACAAAATTGCTTTGTTTCAGTCTTCACCTTCCAAGACTATTTATTCTATGGCACATTTGGTGGTCTATCAGCTGTCTGAATTTCTCAGCTTGTTGCTGAGCTCTGCTATCTCTTCTATCCTTCATTGGCTGGAGGCATGTAATCTTTTCCAACTCTTCTAGCGTTGACTTCATACCCCATAATGATTCTCATTGCTTGGTTTTGGAATTGCATATTTTATCGAAGTTTGATTTAGCTGCTGTTGACCATGCTGCAATGCCATATTCTAGGACTGGTCTCACTCGCCCATTGTTTATCTTCTTTAGTACTCTCTCATCCGCTCCCCAGCCCAAGCCATCATGTTCATAATTGCCATTCTCTGCCTTGCTGTTGTCCTGTTTCTTTCAGTCTGGGTTTTCCAAGTCAAGCAGTGATCAAAGGTACCTAGGTAGTTTGGGTTTTCATCCAGATGTAGATTGTTCCCATTTAGCACTACTTTTGAGCTCTGTGGTTTATTTGAGAGGGAAAACGCTGTGGATGTTGTTTTCCTTTCATTTATCTTCACTAGCCACACTTTGGCCCACTCCTCCAGTGATGTTAGGGCTTGCTCTATCCGAATGCATGCCGTAGTGATATATTCTTCAGAGATCCACAAGACTAAGTCATCTACAAAGGAGGAATTGTGGGTTCTTCCTGGAAGATACTCTTATATGTCATTTATGTACACAAGGAACGGCATGGGTGACAGGACTCCCCTGTGGGGAACACCCTGCTCCAATATCATCTTCCTACTGGTCTGCCCTTGTAGTTGCACTCTGGCAGTTCTATTCTCAAGGTAATGGCTGATCTTTTTGTACATTCTCCTACACACTTCACTTCTTTGCAGCTTGACTTTCAGTCCCTCTTTCCATATTCACCAAATGATAACCAGATTGACTTTAAGTCCCTCTTTCCATACTCACCAAATGATAACAAGATTGACCTTCAGTCCCTCTTTCCATATTCACCAAATGATAACAAAACTGGCCTTCAGTCCCTCTTTCCATATTCACCAAATGATAACAAGATTCCACTTGAAGAAACACTTCTTTAAGATGTGCAGTAGAATGCAGGGGAAAAAAACAGTAAGTGACTTCCGGTTCAGCTGTAGACATTTTGATTCTGACGTGATGCATATCACACGGCTGTTTGCGAGCGACGTTTTAGTTTTTCCTGACCGCGCTATTTATAGCTATCATGACAGAGGTCACGTGGTCAACTTCCTAACGGGAAAAAAATGTGGTGGTGTTTACTTTAATAGGGCTTAATTAATGCTTTTAGGCTACTTTATTATTATAAATACCGGCTTTAATTTTGCGTAAAGCTAGACTAGAAATGTTAGAGTAAATTTTAGAACAAGAACAAACATTTTATCACAATTAGAACAGAAGATATAATAGTCTGAAATAGTGTAAAATTTACGTTTTTTTAATATTTTGTTATGGTTTGTTTCTAATGCAATTTACACTAAAACGATCACAATCAACATGCATAACAAATTACAGAAATCAAAAGTAGAAAACCTGCAGAAAATTGATATAATAGTTTTGTTTTGGTTTTATGCGTCAAACATTAATTATTGAAACATTAAATTGCAAGTCCACATTTATTACCTTAAAATAACACACCCAATTGTCCCCAAAACATGAGAGCTAACAATTATCTCAATCATACATCACGATGGTCATGTAAAAATGAGTATGGTCATGAGTAAAACGAAATGTTCAATTTAATAAATAAAACATACACCTATTAAATGATTTCCACACTCTGTTAATTCTGTCACTCTCACGCAACAACTGCCATAATTTGCTCTAGCCCCAAAATTTCGCTCAATTATCATTCACGCTTCCTTTTTTTTAATAGGAGGAATCTGTACATTCACAGATGGAGAAATTTGTAACAAATGAGTTTCCATTACAAATTTTAATTGTGAAGTTATATTTTTAAAACCACTGGCGCGTCTTTCAAAATTCTGTTTTCTCTCCTGTGCCCACGTAAGACCTACAGTTTCCTTCATGGCTATTGCTAATTCTTTGGATATTCTAACTCTACTTTCAATGCCTGCTTTCC
This sequence comes from Oreohelix idahoensis, assembly GCA_024509875.1. Taxonomy (NCBI): domain Eukaryota; kingdom Metazoa; phylum Mollusca; class Gastropoda; order Stylommatophora; family Oreohelicidae; genus Oreohelix; species Oreohelix idahoensis. Next base: position 73,759 of record JAMPIV010022196.1, read on the forward strand.
TGCAAATTTCCTGACGTGACGTTTCTGAACAGCATTGTAGTTCATGTGCCTGCTGCAGGTCTAGTGAGTCAGTTGATGTTCCAGCAATATGTTTCCTAACAGTGTGGAGAAATTGAGATCGCTTACGTTTTGTTGGCGTTCTGGTGGCTGATGTTTCTCTTCTATGTTTAATTAGTTTTCGTAGTACAATAGGCTGTCCTCTGGTTTTGCATTTTATGATATTATTTTTTGCTGTTTCTAGTTTTTTTCTAACAATGAATGTGAATAGGGTTTCTTCCTCTTGTGTTAGTGGTTGTGAAGGTGGCTTAGCAAGTAACTGTTGTACTGTGATGTCGCTTTTGAAGACAGGCGAGGTGGATATACTTGTCGTATGTATAACTGACTTGGTAGGTGTAGATGTGGCAACAAAAACTGGCATGCTAGGGTAAGTAGTGTTATCCACCTCCTTTAATGTGAGATGACTCATCAACCTCCAGCTGAACAATATCATCACTAGTGTGAGCAGGCACATCAACCTCCTGCTGTACAGAGCTATCCTGACTACAGCTAACTGACTGACTACAACTAACTGACTGACTACAACTAACTGACTGACTACAGCTAACTGACTGACTAGACATGGAGGGGTCAGAAAGAACATCACAGGGGATAGAGCAGCTTTTTGTTTTTAAAACACCAAAAAATGTCTTTGCAAAATAATTGCACCGTTGACATTCACTTATAGTTAAATTATGGTCATAGTCTTTCCAGATGTGCTGACTGTTTTCCGATAGTAACTTGGCTGTTTCAAGACACTTCTCATTATGCCTCCTTTTTGAGTTTTGTATTCGTAAGTAACACTTCTTACAAAATATAGTCGAATGCTCTGTGGGTTTATCATCTGATACGTTAATTCCAAACACAAAGAACAGATCACTAACGTAATTAGAACAGTTTAGTGCTTTATGATTTGAACTTTCTGTTTTGGAAGTTAATGCTCTCTTGCCACAGGCTCTGCACAGTGCACTGGCACAATTCATATGATGCAAAAAAGTATGTTCCATTTCGTTGTTATGTAGTATAGTTTACTTGTGTATGTATAAAGATAATGGAATATTTGGGAGTATCAAGTCTAACATCAGGCTGTAGAACGCTTTATCTGTGAATGAAAGAAGATATACAAACAGTTACTTAGAATTCTTTGGCAGCCATCGTTTGCACAGGATTGTTTACCAAAGAACATTAATGGAACAGTCCTTATCTCACACACAATAAAAAAAGACATTCATATTATAAATACAAGACTTGAAAGATAGATCAAAGTATGTGGAAGTAATCTATCTATAGCTTTACATGTTTTCTGACGCTCATATACGTCTAGTTAAGTATCATTATAAATGAATGAAAATGCAAAAACAGATGGTGCTTTACAAAAAGTTATTTTTTTACAACCTTATTTAAGATTTGCGAGTATCAGGAATGCGTTTGCAGTGATTTAAATGTTATAAAATCTGGTGACTTCTTCATCTTCTTCTTTCGTTCGCTTGAACTATATTGTCTATATCTGCAATGTTGTTTCTTGTATAAACTTCACTGTCTTTTGTAGTTCATACAGAGGTCCATATAGTTTTGCTTCCAGTGTTGTTTCTCTGGGCCAGTGGGTTTGCCTCAATATATCATATTCGGGGCAATCTTGAAGTACGTGCTCCGCAGTCTGGGGTGCCTGTCCACATGTACACATGGCTGAATTGCCAATCTTGAATTTTGTATACATGTGGCTGCGGAGGCGGTTGTGTCCTGTTCTGAGGCGCAGAATGACTATTTGTTCTGATCTGTTCATAGCTTGGTAGTCATCCTGCGTTGGTGTTGGTGGCTTTCTGATAGATTTGATCATCTTTTTCTTCTGATAGTACGTAACTGGTACATCCAGTTGCTCCTCTGCAGCACCTTCTTTAGCCAGTCCGTCTGCTCTCTCATTTCCTGGTATTCCACAATGAGACGGTATCCACTGCATGGCGACCCTGCGCTGGCTGCACAGTTCAGAAAGTAGGGCTTGTATGCCTGGCAATTTTCTGGACTGAAGTGCTTGGAGTGCTGATCTTGTATCTGTCAGGAATACTACAGGCTATGGACCAAGATTGGTGTTCAGTAGTTTCTCAGTTGCCACCTTGATTGCCTGGATTTCTGCATCATAGTTGTAACAGAATTTCCCCGTTGGTACTCTGACCGTATCCCTAGTGTTGTTTGGGTATTCTATGTACACCCCTGCTCCTCCATTCTTTACTGCATTTTGTGCTGATCTGTCCGTATATACTCGGACCCAGAGGTCCTGTGGGTATTCATCATCCAGGAAACTGAGAGTGACTGTCCTACGTTGCACACTGTTCTGTTCATCCCTGTCGAATATTCCTTTCACTTTTATGTGGATGTGTACTGGTAGTCCATGCTCCTCTCTCCAAGGGGTTTGTTCTGGCACAGACTTTAGGGGGCTGTTAACTTCAGGCAGGTCTGAGGTTTGTCTACGAAATCGTTTGGCCTGGTGGATAAAGCTGCTTCTTTTCAGTCGCCCCATTGCTAGGTTTTGGAATCTGTCCTTCATTGGATGGCTCGGCATACAGAGGAACTTTTCTGCCTGTGTTAGCACTTTCGTGTCTCTGCGTTCTCTCAGTGCTTGTATCCTCCCCATTTTCTCCATCTCCACTATAGGCATTGATTTCATTGCCCCCGTGATGACCCTAAGCGCCTGGCTTTGCACCTTATCTAGCTCTTGTAATGTGGTGTTTGATGCTGGACACCACGCAGCTGACCCATATTCCAGGTGTGGTCGTATGCCCTGCTGGTAAACTTTACTAAGTATTTTCCCGCTGGCTCCCCATGTGGTTCCACTTAGTTTTCTCAGGATGGCTAACTTCCTCCTGGCCTTTGTTGCTGCCTTGTTGATGTGCTGCTTCCATGTCAGCCTATCATCGAATGTAACTCCGAGATAGGTAGACTTGTTTATCTTCTCTCAGGAGCTCTTCGTTTATCTTGATGACACCAGCTTTTTGTTTAGGAGAGAGGGTGAAGAGCGTAGTGCTGCACTTGTCTGTGTTGATGCTGACACACCATCTATTTGCCCATGAGGTTAAGGCATCTATAGCTCTTTGTAGCAGTTTGGTGGCCACTGTTGCATGCTCATCTGTGCACCATATTACCAGGTCATCAGCGTACATTGCCACTTTCATTCCATGTGGTAGTTCAGCAACCAGGTCATTGATGTAGACTAGGAAAAGTGTGGGGGACAGAACCCCTCCCTGAGGGACGCCATGACGCAGTAGAATTTTCTTACTCTTGAGGCCATCTAGTTGTACTCGGGCTCTTCTGTTATGCAAGTATGCTTTCACCCATTTGTACATCTTACCATTCACTCTACAATTTCTCAGTTTCTTCAGAAGCCCTTCTTTCCAAACCTTGTCAAATGCTTTCCTTAGATCTATCCATGCTGCTAGTACCAGTTTCTTATCTTGGAACGCATCCTCAATCTCTTGGGAAAGGTAAGTTGCCTGATCTTCGGTGGAATAACACTGCCTAAAGCCCGCCTGCTGTGGTACAAGAAGGTTTTCACTTTCAAGGTACCACTGTAGCCTGAGGTTGATGATACGTTCCATTGTTTTGCAGAGGCAGCTTGTAAGGCTGATTGGTCTGTAGCTGGAGGCAGTGGAACTGTCTTTTCCTGGTTTTAGGAGTGGTATCATGATTGCTTCCCTCCAGGTCTGTGGAACTCCGCCTGAGTTCCAACAAATATTGAAGATCTGCAGCAGCTTTGTTTTTGCGGCGGTTCCCAAGTTCTTAATCATTTCATTGGACACTCCATCAACTCCTGGCGACTTTCTCATTTTCAATTTGGATATTGCAAGCTCCAGTTCTCTGAATGTAATTGGTGCCTCCATAACTTCAGGTTTGGTTCCATCTCGTCCTGTGTATTGTTGTTTCTCACGAGTCTCCTGTTGCTTCTCTGGGCTAACTTCGATGTTGTTGTCTTTAGCAAAGGAGTCTGCAAAGTGATCAGCTGCCTGTTTTCCCATGAGGATGTTTCCATCTTTGTACAGAGCAGTCCTTGAGTTTCTCCCTGTACCTTCATCATTAAGTTGTTTTACCAGCTTCCACAGTTTCCTCGTATCTCTTTCGAAGTTCAAGGACTCTGTTTTCTCCTTCCAGCTTCTTCGCCTGGCCTGCAACTTGGCCCTTTGAAATTTGGCCTTAGCTTGCTGGTAGTTATTGTGGTGTTCTTGGCATGGACTGGTCTCTGCCTGCTTTCAAGATGTTTCCACGTCGTTGTGCAGCTGCTCTAGTTCACTATTCCAATATGGTTTGTAGTGCTTACGAGCCCCTCTAGGTATTGTTTCACGAGCAGCCTGTAATATGCATCTGCTGAATTCATCGACTAGCTTATTGATGTCTTTGTCTACAGTCAGATCTCTAGCCAGTATACTAGTACGGTGCTGGTACATTGTCCAGTCTGCCTTCTTGTAGTTCCACCTAGAGAGAGTGCTGCTCTCATTGACAAGTTCATTTTCCACAATTAGGAAGACTGGCCGGTGGTCGCTGCCTCCAAGTTGTTTCCCTACAACGAGTGTGGTGTTCCACTCCAGGCCGGGTGAGTGGAATGCCAGGTCTGGTGTAGAGGTGGTGTGCCATGATCTCGAGTAGAAGGTTGGTGGGTCGATTGGCTGGTTAATCAGGATAAGCCCATTGTCATCCTGCCAGTTTTCAAGCTCCTCACCTCTCCTGTCCATGTGATCATAGCCCCAGCTCTGTGAGTGGCTGTTGAAGTCTCCGCATACAATCAGTCTTTCTTTTGCTGGGATTGTATCTAGTGCCAGTGGGCGGTCACTCGGACAGTAGTAGTTGAGCAGGTGGAATTCTGAACTTTCTGTCCTGAGATGAAGCATCTGGTATTCTGCCCCCTCCATATATGTTTCAAGCTGACATGCACTGATGTTATTCCTCACGAGTGTCAGTATTCCACCCTTTCGCCTGTCTATTCGGTCAGATCGGTAGCACTGGTAGCCTCTGATTTTGAAGGCTATGTCCTTGTTGAGGTGGGTTTCTTGCAAGCAACATACATTTACTTGCTCTTCATTCAAGATATTTTCGAGCTCTAATTTTTTTGCTGTAGCCGTCTTTTTTACTATTGACGCCTTCAGCATTCCAGTGCATTATTTTAAATGGTCTTTTCTTTGCTTGGCCAGTAGCTCTATTCTCATGCCCCCTGGCTCCACGGGGCAATTGAGAAGGACCCCCAGTAGTAGGGGTTGGGCCCTTCCGAGGCAGAGGGCCCGGCACTGCACCTGCCTGGGTGTCCGTCACAGGGCGAGCGCCATAACGTTTTTCAGATATAGGCATACTTCCATAGCGCATGTGCGTGGCATCCTGATTGCTGTGGTGCGCCTCTTGGCTGGTTGCCTCCGTCTTCAGCACCTTGACTTGCTAGGGCAGACTGTGGTCTTGCTCGAGTGTAGGAGGGCCTGGCCAGTCTTGGTTTTTCAGCCGCTGATGGCTGTACTTGAGCCCCATCTCCACGTCAAGGAGCTGGCCTCGATGGGGAAATCTGGTGACAATATGCTTGTTCTTGTAATGCCAAACTCACAAAACTGACTACCACACTTTCTCAAGATGTGAAACCAAAAAAAAAAGTATGTGGAAATAATCTTTAGCTCTCCTTCGAGAAGTCTTTATAATTATAAACTCGTACGAATGGGCCGATTTTTAGATATTACATTAATAAAAAGATTACTTCTGGTATGAATTTCCTCAAATGATAATGCTGTTTTCAAAAGTCTGTAACTCGTCAAATATAATTTCAATCAAATAAAAATGGAAACAGTCTGCAGCAGTGCAGTCTGGCTGAGCGAGTGCGGATCGCAATGGGAAGGCAAACCCGGTCCCTAAAAAATGCCGTGCTGAAGTCGGATGTGTCGACCGAAAGGTGCAGATATCACAGCTTAGGCGTAAACAGATACAACGCAACCAAAGTCCTTTTCAGGGCGAACGAGGAAGAAGGAAGAAGAAGAAGAAATAAAAATGCAATCAAAAATAGAACACAGAGCAAAGTTATAGTACACAAAAGAATTTTAGTGCTGTGTTTATCCAGAACGAGTGTGTAATGATTTATAGTTTACTGATTTTACACACACATCAGCTGATTTTCCCCGCCAAAACCCTCAGTAGTCGTTTACAGTGCATATGAAAATGTTATACCCGGTGTCAGAATTCCGGTCACCGAAACTAAAAGAGCGCTCTGGTATAGGGTACAAACAGCCGTGATCAGGGAGTGTTTACTCTTATTTTTATGTTTTCCATTTAATTCTCACTTTCTTTTCTTTCTGTTTTTTTTTCCGTCTGTCCCTGAAGAAGGCCTTGTAGTTTGTTCTTGTCTGTTCTCCTAATAAGACGCATTATCGTTTTTTATTTTTTTCCCTCCTTTCTACCGCTGAACCCCCCCCCCCCCCCCGTAACCTTCCTTATATCCTCATACAAGATGTACAGGGTGGTAGAAAAGTCACTTCATATTTTAACATGTTTATATCTTTATTTGTATCTATTGGACATATGTGAAACAAATGTCAAAACAAGGGGTAGTAACTGCCATCTGAGTTTTATTTCTTCCTTCTCCACCACTGTAGTACTTCAACTACTGATCCCAAGACCTCAGCAGGCAGTAATTTTTTGCTCTCTGTTGTAATGTCAGCTTATTGGCCATTTATTTTATTATATTTTGTTTCTGGAAATTCGCGTGGCATCATCATTAGAGGAAATATCGTTACAGTTTGAGGAAGGTGTAGTTGATGCGATAGACACACCAAAAAGTGAAAGCTGGGTTTTCAAGTGTGGATTCTGTACATGTGCCTGTAGAGGTTTGTGTGGAAGCCAATTTCTGAAACTTGTCTTGTAAACTAAGTTGTTTTCTGTTTTGGTCTTTCTTTTTGTTAACTATTCTTGAATGTTATAAAGAGGCATTATGGCATCCTTGCCACACAGAGGCTTTTCTGAAGGCATTTTTTTAATATAATGACTTTGGGTGTTTGTGAACTGAGCTAGATAAAAAGCACTAAAATATGAGAGAAAGGCACAAGAATACAAGCCTTCACCATTAAAGGGTTTTAAAACAGTTGCACATGATTAGTGCCACTAGAAACAATGTTGGCACTAAAGGAATTACTCGGCATGCATTTTAGTTATTACACTTTGTCAGTTTCCAGTTTTAGGAATGTTCCGAATATTGGGTAGCCAGGTACATGGTCTCATAACCGCGTTCCCTTTTCTGACCACAGCTACGGAATGAAGCTGCCATGTACCGCTACAGATCTGGTAATGAATTCGACTGTGGCAAGTTGACAATTCGAGCACCTTGCAGCGCTGTTGGTCATGGATCACTGTACCATTCTCAGAGCGTGGAAGCTTTCTTTGCCCACTGTCCTGGCTTGAAGGTTAGATGTCTTATGTTATTTTTGTGCAGACATTGATATCTTTGTAATACTGTATATGTGCCATGTTGCATCCTCTTGGTATTAGATGTGTGTCTTGTGATGGACTGTTTGGAATATCATTTGAATTTGGATGTGAGGCATATGATGTCTTCATTATAAACAGAATGTGTTGGTTGACCATCTTGATGTCGAATACTTGAAATACAATATTCCGTTGAACTTAAAATATATACACATAAAGTTCAACGGAATATTGTATTTCAAGTATTCGACATCAAGATGGTCAACCAACACATTCTGTTTATAATGAAGACATCATATGCCTCACATCCAAATTCAAATGATATTCCAAACAGTCCATCACAAGACACACATCTAATATTATTGGCATATGTATTTTATATAAAGCTTTGCCTTAGCAGATGTACAGGTCCACAGCGTTGTATCTGAAACCCATGGGGCCAAATGTGTTAGGAAATTCTGAATTGTTCGGATTTCATAACAGCATTATGGTACATGTGGTAACACCCAGGTGGGGTCAGTATAAATACATAAATTAAAAAAGAAAATGGTATGGAATAATTTTTTACAAATTAATGGTGCACAGGAAACACGGAATGTTTCAGAGTTCACCCTTCATCAGCCACAGTTACAGACAGGTGAAAAAGACAAGAAATGTAGACAGGTCAGAAAAATACAATAGACATTGCTAACACGTAACAGGATGAGAAACACAAATAAGAAGTGCAATACAAACTGATGAAAAAGTTTACAACACAGGTGATGTGCAGAAAAAGAACAATAATAAAGCAAGTGAAAATACAAAACCAGAAAGAAAGAAATAAAAATACAAGAAATTCAACAATCTAAGGAAATCAAAAGGAGAAAATGAAAGAACAAAACAAGTGAAAGAATCCATGCTATAAGATCAGCACAGGTATAAAATGACTATCATAGTCTCATCAGTAAGCATGGATGGAAGTGAAGTTGTAAACTTCCAAAAAATGAAGATTGTGAAAAAGAGGCAGATGAAATAAAGAAGTCTGAAATGGAGGAAAGCCACTGGATAACAGAAGTGACGTAAATTGATATAGGACATTTAGGCCATCATGAGAAAGGCAACCCATTTTGAAAATGAGACGATTCTCTAGAGAAAAATTGGTTTGGTCATCTCCAAAACAGAATATCATAGTAAACGGAATGGTCAAGACTATTAAAATGAAGAACCACAGGTTTAGGTTCCCTGTGATAAATGTCATTTAAGTGCTTGCGGAAATCTATCTGCCAAATATCTGCCAGTCTCACCTATATAGGTAATGTTACACCTTTTACAGATAATAGCATAAATAAGATTCCTGAATTCACATGTAAATGATTCCATAATAATAAAATCTCCCTTCAGAAATTAAAAGTTTAAGTTTGGAGCACAAATAGACAGGTACGGCATCTGGGGCGGTGGCAAGACGTGTACCAAAATATGAAGGGCTAGTATTCACTAAGTTGCTGTGTATAAGAATGCATAGGCGGGGGTCAGTGACAGCACCCTGCAAGCAAACATAGTGTTCCTCTTTGTCATTAGTTCATCACTGTCTGTGTAAAAACTCAACGATTGTCTTTCTGTTTCTTTAAGTCATATATAGTGGTAGGTCCCACACTATGTTCTTCAGCAAGACCTTATACAGACACACCACAATCAAGCTTATGCAGTAACTCAACTTTTCTTCTTCTCTGCACCGTTACCCACAAGGATTTCTGCAGTTTTTTGTGTATGATTTTTTTAGCTGTTCACAGTGTCATAAACTCAAAATCACAAAAAAAAGTACAAAAATATCTTAGCACCGCAGATGTGTGAGTGACTGGTAGCAGTGTGAGACAACTGACCACACTGTTCTTTAAAGTTTTATGATACTCTTGTGCTTACATCTATTTGTTTAGTATACTGCGCATGCACAAGAAGCATGGCAGTATGTGTAAGCACATAATAAATGAAAATAGGTATGTATAAGCACATAATAAATGACAATAGGTATGTGTGTAAGCACATAAATGAAAATAGGTATGTGTAAGCACATAATAAATGACAATAGGTATGTGTAAGCACATAATAAATGAAACTAGGTATGTGGCAGGCACTCATAAGAAAGAAAGGAGTACACTAAACATCAGAAAAGTAACAGAAGTGGTAGACTCAGCAGGGAATTGAACCAGGGACCATCCTAATGGCATCACTGCCTCACTGTGGGAGTGAATTGTGATGTTATGCACATGAGTGACACGCCACAAAAAACTCTGTTTTCAAAGCTGTTTGAATTTCAGAATTAATTATAAAAAGTTGTGGACGTATATAGGGTGGGCCAACTATGCAGTTTAAGACTTTGTTTTATGTTTGTGACATTAAAAAATTTTGTCAAAAAACTTTCTCTTAATAGGCAGACTTAATCTAGCATTTTAAGATTGTGGCACAAAGCATACTCTGGGTAAGCAAATAAACATGCTTATGTAGCAAAATAAGAGTTTGCTTCCAAACATTCTGTTGTCATTATGAGGCAGATTGCGTGGTCCAACACAGATGAACAGGAAGTCGGATGCTGGATCAAAGCAGACGTTTAGGTGCAAAGAGGAAACCCCTAGCTATGGAATACATCAGAATAATGTACCCATTAAGTTGTCCTTAAGATGCAGGATTGAAAGAGATCTGCTAAAATGTGAAATAAACTCTTCTTGGAGTGACTGCTGCAAACATTGAATTTTATTTATCTCCCATTGAAGCAAGGAGTGACAACTGCACTAAGTCCTATTGCAGGAAGCTTGCAGCAGAGTATTCAGCTGCTTTTGCAGCAGTGGTTTCTTTAGCAGTTGGTTACAGATGATGATGGTGGTGGTGGTGGCGGCGGCGGCGGCGGCACTGCTGCTGTTGCTGCTGCTGCTAGCCTCATGAGAAACATTTAGTCTCCTCTTGTTGCATGCTTGAAGGAGCAGTAATGAAAATGTTTTATATTATTTATTATGCCCAAATACTTATATAATATATGTAGGTTTCAATGATGATTTGTATCTATTTCAGCATGTTTTATTTCTTGATTATAATTAGATACTGTGAATGTAAGCATGCTATCATTTTATTTTTGTCAACGTTGCATTATTAGAGTTTGATATTTAACATGCATGTGAGAATAAATGAATTCAATACAAAAGATGAGAGAAAGGAAGGGCAGAATTTCATTAGACGGGCCTGCTTGCCCCATTCTCAACACTTTGAAAATAAAGTTTGTTCATTTGTTCGTTCATTCTTCTTCTTCTTCTTCCATCCTTAGCCACCAACCGGCAAAGCAGTATGTGGCCAGTACGCCTAGTGGCGTCTTAGGGCAACAACAAATTGATCAATCTATCGCTGTTTCCACCACGCCTAGTGGCGTCTTTGTGGAACAGAAACAGACCAAACAATCTATCGCTGTTTCCATAATCAGATTGGTTGGCAAGCAGGTGATCAGCCCACTGTGCAAAGTTTTTACGGGATGGGGTAAACAGCCCCATGCCCAACCCTCCTTAGTCGCTTTTTACGACATGCGTGGTAGGGTGCAGTGTTACTATTCTTTGCTCCCCTTTCGGGCCCCGGCAACACACGGGTGATTGTTCGTTCATAGTCCTTCAATAAATGAATATACATAAGCCAACTGATATTACTTTCATTTTGCCTTATTGTGCTCGGTGGCTTCACATCTTTCTTATCCACACCTTCCCCCACTCAGAAGCAGGTTAGCTCATTTGTTTTTAAAAGTAAAAAGCTTGAAATTCATGCTCACAGTCAGTTGTGAGAAACCTCACACAAGAAATAACGAGCTAGAAAATTTGTTGCCTTTGCAACTGTAAGCCAAGAAATGTGTTTGGTGAAGTAGTCTGTAAGTTTCAACACATTAACTCTATTCATTTCTATCCTTATAAAACCCGACAAATTTGGCAGGTAAGTTCCGAAGCCACTGAAAGAACCTTAAAACATTTTTAAAAATTAATATCATTATTTTATAATAAAATACTGCATAAAATTTATTTATTACGTAAAAACTTTCTTTTAAAACAAGTTTTATAAGAAAATAATCAACGTTGAAAACAAGAGTGAAGAACGAAGACACTCAACGCCATTTTTAAACTTGGTCTGAGTTCGATTTCTTTGCCTCTGCAAAAAAAATTAAAACATGAGTTCCAGCGATGATTTACATTATGAATGCAGCACTGATTCTGCAGAGGATGATGTCTGGGAGGCTGAAACATTGAATTCAGACACGTATGTTGAAAACAGTGTCCCAGATGACCCAATTTGTGAAGCCGGCATGGCAAGGTAAGCTGCGAGAACCAGTGACGACGCGATTGCGTCAAGAATTGTTATAGAATGTGGTAGTGTAGTGACCTAGATTTTTTAAAATTACCACTTAAATAGTAACTGTAACCTATTTTCTATTAAAACTTATAATGATTTTAACATTTATGGTGATTAATTTTTTTTTACTTCACTTTTTTAAAGCTTACCCGTCCATAGTAACGGTTGATAAGGAAATGTATATTTGCAAAACAAACAGATACAGAGTAAAAAAAATATAATAAAACAGCTCAGAAAGTGATCAAAGTTATATTTTGTTTGAAAGGATAATGTTTAAAGATATTTAAAGGTTCCAATTTATTATTATCATTATTATTTTAATTTTAAAGAATACATTATAATGCATAAAGGGCTATTTTAAAATATTACACTTAGTTTCTCAAACTTTAACTAACAGTTTGTTAAATTTTTTCATTACGGACCCAAAGACTATAATGATTTGGATGCTGGAGCCTCTATGTCAGTTCCAAAGTTTTTGCCCTGTCGAAAGCCTGGGGTTCATCTGAAGGAGGAAATTCTAACAAGAGAAGATGTCAGAGAATTTTTAAGGCCTGTGGATTTTTTCAAGTTGTTTTTTACTGTTGATCTTGTATCGTATTTATGTCCATCAAAGCCATCAGTTTACAGGGGATGGATGGATGTAACGGTTGAAGAATTTTATAAGTTTCCGTGACTTCTTATGTACATGGGTATTGTACAAATACCAGGTGTGAAGAAATATTGGTCTACATCTTCCTTGTACCATGGATTGTGGGCTAGGTCTTTCATGACAAAAAAGCGATTTTTACAGATAATGTCATTTCTAAAAGTTTCCAACTTTGAGACTGAAAATTCAACTGACAAGCTAAGTAAAGTACGTTTTCTGTTTGATTATATTCATAGAAAATGCCAGAAGCTTTATCAGCCTTGACAACACCTTTCCAACTATGAAAGGATGGTTCGAAATAAAGGCAGGTATCCATTTAGGCAGTATATTAGAGATAAGCCAACTAAATAGAGAATGAAATTATGGATCCTTGCTGAAGCTGAAACAGGATACACATATGATTTTGAAGTTTACCTTGGTAAGGGTACCCAAGGTTCCCCATTTGGTTTAGCTTATGATGTAGTTATGAGACTAATAAAGTCTCTTATTAATCAAGGTTATCACTTATTTTTTGATAATTTTTACACTAGTGTACAGCTTTTAAAAGATCATTTAAAGAAAGGTGTTTGTGCATGTGGAACTGTTATAAAAAATAGAAAAGGTTTTCCAAAATCTTTAAAAGAAATAAAATCTTTTGAAAAAAAATTCAGCTCGCGGTGACATGCGCTGGGTCAGAGAGAGAGAGAGATTTTAACAATGCAATGGAGAGATAATAAAACAGTTTCTATCATGTCTAATTTTATGACAGCTAATGGATATTCAGAAGCCACTAGCAGAACAAAAGTCAATGGGGGAATTTAGAGAGTTAAAAGTTAAGCAGCCTAATGTAGTGAAACAATATAATACTTATATGGGTGGGGTAGATAAAAGTGACCAATTAATTCATAAATATAATGTTCTTAGGAAAACAAACAAATATGGGAAAACCATGTTCTACCATTTTCTTGACATTGCCAGAGTTAGCAGCTATATAATTTTTCTAGAGTGGAGAAAGGATCATCCTGATGTTGAAGAACTAGATAGACCGCATCGTTACCTTCAAATATATTTTATGGAGGAACCTATTAGGGAGCTGGGTGGACTAAAAAAACAGAATATTCCTTCCTCACATAATGCCATAAAAACTAAAATCAGCACCACACACTCAATAATAATAATAATAATAATAAATTCTTTAAGCACCAAACACGGCGCATAAGGCAGAAACCAGTGCTCTCCAGGTTGTTCGTTGTGACGCCACTCCTCTTAGCTCTTGCACATTATTTAGGCCCAACGTTCTTCCTTCTCTTATTATTGTTCTTCTGAGTGTTTCTTTTGGTCTTCCTTTTTTCCTCTTACCCTCAGGAACCCAAGTGAGCGCCTGTAGTGGTATTCTGTTGTTTTGCATTCGTAGGACATGACCGATATATGACCATCGTCTTTTCCTTATATAGTCGGAGACATATTTCTGCCTAGAACACTCAATAATACCAGAACATATTGCTACAAGGAAAAATTGTAAACATTGTTGGGCAACTCAATGTATTAAAAGAAGAACACAAACAAAATGTAGTGCATGCAACACCTTTCTTTGTTTCATGAAAAACAGAAACTGCCTATTTGAATACCATGAGTCCTAAAACAATCTTGGTTTCTTGATTCAGCTAATATGATTTGCTTGTTGATGTCACTTTTTCCCCACAAATCTTAGTTTACTTTTTAAAATTATACATTTCCACTTATTGCCCCATTCTGTGTGCCAATTTTAATTAGCTTTTAATTTTTTTATTTACTGTCAGAATCTCTAAGTTTTGTTTTAAATTTGTACATAGTTGGATAATCTTTTAAATAAATGTCAATTTGTTGTATTATTTTAATTACATAGGCTTTTTTCATTCTTTAATATCTCAGTTTATGTACATTTTTGTGTCAGATTATGCAATCATTTCGACCTTGGATAATTACATTGTAAAAAATTATTGCTATAAATGCCACAGATACACAGTTTATTAACTTTCAAACATATCTATGTATAATGTACATTAATTAGTTTCATACATTTGTCCAGATTTGAAGTGTTATTTTGTGACATCATCATAATCGTGTTCAAATGCTCAGTTGTTCCCCTTTTCTACCGAACACATTAATTTTTTTTTATTAATGAATTTATGATAATATTTGTCTGATTTTCACAAATCATATACAAAACTGAAAGTACTTTTAAATAAAAGCCACTGTTTTGTACATCTTGCATTTGCTAGTTTTTTCCCTTCTTTGAATATTTCAGTGTATGTAAATTTTTGTTATTTTTCATGCATCAAATTCGGTAATTTGTTGCTACTCAACAAAGTTAAACAAAATAACTACTACTGTACTAAAGTCCATTCATTTCCAAACACACTGATATATAATGTGTATAGGTTTAACATATTTAACAATGTTCTACATATTTTTACAAAATGGCACCTGATACCTACTCAAAAAACCTTCAAAAGTCAAGAGTTGAATAGACTTAAGGACAAAATATTTGTGTGATGGTTTGGTAAGGAAATTTTGAGGCATTAACTGTTTGAACAAAAATTCATCGAAAGTGGGATAGTGAGGTTTTCGTTGCTGACCTGTGATTATTTTGTTGTAGTGCAACCTGGGAGAACTATCTAAACCCATGGGCTTGTGATCGTGAAAAAAATTAGTGAATCTTCAAATTAATCATTGTTGTGTTGACATTTTCAAGTTAAAAAGGAGACACCATGATACTTATCCAAACTCAAGCAGAATGTGTGAGTTGTGGTTTAATTCTTCCAGTCTTAGTTACATGTATAGTAACTCACAGTAATTCACAAGATATATGGTGAGGGTTCAACGCATCATTAAAACCTGGTCAGTACATAATTTGCTTATGTTGCTACCAGCTTACTAACTTCCTATTATTAAATCTTGCAGTTTACGTGTGTTATGTGTAAAATCATAACATGTTTTATCGCACTCGGCATGGTTTGTATACATACTTCCTTGTTGATATGCGTTGCCCGGACTACTCCGGAAGTACGTCACATAGTCTGCTAATATTTGGCAGACGATTCTTTGCCGACGTTGCGTGGCAGATTTGAGCTAGTATTCGTCCTCTTTCGCTGTGTATTACTGTGTGTGAGAAGACGTGTTTTTGACGAGCTCCAGAAAGTGTACTCTTGTGATAGAGTCTTTGTGAATTTATATCAGCTAGGTCGTCCTACAGTATGGAGTCTATGCTTGATTATAATTAAATGGACTAGCGAACACTGAAGAGAAAGAAGTGAGTGTGGAACTATTTCATTAAAGATTTCAGCAGTAAGCATAAGACATCTTGTCCTTAGTCTACATGATGATAGACTGATTTCATGGACTGGCTAGTGAATGCCATTGATTAATATATATATTGGATGCAAATATATAAGGAGCTTCGTCCTATATTAAAAGTGAATATGTGTTCTTCAACGTCAAACTGGCCTTATCAAGTTTCTGATTGTTGAAGACTGATTACACGTTCTAAGGCTGTTTAAAAAGTTGGACTTAGAGGCCTATTACAAAATATACCCTAGACAAGCTGGAAGCCAAGAACCAGCTACTTGATGATTTAAAGAAGAACTCGGCGGGGAGAAGATATACTACTAATTCTACCCCAACAATAATGGGGGCCAAGCTGGGATCGTTTGATCGAAAGACTTTTTTTCATCATTTTTGCTACAGACGTTCTCATGCAATCGTGCTTCGTTCTAGTTCTGCAAAATGGCGCACGTGTCGTCTGCTAGCTTCTGAGAAGGCCATAATACAAGTTCGCTTTGCAGTCCTTTATCTGTTCGAGTATTGAAAGAGCAGTTGTTCAAGAATATTATACCTGCTACATCCTGATGTATGAAAGCATCAAATTTTCATGGGAATGAAGTTTTCCACCAGACTTTTAAAATTCTAGTCCATTGTCAAAAATATTTACAACCTTCCACTTATTCAGATGGCTAGAGACTCATCTCTAGTTCAAGAAGCTTTAGCCCTCATTGTTTTTAATTTCAGAACAACTTTGGTGGCCAAAAAATATGATCCATTTAAACTTTGAATAACCTGGGACAACTTCCAACCTTCATTTTAGGTGTTCTCCATCACACATCCAGCTTGGATCTCCATTTTTGTTCAACTGCCCCAAATAGTTTTACTGCCCTTCTAGTGATAACAAAAGACCCATCTCTCTTGCCAACAGATTTCCATACTCTCCTATCCTAAAAAGCATTGCTAGATACTAAGAGGGGCGTTCAGAAAGTAATGCACCACATCGTTTTTCTCAGGAGCTGTTTATTCAAAAAGCATGCAATTTATACACAATATACATGGATATGTCATGTAAACATCGGTATTATCCAACATAATCCCCATCAACTTGTACGGCTTTATGCCAGCATGAAACAAGTGCATGTATTCCTAGCCCGTACCAGATTTTGTCTTGATCATGTAGCCATTTCTTCGCTGCATGAATCACTCCTTCATCATCTTCAAACCTTGTCCCACGGAGTGCATCTTTAAGTGGACCAAATAGATGAAAATCAGAGGGTGCCAAATCGGGACTATAGGGTGGATAGGGTAGTACAGTCCAACCCAATTTTGTGATTGCTTCCCGTGTTGCCAGACTTGTGTGAGGTCGCGCATTGTCGTTAAGGAGAAGCAGGTCTGCTGGATTCTTGTGCGGCCGAACTCTGCGAAAACGTTGATTGAGTTTTTTCAATGTCTTAATGTAAGCTTGCGAATTGATTGTCTCTCCTCTTGGCATAACGTCCACAAGAATCACACCTTCAATGTCCCAAAAGACAGTGATCATGACCTTTCCAGCTGAAGGAATTGTCTTAAATTTCTTTCTTCGTGGTGATTGCGGATGATGCCACTCCATTGACTGTCTTTTTGTCTCAGGTTCAAAATGATGTGCCCAGGTTTCGTCACCTGTAACGATTTTAGCCAAAAAGTTCTCTCCATCAGCATTGAAACGCTCCAACAATTCAGAAGAAATTGCTTTCCTTTGCAATCGGTGGTCATTTTTGAGACTTCGAGGAACCCATCTTGCGCAAACCTTAGAAAATCCTAGAGTTTTTATAACTGCATTTGCACTACCAATGCTGACTGACAGCTGTAAGGCCAATTGTTGAGCAGTGATTCGCCTATCAGTAAGAATAATGCCCTCACCGCATTTCAACATTTCTGCGTTGGTTGCTGTAACAGGACGTCCACAGCGCGGCCGATCAAGCAGCTCCGTATCTCCACTTCCTGATTCTTTGATTCTCTGAACCCAGCGACTGACTGTACTCCTGTCGACTGAAAAATTTCCATACACATCACATAGACGCTTGTAAATGTTCACAACAGTTTCCTTCTCTCAACGAGAAATTCTATCACAATTCGCTGCTTATAACGCAAGTTGCTAACACACTCCATTTCAACGGTTTAGGGCAGCCGTATTATTTGGCCAGTCGCGGTGCAATTTGGTGCACACAATTAGCACATGCCATATTTGAAGTGTGCAAAATTTCATGCTTCTATCTTTATTATTAGCTGAGAAAAATGATGTGGTGCATTACTTTCTGAACGCCCCTCGTATAACCATATTTTAGATTAATTCACAACTTCCTGGGTGCCTGAATATTTGATAACATCGATTGTTGCTATGCATACCTCATCATTGCTTCATTCTAATGGGTCTTCATATTATTATGCCATCTGTTCAGACTTGTAATTTAAAAAATATATATATATTCATGACGTTAATTGAACTAAAGGGCGAAAAATGTATAAATCATAAGAAAAAAATGACATAAGTATATGTTGCCCACAGATGTTGCCACATCTGTTGCAGCGTTATAATGACTTTCAGTCATAGCATGATTGTTAGAATAGTACAGGGAGCTTAAAGGTAATGAATCAATCATTGAATATATAATATTGGTTACGAATGACTGAATCAATAAATATTCCTTTCTTTACAAAAACAATTACAGCAATTGGTATTAAACAGTATATAAAAAAGTAGTCCCATTACAGATACAGCTGTAGGGGATTGAAATGTTAGAAACTTCAGGATACTTTGTCCAGATGATAGGACACTATATGCAGAGCGATACAACAGGAGGCAATCTGATCATCAGAAGATTTCCCCCATCAAACTAATGTTTCGGCCCTGTATACTCCTTTACACTCTCGGGGGGGGGTGGGGGGGGGGGGCACTTGGGTCATGACTCCCAAGTGTCTCAGCCTCCTGTTGTCTTGTATTGAAAATGAACCCATTTCACTTTGGTAGCAACTTTAAAATCCACAACTCCGCCAGCCGTGGAGGCAATTGTGAAAGTAACAAAGAGAAGACAAATTATTCCGTTCTTTCCACCGCACACTACGACTAGGGACAGCTTTTTAGAGGGCCATAAAAATACTTCTGTTATGTGAAAGCAGCCCTGGTTATATGTACAACAATGAAGTATATATAAGTAAAGCCAATGGTCATCAGACCGCATTATTATAGAAAATAAAAACTACCATTTATACTGAGATGGGCTCTATAACTTTCTGACGTTATGCAAGTAACAAAAATAATTAAAGAGTCAAAAATATGTTTGCTCAAGTAGTCTGCAAAAATGTCAAGAAATTATAATCAGAACTTTTGTTTGATGGGGTAGTTAGTCTTCGAGTGTTGAGCAGTTAAGAGTCAGAACTTTTGTTTGACACAGTTATCTGTCTCTGATTATTTGTGTCTCCATGGTTACTTATCAGTTCAGTAGGAAGGATTAGCCAATAGGCTTCAGTAAATGTTATGATTGATATTTCAGGTTGTGATGCCCAGGGGTCCTATCCAAGCCAAGGGACTTCTGCTGTCCTGCATACAAGATAATAATCCATGTATTTTCTTCGAACCAAAAATTCTGTACAGATCTGCTATTGAAGAGGTTCCTATTGGAGACTATACGTTACCTTTGTCTAAGGCTGAAGTCGTGATTGAAGGTTTGTTTGTTAGTAGAGGGTCCACAGCCCTTCCATATATGTGTGTCTTTATGAAGGGTGGATTATTGAGTGAATGAACTAAAGAGAACACAGTTCATGAATGGAAGATGTGAATGACTGAATTAATGAAGAAACAGAAATAGTGTGTTTTGTATTTGGATAGTTTCCTGCTCAGAAAGTCTTTCTTGCATGTCTGTGATTTCACAGAATCTTGCATTTCTATTATTCATTGAATCTTGAATATCTGATTTCAGAAAATTGTGTATTTCTATGATTCATTGAAACCTGAATATCTGTGATTTCTGAGAATCGTGTATGTGTTTGGTTTCTGGAAGTCTTTCTGTGGATTTAGTAGGTCTTGTGTGTCTGTGATTTGTGTGAGCCTTGTGCCTGTGATTGGTATGAGTCTTGTGTGTCTGTGATTGGTATGAGTCTTGTGTGTTTGTGTTATGTCTTATATTTTCATGATTTTAGTGAGTCTTGTTGATCTGTGATTTTCGTGACCTTTATTTGTGTGCTATTTCAATATGTTTTTCAGCGAACCCTGTATTCTTTTGATGTTTTGCATGTATGTGATTCCTGTGAACCTTATTTGTCTGTGATTTCAATAGCTCTTGCATTTCTGTACTTTCTGTGAGCCATCTGTCTCTGATTTTGCTGAGTCTTGTATATCTGTGAATTCATTAGGTCTAATATCTCTGTGATTTCAATGTCTTATATGTTTGTGATTTTGGCGCGTCTTAGATGTCTGTGATTTTGGTGAATCTTGGATATCTGTGATTTCAGTGATTATTTGTATGTGATTTCAGTGAATCATTTTTTGTCTGTGATTTCAGTGAGTCTTATTTGTCTATGACTTCAGTGAGGATTATATGTCTGTGATTTCAGCAAGTAATATATGTCGATGATGTCAGTAAGTCTTTTATATGTCTTTGATTTCAGGCAATGATGTAACTCTGATAGGCTGGGGAACCCAGGTCCATGTCTTAAAGGAGGTTGCAGCATTAGCACAGCAGAAGCTTAATGTGTCCTGTGAGGTGGTCGATCTGTGCACCATTCTCCCATGGGATACAGAAACAGTGATACAGGTACATGACTGTCACGGCTATATTATTTGCCGTTGGCCATATTGCTAGGGATAGAATATCCTTGAATGATTATTATTGAATGCGAACACAGCCAATTGTAACTTCATAAGTAAGTCCAGAGAACTTCAAGTCCACATATGCAGCATAATTTATTGGACTATTTCCACTTATACATTTGCAGATTCATCTATTATACGTTGACGGTAAAATCCATAAAGCATCATACACTGAGCCAAAAATGAACACGATCCAAGACACAACCATACAAGTCGGTCACACAACAAAGAGTTACCTAATAATACAGAAATATCAGATACTTATACATCCAAAAATGAATACTTCTCCGGATGTGCAGACATATCCTTTCACCCTAAATTAGTCAGGTTGACGCAAACTTTGGGTTTTCTGGCATGCCGTAATGCAACCCTGTCAACATTATTGGGTGACAATGCATTGTTATGCAGTACAGTATTTAGCAACCCATCATCTCTCTTACACAATTTACAAATTTCCTTAACACATTAACTACCGAATTGAAAAACACACTGTGGCCGAATAAAATTTTTTTCCCATTTTCATCCTGTAGGTGTATGCACAAAGTAAGCTGTAGTTTTCGTAATTGTTTACATATTTTTTATGAATTACACGTCATTTTAAGGATAAAAGAATGTACTATTACATTAAGAACCATTTGTAACTCTAATAGAGGTTGTTGCTATTTAACGGCCCTCCGATGGCCGAGGACTTGCAATATTTTCACAATTATAACTGCTTTCACCCCATCTCTATCAAAATCACTATTTCAATCAATGTGCACACCATTTTCACTCTTGTCCTGGACGCTAGATCTATCAGTCAATTGTTGAAACATGTTTCTAGCCTATTCAGCCATTAGACGAGATGTACAAGCATTTTTTGTGGTCCTATCACTAGTTGCCACGATAAACAGTTTTACGCGATTTGGTAACTAACCCAAAACGCCGAAAATTATAAACATAATATCAGTTTTCCAGTCATAATATCAATTTTCCAGTGTTCTACAACAACCATGCTTTGGGAATTTATTTTCCGGTGGCAACTTAAAATCTCGAACCAGATCAGAAAGTGTTTCAGTACATTTTTTATTCGTTTTATTACTAAACATAGATCGACGCTCTGAGCGGCTTGCGGTCCAAATGATAGGATTTCAAATGCTGGTCCCACCAGCTCGCGGTAGTTAATGTGTTAAGTGAAATTTGATCAACATGCTTATCATTTATTTTCATTTGTTCTACTGTACTATTCTTTTCTTTATGGAGTAGTTTCTCCAATGCACGTAATCTTTCCCTGTCCACCTTTTCAGACTGAGGCGTTGAAGTTCTCCTTTTTCTATTGCTAGTGCTGCAAAGCTATACTCTTTTTCGTGCTGAACCCAATGTCATTCATTTCTAAGATTGGCTACCTTGTTTTCCACATCAGTTGTTTTCGTTCGAGTAGCCTGTAATTTAAGATGCTCTCTCACAGCCAATTTCAAGTTTTATTTGCACCCATCTGTCATTCTCCTTCCGCAGTCGTTCTAATTTAGGATTGAGAGTTCTCTCCCTTTTCTTCACAGCCAGAGCCTTTTTCTGCTCCTCAGCTTCCACCATAATCTGTTTTATACTTCATCATACTTTAATGTGGTCCTGGTACCTTTCATATTGTGTGACAGCATGGGCCTCGAGATGATTGGCTTAATAACCCTGGCATATGCCAGTGTGAATAAATTCTGTCACAGACAACATGATAAACCAGTATCAATAAATTCTGTCACAGACAGCAGGATACACCAGTGTGAATAAATTATGTCACAGACAACATTGAAATTCTGTCACAAACAACATGATACACCAGTGTGAATAAATTCTACCACAGACATAATACACCATTATGAATAAATTCTGTCACAGACACCATGATACACCAGGATGAATAAAGTCTGTCACAGACATAATACACCATTATGAATAAATTCTATTACAGACACCATGATACACCAGGATGAATAAATTCTGTCACAGACAACATGATTGTAAAGTTTCTTTTCTTCTTTCCACTCTGTAAAGTGTCAGTCGGTGTGCTCTGTAAGGAAGAGTGGTGTGTTGTTGAGATCAGGCATGCTCCAGTCTACCCAGCTGTAAATGGGTAACTCACCCTAGTCCTGAGTTAGGGAAGGCAAAGGCTCCAGGGGAAGCAGGCCCTAAACTTGGTCACTTCAACCGACGCAGGATGGTGTATGTATGAAGTAGAAGTGTAGAGTGTGATTACCGCGAATGGTGTACTGTTCGTGTGCTGACCAATATAACCACTCATACACTTGTGTCTACAAGGCACCAATGCAGACTGCTGGAATCTTTGTTTACTCAATTTATTCAGACGTACACACTGGGACATACGAGTACATCATGGTATGTTGACATATCAATTTGTAGGTATACATAGCAGATCTGAAGTCATGACACATTCAGAAATAATGGGCAGTACATCAAAAGTTCAATGTCATGATATATTAAGGCCGCATCCCCCTATCTGACTAAACGCGTCAGTGAAGGCAGATCGATAAATAACTAAAGTTACTTGACGTCCATAGTTTGTAGCATATATTATGAAACCACGAAAGAGGGGGTTTCTAGCAAGATTGAGATCTCCCTGTCACTGTCCGATAATAGGATAAATAATCTGTTCTCTTGGCAGTGATCAAAACATATGATGACCGAAATCTAACATGGCTGCCTCCCTGAGTTGTCGTTCACTCATTCATAGGAAGGAGAATATAAGCCAGAGTTAATTTATAATGGGTATATAAATGATTTCATAAATGTTTCCATACAGCTCTACGGTGATCAGGTTAATTCACGTAGCCATAACCGCTGCAGGAAAGTCTGTCATCTTCGTCGATACAAAACACGACCCTAGCGATACGAAGCACAATGTTCCATCTAGGTCGAATCGACATGAGATCATCAATATAGGGTCTGGCAATACATGGAGTCCGAATTATACATTGTACCGTACCTTAGGAGAGTCTCTAACATAAACTATAGTAGAGATACCATCTCCTTTAGAAGAAAACACTTCATGAATCATATTTCCTTAAGAATCTACCAGCCCTTTGAAAAGTGCGTACCCGCCATTATCACGGTACATCGGAACTCATCACGACTTGTCAAGACAACTCATACTTCCGCTAGACCGGAATAACAAGAATCTAGTCCCTCCTACCCATCCAAAATATACAATATAGGACTGATTCTACTTGTACTAATAATATGTAATACATATGAATTCAGGCCATAAACACAATAAGCAAATTAATATATTTTCTGGCCCTAAAAAAATAAGTACAAACGTAAGCGCAATATCCTTGCGCCGGATCAATATCCAGAACGATTACTCCTATAATCAAAAGTGTGAATCAAACATGGATTCTCTCGCTTTTACCATAGACAGCATTTTCATACACAAATGAATGAATGTCTATATTTTTCCCATATTAAATAGCCATATCGATTTTTGTAATATGTGCGTCAAAATATGCACGCAACAGATTACCACACCCCTCGGGAAAAAAAAAAATGGTACATTTTTTTTTTTGAAATACATCTAGGAGCAACATACAATAGGCTCACAACGCACCAATACAATGCGCAGATGATAAGCATAAGTTTTATGACCTTAGAGAAAGTACTTCTCTAAGTATAAATATTTCCAGAGAGGTGTCACCAACGCATACTACAATATTAGCAATGACACAATTTCCACATTAGTTTATACATAAATTCCATCTAAGATATCTTAACATCATGATCATCAAAGACGAAAAACATTGAAAGATCAGCGGTGAATAAATATCAATGAACCGCTAAGTAGTGTTACAATCAATATGTGATATATTACATATGTGTACACATTTCAACATAGAAACAACTGTATCAAAGTTGTATAACAGTTATGAATCATGTGGGCATCTAGACAAAATATCTGCCATCACATTTTCTGACCCACGGATAGCTCGCACCGAAAAATGAAATGGCTGTAGAGCAATCGCGTATCGCGTTGATCTCGCGCTCTTCAGATTTTTACTCTGAATAGCCGTAAGAGCTTTCTGGTCAGTTTCCACAATGAAATGCGCGCCCAGAAGAAATCTTTGCAGTTTAAGGATTGACCAAACCATAGCCAATAATTCACGGTCTAGGACCGAGTAATTCTTCTCTGCGGCATTTAATTTCCGAGAAATATACATCACAGGATGCAGAGTTCCAGAGTACTCTTGCATTAGTGCTGCTCCAATCCCGGTGGATGAAGCGTCACTACGAAGAATAAATGTCTTATCCTTAGAAGGCAATACTAGGATAGGTGAAGTAGAAAACATAGTTTTAACCTTATCCAAAGAGGATTGACATTCTTGAGTCCAATGGACTACATTAGGAGACCCTTTCTTTAGCAAGGAAGAAAGAGGTGACATAATGGAGGACAGATTCGGGATGAATCGTCCATAAAATTGTATTAGACCTAAGAGACTTCGTACTTGCTTTTTAGTCTTAGGAATAGAAATGTTAAGTATCTTACTTGTATTATGGTCTTCTGTTTTTAGGAACCCATGACCAACACGGTGTCCTAAGAAAGATATTTCGCTAAAACCAATACATGCTTTCGATGGTTTCGCTGTCAGGTTATGCTCGCGTAAGATAGACAATAGTTCATTTATACCATTATAGTGATCGTTCCAAGTATCACTGAAAAGACAGATGTCATCAAGATACGCAATGACATCTGAGCGATGAGATAGGATTCGACGCATCATGCGTACAAATGTAGCAGGGGCGTTCATAAGACCGAAAGGCATGAAATTCCATTGGAATAGACCCCTAGGCGTCGAAAAAGCAGTAAACGGTTTGGCGTGTTCGGATAGTGGAACTTGCCAATATCCCTTAGACAAATCGAGTTTAGTAAAGAAGTGAGAATTCGATAGTCTCGTAAGTAGCTCTTCTAGTAAAGGCATAGGTTCCGCATCAAATTTAGTCACTTGATTCAATTTGCGATAATCCACGCAAAGACGTATGTTATTGTCTTTTTTTCGTACTATAACCATCGGCGAAGAATATGCTGATGTGGATGGTTCAATAATTTTTAACTCTATCATCTCATCTAACTCTTTCTCTACCTGTGCTTGAAAATGTATCGGGATAGGATACGGTCTGACTCTTATAGGACTATGGTCAGTAAGAATAATGTCATGTTGAATGACATCAGTTTGACCAGGAATGTCAGTAAGGACATCCTGAAATTGTTCTAACATAGTAGAAACTTGTTTCTGCTCTCCTGGAGATAATTCTGGAGAAATTGCAACATCTTTCCATGATTCATTAGAGTGAAGAGGAATCATTGGAAAAGGTAAATTTACATCCGAGAAACTCGTTTCCTCATCCTGTATTACTGACAGAGATGAGTACTGTCCATGTTGGACTGGAAAATCGTCCGTTGCCTGGAAAACAGGTTGTAAATAATCAGGACGTTCATGGAATTCCGTGAGCATGTTGATGTGGAAGGTTTTACGCTTCCCGTCAATATCGACGATATAGTCAACATCGGAAACTTTTGATATTATATCGTACGGACCTTTCCAAGAAATGAGAAGTCTATTTTCTCTACAAGGTAGCAAGACAAATGCTTTGTCACCTGGACAAAGTTGACGCAAACATCTCTTTTTATTGGCAAATTCCCTTGCCTTCTGTTTCGCAAATTCAGAAGAAGCAGTTGCCAATTTGCATGCTTCAATAATCTTGTGTCTAAGTGCGATGACATATTCATAAGAGGATTTTGTGTCATCGACAATATTATCAGCAGTTATAAGATCATGAAGTAAGGACATAGGACCTCGCGGTTTCGCGCCAAAGACAAGTTCAAAGGGAGAAAATCCTGTATGTTCGTTGGCGACCTCTCTATATGCAAAGAGAGCCGCGGGTAAAACCCTATCCCAATCCTGAGGATGATCTTCCGTTATCTTACCTAGTAGGTTTTTCAGAGTTCTATTCAAACGTTCCACCATCCCATTGGACATAGGATGATAAATACTACTCAGCGATCTCTCTATCTTCAGAGTCGACATTACTTGAGACATGGTATCCGATATGAGTTGGGTACCATGGTCGGATAATATTTCTGCTGGAAACCCCAGACGAGAAAATATTAACCAAAGAGCATCTGCGACATCAGCAGTAGTTATGCTCTTTAGAGGAACAGCCTCCGGCCAACGTGTGCACATATCAACACACGTCAAAATAAATTGGTGTCCTCTAGCAGACTTTATCTTAAATGGACCAATGATGTCTATCGCCATTTTTTGAAATGGCCGAATGGGAATGTCTGCAGCCTGAATAGGTGCATCATGGCGTGGACCTCTGGATTTAATCTCTTGACATACTTTACAAGATCGACAATAGATTCGTATGTCCTTATTCACAGCAGGCCAAAAGAAAGATTGAAGAACTCTAGCTTTAGTACGGGAAAAACCCATATGTCCAGCACATTGCGAATCATGAGCGTGCTGTAAGATTTTAACTCTCATATTTTTAGGCACAAGGATTTGAGAATGAATGGACTTAGCGGAGTCTTGTACCATACGTACAAGTACGCCATTCTTCATCGTAATCCAAGATTTACGATTAGTATCCTTATTCGGATCACCTTTTGTTGCCAGAGTAAAGAATTTCTTTAGAGTAGGATCATCTTCCTGCTGTTTGATAAAGGAATCGTGGGAAATCTCCAAGGGATCATCTCGGATCTGCGCATCATTATCTTCAGAATGTGAAGATTGTGGCATATTAAGAGCTTGAGCCCTAGTGATTACTGCATTAGCCGATTGCATATTAACATTTTCCCAATTAGAAATTTGCTGTGGAGTGCATTCTTTCACCCCGTGAATGCGACCGATGATAAGATCAGCGATCGGATTCGGCAAGAGACATGCTTGCACCTCTCCTGTAAAGAAAGGCGTAGCAATATTGATAATGGCAGTGGAGTACTTCTCCAATGTGCCACCAAATGTTACACATTTGACTATATTGCCTGTAGCTCGAGAAGGATTTACGAGTGATTGCCTCACTCCAATGGTAGTGCACCCCGAATCGAAAAGAATTGATACCGGAGTACCATCTATTAGGCCCCTATTAAAGACAAGAGCACCCCTTCCATTATGCGCAATTGACGCATGGAGAGCGGGAAGCGGGTGACCGCAGCTTAAAGTAGAAACTGTGGTTGGATCGAATAATGTTTTGCATTGCGAACACTCAGATGCTCTAGCAAAATCGAAAGCGGAATTTGCTACACTGTTGGAGTCTTTTTTATCATTATTCTGATTATCGGTGTCGTGGAACTCCTGTTGTGCAGAGTTAGCCTGGTAATAAGATTTACCATGTCTTTTGTGTTGTGATCTACCTCGGTTATAATTGTCTCTATAATTATTATTGCCTCTGTTATAACCCCTATTTGGGTTTGAATCATAATATTCATGATCATAATCATCACGCTCATTATATTGAGTATCCCTGTAATATTGTTTCTTTTGTCTCCATGAAGCACTTGGGTAGTTCCTATAGCTACTCCCTTTCCGAGAATTTCTAACATTATGGGTACCCCTCGCGTGTCGAGGACTATCAGCCCGATTCCAGTTCTTCGAAGAAGAACCCTGATTTGAGTGGTTATCTTGGTTTTGATACTTATTCCAATTAACCTTTTTATCAAATTTATTTTTAGCTCCTTGGAATTTGTGTGAGTAATTCTGATTATATTCTGTTGCCGAAGCAACTGGCATACTCTCTTTAATGTTAGAGTTACTAAGAATCATGTCAGGGTGTGCCGTGGCATACTGGTCACAATATTCTTCCATTTGCTTTATTGTACCAGGTTTACGCTCATGTAAGAACTCTAGGAATGATTTATTTACAGAAGACATGACCTTGTCTCTTAGCAATAAATCCGTAAGACCATCAAATGTTTTCTCTGTTTTGGATAATTCAATCCATCGTGAAAGTGTAATTCGTGCTTTTGAGATGAAATCTGAGAATTCTACACCTACCTCAGGTCTCATTGTTTTAAACAAAAGACGGTAACCTTCCTCAGACAGCTGATATCTCTTTATCAAAGCTGCCCTAACAGCATCATAATTATCTTTGTCGGCCTCTTCAACAAAATATAACTTACTTAGGGACTCCCCTTTTAGATTTTCAGACAACTGATTCACATACTGTGATTTGTCAACATTATGAGATCGACAAGCCCGTTCAAATCTAGAAAGCCAAAATGTTATGTCATCACTGGTAGGGTTAAACGCTGGTACCTTGACCTTGTACACAAAGGGTTTACCATTACCACCAGATGCCTGATTAACATTACTCATACATGTCAATTTTAATTTCTCTAATTCAAACTCATGTTCTCTTATTGCTTTTCTCTCTTCAGCTTCTCTATCTAATCTTTTCTGTTCTGCAGCAGCAGCAGCTTCTAATTTTTTCTGTTCTGCAGCAGCAGCAACTTCTAATTTTTTCTGTTCTGCAGCAACTTCTAATTTTTTCTGCTCTGCATCAGCTTCTAATTTCTTCTGTTCTGCCTCAAATCTCCTTTCCTCCACTTGCATCTGCAATTTCTTAAGTTCAGCAGCAGTATCAGCTTCTTTTTCTAATCTTTTTTCTTCAGCTAGAGCTTTCCTTTCTTCTGCAGCAGCTTTTTTTTCTTCTATTTGAAGTTTTCTCTCCTCAGCCGCAGCTTTTTTTTCCTCAGCAGCAGCTTTTCTTTCTTCAACAGCAGCAGCAGTTTTTTTTCTCTTCTGCAGCTAATGCTTTGTCATATTGAGCAACAGCCCATTGTTCTAAGTCTTTTCCAGTCTTATCAAGAGATTTTCCTTGTGCAATGAAATAATCTAATGTAGACATATTGTCTTCTTAAATCAGAAACCTGAAAAAGTAAATAAATTACCCTATTTCACTTTAATGGGAGACAAGTCTATACCATAGACTTAGTCTTAGTCCAAACTTGTATGGTTTATAATAACCAATGATAACTTGAGTACCTGTGGACAACAATAACTGTATCTCAAATACTGTGGGAGACAAGCCTTACAAAGGTCTTGTATATCTCAATGTAATCAAAGATCACTTGGGTACCTGTGGAAAAAATATTTCCCTTTACCAATCACTTTGGGAGACAAGCCTTACAAAGGTCTTGTACATTTTGTTTTATAATAATAACAATCATAAAGTACTGATCTGTACTATACTATCAGTGTATACCACTATACGTCATATGTCAACTAAAGACATTACAAAGGACAAACAAGAAAAGACAATATGAACACATTTGCAGAGATCAAATTAAATTAAATAGGAGAAATGAAAAAAATGATCACAGAAACCGTGATGATAACTGCCATAATATAACAAGACAAATAACGCCACAGTGTATAAACATAAGGGTGTAAAAAATCAAAAATAGAAAAGATGAGACCTACAATTATACAAACAAATCAAACAAAACTAAGGAACACAAAATTATTAACAAAAACAACGAAGAAAAGAACACCTCATCACAACTAACAGAAATAGCAGCAAATTGTTGCTAACAAATTTCCAATTAAGAAAATGTGTACCTATAGAATACTAGTACCAGACCAATGTCACTCGGCATACCTTGTACTAGTCACACAGAACATAAACTAATTTAATACATAACAAATAACATGTAAGCATAAATAGCATATAGCATACAATATAATTTATGTCATGAATGGAATGTGTTGCAGGTATAGTGTTGTAAAGCAGGCACAGTTTATTTTAATACTAATAACTTGCCACTTTATTCAGTAATAGATTTAATTTTAAACTATTACACTGTCAATTTTTCTCTGTTGAGCATATGAAGATCCAACGATGAACTATGCACTTTATGTTCAACAACACTGTGATTCTTCTGTACGTTGAGAAATGTCAACAATACTGCTCCAGATATTTTCTACACTTGATACCACTGTCCTGTGTAATACTGTCTGTACAGCGAAAAAACTGTCAACAAGCGCTGACCTAGATACAGCATCCTATCGGTAATACAGGTCAAGCTGACATCGACTGTATAGCTGTCCTACTGGTGTTGATGTGGTCAAACAAATGTTCTTTCAGCTGTAAACTGTGATTCTCAACACAAAACTGCGTAAGCTGGACCCAGGAATCTGGCTCGCCACTGTAAAGTTTCTTTTCTTCTTTCCACTCTGTAAAGTGTCAGTCGATGTGCTCTGTAAGGAAGAGTGGTGTGTTGTTGAGATCAGGCATGCTCCAGTCTACCCAGCTGTAAATGGGTAACTCACCCTAGTCCTGAGTTAGGGAAGGCAAAGGCTCCAGGGGAAGCAGGCCCTAAACTTGGTCACTTCAACCGACGCAGGATGGTGTATGTATGAAGTAGAAGTGTAGAGTGTGATTACCGCGAATGGTGTACTGTTCGTGTGCTGACTAATATAACCACTCATACACTTGTGTCTACAAGGCACCAATGCAGACTGCTGGAATCTTTGTTTACTCAATTTATTCAGACGTACACACTGGGACATACGAGTACATCATGGTATGTTGACATATCAATTTGTAGGTATACATAGCAGATCTGAAGTCATGACACATTCAGAAATAATGGGCAGTACATCAAAAGTTCAATGTCATGATATATTAAGGCCGCATCCCCCTATCTGACTAAACGCGTCAGTGAAGGCAGATCGATAAATAACTAAAGTTACTTGACGTCCATAGTTTGTAGCATATATTATGAAACCACGAAAGAGGGGGTTTCTAGCAAGATTGAGATCTCCCTGTCACTGTCCGATAATAGGATAAATAATCTGTTCTCTTGGCAGTGATCAAAACATATGATGACCGAAATCTAACATGGCTGCCTCCCTGAGTTGTCGTTCACTCATTCATAGGAAGGAGAATATAAGCCAGAGTTAATTTATAATGGGTATATAAATGATTTCATAAATGTTTCCATACAGCTCTACGGTGATCAGGTTAATTCACGTAGCCATAACCGCTGCAGGAAAGTCTGTCATCTTCGTCGATACAAAACACGACCCTAGCGATACGAAGCACAATGTTCCATCTAGGTCGAATCGACATGAGATCATCAATATAGGGTCTGGCAATACATGGAGTCCGAATTATACATTGTACCGTACCTTAGGAGAGTCTCTAACATAAACTATAGTAGAGATACCATCTCCTTTAGAAGAAAACACTTCATGAATCATATTTCCTTAAGAATCTACCAGCCCTTTGAAAAGTGCGTACCCGCCATTATCACGGTACATCGGAACTCATCACGACTTGTCAAGACAACTCATACTTCCGCTAGACCGGAATAACAAGAATCTAGTCCCTCCTACCCATCCAAAATATACAATATAGGACTGATTCTACTTGTACTAATAATATGTAATACATATGAATTCAGGCCATAAACACAATAAGCAAATTAATATATTTTCTGGCCCTAAAAAATAAGTACAAACGTAAGCGCAATATCCTTGCGCCGGATCAGTATCCAGAACGATTACTCCTATAACCAAAAGTGTGAATCAAACATGGATTCTCTCGCTTTTACCATAGACAGCATTTTCATACACAAATGAATGAATGTCTATATTTTTCCCATATTAAATAGCCATATCGATTTTTGTAATATGTGCGTCAAAATATGCACGCAACAATGATACACCAGTATGAATAAATTCTGTCACAGACAACATGATACACCAGTATGAAGAAATTCTGTCACAGACAACATGATACACCATTATGAATACATTCTGTCACAGACTGCAAGGTTACACCAGTATGAATAAATTCTGTCACAGACAACATGATAAACCAGTATGTATAAATTCTGTCACAGACAACATTATACATTGGTATGAATAAATTCTGTCACAGACAATATTATACAGCAGTATGAATAAATTCTGTCACAGACAACATGATAAACCAGTATGAATAAATTCTGTCACAGACAACAGGATACACCAGTATGAATAAATTATGTCACAGACAAAATTATACATCAGTATGAATAAATTATGTCACAAACAACATGATACACCGGTGTGAATAAATTCTACCACAGACAAAATGATACACCAGTATGAATAAATTCTGTCAGAGACAACATGATACACCAGTATGAATAAAAGACATGTAACAGACAACATGATAACACAGGTATGAATAAATTCTGTCACAGACACAGGTGATAACCACAGAATAATTCTAACACAGACAACATGATACAACAGGACATGAATAAATTCTATCAGGACATGATAACACCATATAACACAAAATTCTGTAACACAGACAACATGATAACACCAGTATATGATAACACTGTCATGAGACAACATGATAACACAGTATGAATAAACTATCACACACAACAGGATACACCAGTATGAATAAATTAATGTCACAGGACATGATATACATCAGGTATGAAAACATGGACATGTCACAAACAACATGATAACACCGGATATGATAAACAAATCTACCACAGACAAAATGATAACACAGAATGATAAACTGTCAGAGACAACATGATACACCAGGAATAAATTCTGTCACAGACAACATGATAACACAGGTATGATATAAATTCTGATCACAGGACAATGATACACCAGTATGAAATAAATTCTGTCACAGACAACATGAAACAACAGTATGAATAAATTCTAATCACAGACATGATATACACCAGTATGAATAAATTCTGTCAGAGACAACATGATACACCAGTATGAATAAATTCTGTCACAGACAACATGATACACCAGTATGAATAAATTCTGTCACAGACAACGTGATACACCAGTATGAATAAATTCTGTCACAGACAACATGATACAACAGTATGAATAAATTCTATCACAGACAAAATGATACACCAGTATGAATAAATTCTGTCAGAGACAACATGATACACCAGTATGAATAAATTCTGTCACAGACAACATGATACACCAGTATGAATAAATTCTGTCACAGACAACATGATACAACAGTATGAATAAATTCTGTCACATACAACAGTATGAATAAATTCTGCCACAGACAACATGATACACCAGTATGAATAAATGTTGCCAAAGACATTATGATACACCACTACACTGAAAAACATGATGTCACAACTAACCATGTAATTATTTTAATGAACTCGAGCAGAGCTAAAAAATGTCACAGCAGATAATTCTGGCATCTCTGTAAGAGAATATTATGAATAGTCCCTGCAAAACAGTTCTGAATAGCTCCATCAACAGATGTAGTCCATTCAGAACTCCCAACAAACCATCCACTGGATACTATTACATGAAATTAGAAAAACTTACAAGTAGAGACGGAAATGCCATGTAAGATATTGGACGGCCACTGGCAACAAAACACAACACCACTTATCTTAATAATCTTCCTGACAAACAGATGCGTCAAAGGGTGGAGATGCCACAATGGTGCTATGCTTCAGCAATGCTCAACATTCCATCATGATCATAAAGGGGCGACGCCAAACCATGGCGCAGAAAATTCCTTGCGAAGATGTGAAGATGGCTTCAATATCAGCAGTGAACACAAATAGTAAACACCACGATCATGGTGTGCTGGACGTCAGTAACTAAACTACTTGACCTACTGCACTCTGGCCAAATGTGATTAAAAGTGTCTTTTAGTCCAGACCATGACTGACGGTGGTTACGGATTCACATTGACCACTGACCATTGAGGTCACCCTGATGAAAATTCAGCCATGTTTTTTTCTGTTTGAAGGTGGTAGGAATTTACAGAAATCT
The DNA here is from genome assembly GCA_024509875.1 of Oreohelix idahoensis. Lineage (NCBI taxonomy): Eukaryota > Metazoa > Mollusca > Gastropoda > Stylommatophora > Oreohelicidae > Oreohelix > Oreohelix idahoensis. Next base: position 108,197 of record JAMPIV010022196.1, read on the forward strand.
TTAGCTTGCTGGTTGTTCATAACGATCCTGCAAAAGCTGACATGTTGGTTGATGCCAATATTACTGGTTACTTGTGGTAGAAAAATGTGGTTCAACAATATCTATGCCAGTATCATGGTCTCTCTGTTAGCTGGGGAGGCATTCCATCTCACGAATCATGTGGCAATTTTTCAAATGTCACGGATACAATAATTTTCTAGATTATTCCTCCAGTTCTCTGTTAATGATTCAAACGGATCCTGTGGCTTGGGCCATCTAATATAGAACTTCTGTTGCAAATTCGATCATTATCCATGGCTTGGCCATCCAATTTAACTGTCACGGCTATATTATTTGCTGTCGCCCATATTGCTAGGGGTAGAATATAATTATCATTGAATGTTTCAATGTGAATACAGCCAAGTGTACTTTTAGAAATAAATCCAGAGAACATCAAGTCAACATATACAGCACAATTTATTGGACTATTTCCACTTACACATTTGCAGATCCATCCATTATACATTGACGGTAAAATCCATAATGTATAACACACTTAGCCAAACATCTAAGTTCATTCGTTATACTTCTCAGTCCATATGACAACTGGTAATAATAATTTGTCACACATCATGTTCCATGTCTTCACTGAGACAGGTACATTAATTCAATAGAACACGTGGAATCCACAACCGTTTAATACTCAAATGAGCATGATCCAAGACAATACCATATAGGTCGCTACACAACAAAGTCTCTCTGCCATTGCCGTACAAGAAAACCTACGTCATAAAACTCAGGCATAAAGACATGCTTAGCAACATCTTTTTGAGCCGATTTTGCTGATGACTTGGCTCTTCTGTCCCATAACCATCCATAATCAGTTGCAAGAAAAAATAAAAATACTTGATGAGAGATCACAAGTGGGTCTGAAAATACACAAGTAAAAGATAAAGATACTTAGAATAAGTTCCAAAGAAATGGGGACACTTTGTGGTGTGCAAAAAGAGTCGCAACAACGACCTAGCAGTGTGTCCAAATGTACAGTGATAGCATAAACTTAGTGATATGCTTGTACACTGCAAACATCATCATCATATGTACAGTGACAGCATAAACTTAGTGATACGCTTGTACAATGCAAACATTATCATCATATGTACAGTGACAGCATAAACTTAGTGATATGCTTGTACAATGCAAACATTATCATCATCATCATCTCCATTTTTGTTTCTAATGGAGCATTGAGCCACCACTACAGAAGAAGACACTCCTGAGGAAGCTTACACCAAAACACAGACTTGTGCAGTGGTGTTTCTGTAGCACATTTGTTGTACATCATAAGGTTGCCAGCTTCACACACGTCCACACATATCCTCACATATCCTCACTCACATATCCACACATATCCTCACATCGGTTGCTTTTTGCTTCATACCTGAAGAAGTGGTAGTCCTAGTCTTCATTTATCTTGTCAGAGACTTCCAGAAACTACACAGAGAATTCATGTCCCTCCACAGATCACAGTCTTTCATGTCCCTCCACAGATCACAGTCTTTCATGTCCCTCCATAGATCAGTCTTTCCTCCACAGATCACAGTCTTTCATGTTCTCCATCAATTGTATTATGTACCTTTTGTCATGGCATCTAGGTGTTTATTATACAGGGTGGCCCAATATCTGGATCCAAATGCAATTTGCCTTATAAACATTTTTGTTCTCATCTAACTTAAATAATGATTTGTTTATATATTTCAGTGCCAATATGAATCAGCCTAACAATAGATGAACACACACATAAATTTTTCTCACGTATGCAAGACATTTGCTGTCATTTCGAATATTTAAATAAATTATAAAGCTTATTTCTCTAGGGATGTCGAATAATGGCCACCCTGTATATTTTATCTGTTTTCTTCTGCTTCTCTTTCCTTTAACTTTTCTCTTTGTTAAAGTTTGTTCTGTTACTGAGTGTAAACATTTGTATGTGGTTTGTCTCATTGTTAAATTTTGTTTTGTCTTTCTGTGTGACGTTAGTTTTGGTGATTTGTCTGTTTCTTAAATTTTGTTTTGTCATCCCGTATCAAATTATATCTTAATATCTTGTATTTCTTCAGTCTGTTATCAAAACTGGTCGTGTCCTCATCTCTCACGAGGCTCCCATCACAATGGGGTTTGGAGCAGAGTTAGCTGCCACTATACAGGTCAGTAATTCATGGGCCTTTCTCCGTTCACATGACATCTCTTCCGTTCATCATTGTCTTTAACGCTCACACTCTTTCTCTTAACAGTCTCAATACACTCATTCTTTTTATTTTTTATTTCTTTACACTCGCTCTTTTTCCATATGCCCCAACCAGCGAGACGATGTCGCAAATACTGAAGACCACCAGAAACAGATCACAAATATATTAAATGAGACGTGAGGAGGTACTGGCAAAAAGAGAATGCCAGCAGTATGGATAACAGCAGAAACCATCAACTAGATAAAAAAAAAAAAAAAACAAGAAAGCAGATTTTAACAGAAGCACAACCAGAAGTTCCAAAACCAAGGCTCAAGAAATGTACACACAAGCTAACTAAGAGGTAAGAAGAAACATCAAAAGGGACAAGGAAATATATTTATGAGTTGGCAAGGGAAGCAGAGGAAGTTTCAGCGAAAGAAAGTATGAGGGACCTGTACAACAACACAAAGAAGCTAACAGGGAAATACAAGCAAGCAAGTGGCCTCATCAAGGACAAGAATGGGAAATCACTCAGTAATACAAGAGCAAATAAAGAGAAGGACAGAACAATTTGAGGAACTCAGTAGCCCACCTCCATTATATCTCCCAGAAATCCAGCTTGCAGAAGAGGAGCTACAAATCAACTGTGAAAAACCAGATATGGGGTAAAATAAAGAAAGCCATAAAGCTTCTAAAAAATGGAAAAGCAGCTGGTCCAGATGGTATTCCAGCACAGGCCATCAGAGCAGATATAGAAAACTTTACAGATTACTTGGTAAAGTCTAGAAAAGAGAGGAAATACCAGCAGAATGGAAGGATGGTTATCTGGTCAAGTTGCCTAAGAAGGAAGATTTACAATAGTGCACAAATTACAGAGGAATAATTTTACTATCAGAGCCAGGAAAAATATTAAACAGGATCATACTTGAGAGATTAAAAGAGTCTATAAATAGAGAGCTGGGAGATGAGCAAGCAAGTTTTTTACAAAACCGATACTGTACAGACCAGATAGTTGAACAAAGTCTGGAATGGAATTCACTGCCATTCATTGGATTTGTGGACCATGAAAAGGCATTTGACAGTGTGGACAGAGAATCACTTTTGAAATGATAAAACATTATGGAGAGTCCACCTGAAGATCGTTAACTTAATAAAGAAAACTTATGAAGACATGACACACAGAGTTCTTCATGAAGGACAACTTACAGAACCATTTGGAATAAGAACTGGAGTATGACAGGAATGCCTCTTTTCACCATTTCTCTTCTTACTAGCAATAGATTGGGTTATGAAAACATCATCATCACACAACAGAAATGGAGTCCAGCAGAATCTGACTAGACAGCTTGATGATCTAGGTTTTGCCGATGACTTGGCTGTTCTGTCCCATAACCATAATTAGATACAAGACAGTAAAATTACTCGTTGAGAGATCACAACAAGTGGGTCTGAAATACACGGGTAAAAGATAAAGATACTAAGAATAAATGCAGGAAATGATAACAAAATTGAACTTGAAGAAACACCAGTGCAAGATATAAATCATACATATCTTGGCAGCAGTGTAGACAAAGTTGGCGAGACAGACAATGATATCAAAATAAGAGTACAGAAAGCAAGGGAAGCTTTCATTGCATTAGGAAATATAAGAGATCACACAAAATCAAATCCAACACAAAAATAAGAGTCTTCAAGTCAGTCCTATTGTATGCCTCTGAAACGCAGAGAACAACAAAAACATCAACCAGAAAGCTACAGACATTCATAAATGGGGGCTCGCGCAGAATATAAAGCTTGAAATGGTGCAACAAGGTCACTGATGACAAGAACCAGACAAGTGCCAGTGGATCAAGAGATGAGAAAAAGATGCTGGCAATGGATATGACAGATATTGAGGAAACCTGCTGATAGCTTTACAATGCAGTCCTTGTTGAGGAATCCCCAGGGTAAGAGACACAGAGGTGGACCAAAAAACACATGGAGAATTGAACTGCAGACAGAAGTCAAAATGATGAGATAGACGTGTAAAGAACTTGAGCTGATAGCACACTACAGAAGGTTATGGCACGTGCTTCTTGAAGGTCTGATAGCACACTACAGAAGGTTATGGCACGTGCTTCTTGAAGGTCTGATAGCACACTGCAGAAGGTTATGGCATGTGCTTCTTGAAGGTCTGATAGCACACTACAGAAGGTTATGGCACGTGCTTCTTGAAGGTCTGATAGCACACTGCATAAGGTTATGGCACGTGCTTCTTGAAGGGCTGATAGCACACTGCAGAAGGTTATGGCATGTGCTTCTTGAAGGTCTGTGTTCCATGGGGAGCTTAAGGGTATTAATTGATTGGCAAGTACCATTATTCTGTAACAGGCAACTAGAATGAGATTGTGCATGTGACTTGTAACGTCTTGTAAAACAATTTGTTAAAGATATCACTGAGCAAGAGCAGGTACTCTGAAGTAGGCTTCCTCAAAGTGGTGGGTCTGTGCTCCATCAGGAGGGGAGCAAAAAATAATATAATGATTACGATGGCTACTATACTGTATCATTTCATTGTGACACTAACACACTGTGTCATTTCTTGTCACACTACCATGTTTTCATCTTATTGACATACTGTCACACTGTTTCATTTCTTTGTCACACTTATGACTGTGTCATGTCATGTTATCATGCTGTATCACTTAATTGTCACAATATCATTTCATAGTCAAACTGTGAAACGTCATTTTCTGTCTCATTTTGTTGTCACAGTAATTACACTTGTCTGCCACCTTTCGTTGTCACACTAGCTTGCTGTATCACGTCATTTTTACATTATCATAGTTTGTCACTTCATTTTTTACATTATCATAGTTTGTCACTTCAATTTTTACATTATCATAGTTTGTCACTTCCTTTGTTACATTATCATAGTTTGTCACTTCATTTTTTATATTATCATAGTTTGTCACTTCAGTTTTTACATTATCATAGTTTGTCACTTCATTTTTTATATTATCATAGTTTGTCACTTCAGTTTTTACATTATCATAGTTTGTCACTTCATCACATTCCCACTGGTAAATTCTGTTCCAACTATACAGCTGAGGTTCAAGCTCTAGAGCAAGCTGCAAATATGATTTATAACACCAACTCTGACTGCCACCAGGTAGTCATCCTCACAGATGCACTGTCTGTCCTGCAAGCTCTCAAGGGTGGTAAACTCCCGCATCTGAGAAATGAACTAAACAAGGTAGCTGCCAAAAAGAGAACCATACTTCAGTGGGTACCATCTCATTGTGGTGTACCGGGAAATGAAAAGGCAGATAAACTTGCAAAAAAGGGAGGAGAATGTGAACAAGAAGATAATGAAGTCACATACTTTGAGAAAAAGAGAGCTATCCAGACTATCAGAAGAGAACAGAACCAACCCAAAGACGACTATCACACTCTCGACCGGCAGGGACAGACAACTATTTTTCGACTCAGGACAGGGCATAACAAACTGAATAAACACATGCACAAGCTACGATTGTCTGCTTCACCACTGTGCACATGTGGATTAAACGAACAAACTGCTGAGCATGTTCTACAGGACTGTCCTCTGTATGACCAGTTAAGAAAGATATACTGGCCCAATGACTCAACACTAAACTCAAAGCTATATGGAGTTAAAGAGGAACTTCAAACAACAGTCGAATTCATCATGAGAACTCGTCTGACGGTGTAATCATCAAAGATGCGATCGCAAGAAGAAGAAGAAGAAGAAGTCACTTCATTTTTTATATTATCATAGTTTGTCACTTCAGTTTTTACATTATCATAGTTTGTCACTTCATTTTTTACATTATCATAGTTTGTCACTTCATTTTTTACATTATCATAGTTTGTCACTCAGTTTTTACATTATCATAGTTTGTCACTTCAGTTTTTACATTATCTTAGTTTGTCACTTCATGTTTTACATTATCATAGTTTGTCACTTCAGTTTTTACATTATCATAGTTTGTCACTTCATTTGACTAGGGCTAGGAAATACTGTGAACTACTACCACTGATTAACTGTTCATAGAACAGTTGGTTACCCTGGCTACCCATTGGTCATTAGTGTGAGTGTAAGGCCTCTCATATACAGTTCTAGCAGTCAGTCAAACAAAATGTCAGGTGGTGTGAAGTAGAGTTGTGTGTTAGTAACAAGATATACAGTTCTAGCAGTCAGTCAAACAAAATGTCAGGTGGTGTGAAGTAGAGTTGTGTGTTAGTAACAACATATATACTGGGCCTACCCCCGTGTAGTTCCTAGGTGGGGGGTCACTGATGAGATAAACATAGAATAGGACTACTGTATCCTCAGGCATGTCATACATGGCAACTAAGGTTGTGAATGAGGCTGGCAACCTCATCATGTACAACAAATTGTTAGAGAAAACATCACTGCAAGAGTATGTGAATACTTTGTGCAAGTCTACTGTGAGGAGATCAGCTATAGCTGTGACTCTATGCTCCATAAGGAGCTACAAGAATAATGATAATGAAGATGATGATAATATATTGAATGAAGATGATGATAATATATTGGGCCTAGAGACTGTAATAATTTGAGGCCAAGTAAAGCACCCTCACATTTAGATTTGGATGCATAACCTCATACAGCTGAGAGGCCCTACACTGCCTTCAGCAATGTCTCTATATGTCACAGCTGCACATATCTGACATATAGCGGAATAAGTGCACACAGTTACAGGACGTGTTTCCTGTCAATAATATCCAATTATTTTGAATTGCCAAGCGTGGGTGCCTTTTACAAAATATATGGAAATGTATTGTGTGCTGCTAACATCTAGCGCATAAGCAGATGGTAATGAATAATTGAGATGTTTCCTCTCTTTAGCTGACACACGTTTGAAACAACCCACATCATTCTCAGGGAGACAAAGAAAAAGTAACGCTACTGTTGTCTCAGTAACTAATATGAGATAACATTATGGCTGACAGCCTTATGTCTTGTAAGACAAATATCTACAGAAACCACTGTTACAAGAGAATATGAATGTTTGGTGCAGGTTTCCTGCCGGGGGGGAGGGGGCACTATAGTGGTGGCCCCATGTTGTATAGAGACCAAACATGAAAATGCTGATGATGGTGTTTGACTGTTTGCATTGAGCATAATTTTATTTATCCTTTTTGTGTAATTCACACTTTCAGTGCATGACTGTGGTCTGTAGACACAGTGAAATCACAGTAAATGAGTTAATTCTTGGTTGGTGATAGTGTTTGGCCAGAAAATTCAAAGAATTTTCCTTAGACCGGTTGTGTGAAACCACATCCAAGGAAGGCAGTAGGCGCGCAACTTACCCATTCCCGACACAGGGAGGCAGTGATGACAAATAACAATATGGGACTCTTTCAAGGCCTGTAATTGGAATGAGTACACTTTAAACCCTTTAACAAGGATCTATTGGATGGCAAGTCTGGTGCAAGCAGCCAGGGTAGTTCCAGCTCCAGTAGCATATATTATGTGCTTTTGATCTTGAAAGTGTATATAGGAGAGGGAATCCTTCGGATGATGAGTTGTGATTTGTCTGTAAATACGATTTTGATGGGCTGCAGCCTGTTGAGTAAAACAATTTACCCAGAAACCACACTGTAGACAGCATCAAGAAATATTCTTGGTGAAAGATTCCGGAGAATCTATGCTTGCAGATTGACTCCCTGCTCCTCAAGGAGTTAGCAAGTTCTCCAGAACCTATTACAGTGCTGGCTCCATGCTCCTCCACTAAGAGCGACACGGAGGCAGGAGGAGGAGATTGTGTGGAAAGAGTTTAGTTTGGACATTTCCTTTTTAGTTACTCAACAGAAATTACGCAGCTCTCATGTATTTTTAATTTAGTGTTTGTACAGTACTATGAAGATTTCCAGATGTTGTTTAGGTTGGCAAAGGCTATTCTGGCTTTATTCATTCGGCTACTAATGTCTTTGCTTGTTCTGCCATCTGGTGTTATTATGCTTCCTAAGTACGCCAGTGTGTTTGTATATTTTAGATTTTGGTCTCTTATTTTTTGGGCACAGGATATCTTACAGTGAATGTCAGGACTTCTGTCTTCTTGTGTTCACTCTAGTAATACTTTCTTATTAGTTCTTTCTTGTGATTCTTTCTGATTGGTTCACTCTAGTAATACTTATTTGTTCACTCAAGTAATACTTTGTTATTTGTTCTTTCTTGTGATTATTTCTGATTTCTTCACTCTTGTGACGCTTTCTGTTTACCGGACGTATTTCGTTTACTTACGCACACAGTGTAAATAACTTAAAATTAATGGTCATTGTTGTTTTAATGTATTGTCGTCAGCATGGACTGTTTTTCTTCTCATGTTGTATTATTCTGCTTGAATTATTTTCTCATGTCCTGTTTGGTCTGAGACTTTTCCTTTCAAGTTTTGCTTTATGTAATGTTGTTTTCTGCGTTCTGCTTGAACTGCTTTCTGCTATGTTGTTCTGCATGAACTGTTTCAATCTATTGGGTTGTGTTTGCTTGAAGTCTTTTTTTCCCTCTTGTTGTCATGTAGTTTTTTTAACCATTTTTATCTGTTGTTTTTTCTAGCTAGCTTTGATTATGCACATTTTTTTATACTCATCACCCGTCATTTTTTGGTCCCTGTGGAATATGTCACTGCAGTTGTTGCTCACTACCAATTTTTATTTTGGACTGCCAGCTTGGCCTATGAGCTTCCAGTAGCTTTGGCTTGCATTTTTATTTGTCTTCTCCAGGTTATCCTTGGATTGCCCACTTTTTTGTGTCAGTTCTAGTCAAAGAAGTAAACAAAAAGGTTGAGGTAGTTCCATTACGAATACTGCCATTGGGGAGTGAAGTGTTAGAGACTTCACTTAGACTAGACCTCAACTGAATGTGTAAGGTAACCAGTACCTTCCTTGCTGCTTTTGCCTTCTTCGGCTCAAAGGACAGTCAGGTGCCCATTTTTACAGCTAGGTGGACTGAAATGTGAGAGAGTGGTTTCAAACCAGGTTCCTGTACCATGAGCTGCAAATGCTCTAACTACTCTGCCACATGGACACTGAGTCAGAGGAATGTCAGTGTTTATTCTGATTGGGTTTTTTCCCTGAGGTGTTTCTTTTCCATCTGCACTTTCTGCCTTTAATCTCTGGCTGTTTATTGTGTCATTATTTATAGTAACAGAACTTGTTATAGCTAAAATTGTTTATCTGTTGGTTTTTTAAATGACGGTTTGTAATGAAGACAGAAAGTTGCCATAAAATTATTTATTTATTTATGAAACAGCAAGAGTGCTTCCTTCACCTGGAGGCACCCATTGAACGAGTATGCGGACATGACACCCCATTCCCTCACGTGTTTGAAGTTTTCTACTTGCCGGACAAGTGGCGATGTATTGAGGCCGTCAAACGACTTATCAGCTTTTAGAGACCATGTTCACCTGTACTTAACAGTGGGGAAATGTAACAGTTCCTTCCATAATAAGCAGAGAGAACACAACATGTGCAGTTTTATTTCATGATAAACAGTAAGAAAACAGATTGATCTGTAATAAACAGTGAGGAAATATACTCTTGAGCTAGGGTAAAGCAAGAATTGAAGACAGAATGTTAACCAGATTCATATAAAGGGGCTACTGTAATTGAAAATATTTTTTTTTTTAATGAGAACTGGTATTGGAAATACTTTAACATATGAAGGATACACTAAAAACTGTAGGTTTCAGGTTTGCCCTGTTACATGGAGACCATCTGTGACAAACTTAGAAAGGTTAAGAGTAAATGGCAGGGGACATATTAGACGTGGAAAATAATCAATAACATGACTAAAGTAGAAAGAAATACTGATTGCAAAGATGCTAACTGCAATAATACAGCAGTACAAAACAAAGAATAACAAAATACAATAAGACAAAAAATGTGACCTATTTTAACCCGGCAACGAATACTATATCGTACAGACCATATTTTTGTTATTATTTTTCTGCTTGTTTTCTGTGGCCTTTGCTATTTACTGTTAGCCTTTATTATTGTCATTGTTTCCTGTTTATGACTGGCTGAGGGAGGGGAATCCTGCAACGTCCCATGTTTCTTGTGTATTGTATCACTTGGAAAACTGACTCCTTACTTGTAAGACTCTAGTATATGTATATGCGGAACTATCAGACTGGTAAATTTTATTGACATTAATCATGTATGTCCAGCTACATGCCAGCTCTAAGAATATGTATATAAGGGTTTTTCTATCTCTCTGTCACCCTTGATGGAATGTATATGCTGGTTTTTATCTTGGAGAAATGGTAGTTTTTTTTAATCACTTAGATGATTGCTAAGTATTTTATGTTTAAAGCTGTGAAATATACACACTCATTGAGACAGGATTGAGAGTTGGTGTCAGAGCTGTGAAAAGTACACACATGCCACTGGGATAAGATTGAAAGTTGGCATCAGAGCTGTTAAATATACACACTTGTCACTGAGATTGAGAGTTAGCATCAAAGCTGTGAAATATATGTGGTATCTGTCTGTCTGTCTGTCTCTCTCTCTCTCTCTCTCTCTCTCTCTCTCTCTCTCTCTCTCTCTCTCTCTCTCTCTCTCTCTCTCTCTCTCTCTGTCTCTCTCTCTCTCTCTCTCTCTGTGGGGGGGGGTTTATATGTGTGGTCTATGTGTGTTTATGTAGGTTATTGCAATAGGATGGAAATAAGATGTCTGACCTATGGAATATGTACATATTTTGAAATTAGATATCTGACCTATGGAATATTTACATGTTTTGAAATTAGATATCAGAGTTATGGATTATGCATGTGTCATTGAAATTAGATGTCTGAGCTGTCAGATATGTATAAAGTTAGTTGCTTATCCTTTACAGGACGTGGCAATCAACCCCAGCTTTTATTGGCTGTTTGTGATTTTTCTAGGCAATTTTTTCATTCAGTAGTTTGCCATTGCTTTCTGAACGGTACGGCGCTTATACCATTGTTAAAAATCCACACAAAGCGATCTGCTACCAAACCGCCTGCAGCAGGTTTCGAACCTGGTATATCTGGATTATGAAACTGCGTTCATATCCATTAGGCCACAGACGCCGACAGATATGTATACGCCATTGAAATTATGCGTATGTGCTATGGAATATGTACATTATGTTAAAGTGCAGTGCAATACTTGTACATTCATGATTTTAAAGTGCAGTGCAACAGTTTTACAATCATTATCTTAAAGTTGCAATGCAACACTTTTGCAATTATTATTTTCAATGTCTAAGACATCATGTTCTAAACAAGGGTTCCACACAACCCTAAAGTTCTTTAGAAAATTTGAGAATAAAATAAATAAATATTTTTAAATACCCCAAAAAATGTAAAATATTCCTTGAAGTATTGTGGGAATTTTTGTCTGGAAAATAGCTATACTGTTTTAAATTTTGTTCCTCAATAGCATTTTTTTTTTTTAATCAATTAAAATTTGTGGTGTTATTTAGGTGTGTGTGTGTGTGTATGTATGTATGCATGTATATCGAAAGAGAGACAGAGGCTCTTTACACATAAAGCTTTTAGATAGTAATTTAGGATTAATTGAATTACACTTCCCATGATCAGTTTTGTCTTAAATGTAAATATGGTCATAGTCAGAGGTTACTCAGGGTATAACATGTTACTACTAGATGTTACTACTAGATGTTACTACTAGATGTTACTACTAGATGTTACTTCTAGTAGTTCCTCCATGGATAAATGTTTGAGAAACACTGGTGTAAGGGATGATGATTAAACATTATCATGTGTTGGTTCACATGAACTTCTTGTCATATATTATATATACCTAATTACTGTCTCAGAATAGAGAAGAGAACTGGGGAGAGAAATGACAGGGTCATAGAAGACCTAGAAAGGCCTTCAACAGATGGCACATGATATGTCACATGATATGAAAACTTTGAGTGTGTGTTTGTTGAAAGCCTGTGGTGATGATGATTACTGTTTGAGAGTGAAATGATAAACTTGACTTACGTAAACTGGTGCTTGCTTAACTCTTTAAGTCCCAATCAACTTTATAAAGGCTCAGGGGTTAGACGCGCTTGGCCCAATCGACTTTAAAAAGCCTTTAGTATATGTGCCTTTGTTTGAGACTGTTTCTAACACAAACCACCCAAAACGTCATTTCCGACTGCAAGTACATTCTTTTAAATACCGCATGTGTTTAAAAGTGAACGTGTTTCTGTTTTGAGATATTTATTTTAGATTTTTAAAGCGATTTTTTAAGCGCATATCCTCCATTTTAACTTGAATAACTAATCATTTTTTTAAGCGCATATCCTCCATTTTATCTTGAATAACTAATCATTTTTCAATGAAAGCTTTTATACTTGTAGCACAAGAGTAAAGTACATCCAATTACCTTCAGTTTCATATACAACAACAAAGTTATTTATGCATATGAACATTTTTAAAAATTATTTCCAAACAACAACAATAAAAACGCACTGGGGTGGCCATTTTTGCTTGGGCCAAACCCACTTTTTTGCTTGGGACTGAAAGAGTTAAGGACCTCGATGGAACAGCCACAAATTGTTGGTGAATGTAAATACAGACTAAGGATAATTAGAAACATGTACCAGCATTTAACAGCTATCATAAAGATAGTTACAGGTGTTCGTAAGTGGAGGCTTGTGTAGAAAAGAAGGATTGAGATGGCATGACAAGATCATCAACATAGAGCTGATGACATGAACCAGACAAGTGCCAGTGGAATGAGATATAAAGACACCAGCAATGGATAGGGCACACATTGAGGACATTTCCAGGCAGTCCTTGTTCTGGAATCCTCAGGATAAGAGATAGACCAAAAATCACATGGAGAAAAGAACTGGTGACAGAATTGACAATGATGAGGAAAATATGGTGTGACCTTGAGCTGATGGCACATGACATGAGGATTTCGCAGGCCTATGCTCTTTGGAGAGCTGAAGGGTGATGGTGATAAAGATTGATTTGAGAAAATGAGGATTGCAGTACCCAGTAATTGGTGTCAATGAAAGTAGGTCATGCATCTATCTAGGACACAGGACAAAGAAAATGTTTTACAGTAAAGGATCCCGTTACACGCCCATTAAGGCATATTGGGAATATGATGTTAGGCCCATATTTTCTTGACCATCGGCACACTAGGGATAATGTGGGTCAGCATCACGCCGGCCGCCTTAACCTTCCCAGAAGTTGCTCTGGTACCCAATTGGGGCTGGGTCGACCCAGGAGCTGTTTGTGGCCTAAAAAAAATCCCACATCATTTGGGGATCGAACCATAGACCACTGAGCTAGGAAGCCAGTGCACTAACCACTATGCTACCGGTACAACCACAAATCTTCATCAAGGACAAATAAAAACACCAGAGCAAGAATGTCAGCACTAAGTTAAATACATTTTTTAAATTCTTTAACATGAGAGGCCTCATAACTGGAAGCAGCAGACAGTACTCTCATAATTTCAGTGGGAACAAAATGGCCACGTGAATAGATCCGGGTAAGAAATGGCCGTAAATAATCGCACAAAATTTACATAGTATGAATCAAGGATGTTTTCCACCTGTTGGTTTTCTAATTTTATAGCAAACACATATTGATATAATTTATGGAACAAGTCTTAATTTAAAAAAAGGTAAATACAAGTTTGGTATGAAATTTATAGCATTGAATAAAAATGTTCAGCTGAGAGAGAAAGTGAGGTCAACAAAGTTGTTTGGAATAAGAAGAAAAAACACATAATGGTTTGAGCAATGAAATGCACACATCCAGTGTGAATGAGAAATAAATGGAACAGCATTCAAAATGTGATTAACAAGAGTATACCTGAGAAGAGCAGACACATCAAGTGTGTAACAGTAATGAATGGAAGAGCATTAGGAGATGGGCAGCAGCAAGCTGGCTGGAAACAATAGTAACATCAGATGGAAGAAGATAAAACATTGTAGGAGTTGAAGATGCACAGTAAAATGATTGTCTAAGAGAAGCAATAAATCAGTTGTAAAATGAATGAATGAATCCGATAGGATAGTCTGGCGCTGTCTCTTCCAAACCTCTACACCTCATGGTAGAAGGGGAACGACTAAGTAAGTAAAATGAATGGGTGATCATCTGTAAGAAATTATCAATATTGTCATCATAATTAACATTACCCTCCAGTTCTCTTCAGTCAAGTCATGCCAAGCTGTCCTGAATTGTGCCATCCATTCAAGTTATTTCCATGTTTTCTTTATCATTGTTAAAGTATATCTCTCATTCCCTTCTCCATGTAGAAAGATATATATATACATAGAACAATTTGAGACAAGGATGGTTACAGTGTGTAATGAATACATTTGAACACAGCTTAAAAGAGTTGTTGGAAAAAGTATATGAGGTAGACAGAAGGAATCTATTTGGATGGTTTTAGTAGCTGCTAGTAATGAATCTGATTGGATGGCCAGAAGTAGATGTATATACATACATTTTCCTATGTGCTTGTACATTCAGCACATGATGATGATAAGTTATGACAAGGACTGTCTTGGTTGGTTTTATGTGTGTTGTGTAATCGGAGCTGAAGACTGGGGGATGTTTATTTTCATGCTTGTTCCTGTAATTGTCATTGACTGTAAATGTTGATTTAGAATCTCTTCACTGTTGCACAAAACAAAGATACTTTAATAAACAGTTGATTGATATACTGGCAGAAAACATGTAGCCTAGTTAAGTTGTTGTCTATATGTTCAGTTGTGGTCTTTATGTTCAGTTGTCATCTTTATGTCCAGTTGTCATCTTTATGTCCAGTCATCGTCTGTATGTCCGGTTGTCGTCTGTACATCCAGTTGTCGTCTTTATGTTTGGTTATTGTCTTTATGTTGGGTTTTTGTCTTTATGGTCAGTTGTTGGCTTTATGGTCAGTTGTCTGTATGTCCAGATGTCGTCTTTATGTTCGGTCGTCATCTGTACCCACCGTTGACTTTATGTTTAGCTGTTGTCTTTATGTTCAGCTGTTGTCTTTATTTTTAGCTGTTGTCTTTATGTTTGGTTGTTGTCTTTATGTTCAGTTGTTGTCTTTATGATCAGTTGTTGTCTTTATGTTTATTTATTGTCTTTACGTTCAGCTGTTGCCTTTATGTTCAGTTATTGTCTTCATGGTCAGATATTGTTTTTATGTTCAGTTATTCTCGGTGTGTTCAGTTATTCTCGGTGTGTTCAGTTATTCTCGGTGTGTTCAGTTCCCAAAGGGAAAGATTGAATAAGATAAAAAGGAGATAAAGGACGACAAACGAAGCTTATTTTAAAATGGTTGAGAACTGGGCACGCATTCCATTCTAACATCCTGCCGTTTATCTCAGCTTTCATTCTCAGTCCTGACATTCAATCAAGAGGCCATCTGTAAACAGTTCATTTGTACAGTGTAGACAACGATAAAATGCTGAACAGTTTGACACCGTGGCATGGAAAGCCGACAACAGAAGGTTATAAATAGCACCGGGAAAGGAACAAACAACCACACTATTGTGAACAAACAAACGAACTGACGACTACAGACATAAGTTAGAGGTCCTTCTCAGGATCAGCCCTTTTCAAGGCTAACATCAAACATGAAATCACACAATATTCCCCAATTATAACCAGAAGGTCGAACAGGGTATTCAAGCTCCATAATAGAGGAAACGCAAGACAAGACTTGTGACGTGATTGACAGCGCTAGCGGCATGACACCTTAAGAAGAAGACATGAAGCAATTCTGAAAACACGTGGCCTCGAAAAAGAAGCCCTAGGACTCGAGTAATTTACTTTAGTATTTGATTTAGATTCATCTGAAACTGATCTAGACGTTTATGCCAAAATACTTACTTACTTACTTAGTCGTTCCCCTTCTACCGTGAGGTGTAGAGGTTTGGAAGAGTATCCAGCCAGACTATCCTATCGGCTGTCTTACTCCTGGCCTGGTTCCATTCTAGTCCTCGGTCCTTCAAAGATTGTCTAATGTTGTCCTCCCAGCGGACTCTGGGTCATCCTGGGGGTCTGGATCCCTGGCTCTTTGTTTCCCATGCTTGTTGTGGTAGCCGATCTTCTCCCATTCTGCAGACATGGCCAAACCATCTTAGTTGGGACTGTTCTACTTGGATCTGCAGGGGGTGGGATTTTAGGCCTTGACGTATCGTCTGGTTACTTCAACCACCTCCTCAGATACCTCATTTCTGAGGTTTGGATCTGGCTTTTGTGGGTTGTAGTCATTGCCCATGACTCGCATCCATATGTCAAGACTGGGACATAGGTGGAGCGGAATACAGCCATATTCGTTTTCTTACCAACCTCTCTCTAGCTGAGGAATCCTCGATTTATGGCCTGAAAAGTCTCCCAGCTGCTGCTTTTCGAGTGGCCAACTCTTCTTTGATGCCTCCCTTTCGGTCTATAATAGCTCCGAGATATTTAAAGTGGTTGAGCTGCTCTAGGACCTGTTCTCCCAGCTTAATCTGATGTCTTCTTTCTTCTCGTGATATCACCATGGATTTTGTTTTAGAGCTGCTTATGACCATCCCTCTCTTCTCCAGCTCTTCCTTCCAGACTTGCAGGTTGGATTGGAGATGTGCCTCTGATTTAACAATCAGATTTAGTCATCAGCAAATGACAGCTCTGAAATACAGACCTGTCTCATCTTCCAGTACCCCACTGAATACTTTTTTGTTCACTCCTTACATGCCTTGATGACATCGTCTATGAGGAGTATGAAAAGATAAGGTGACAGGATATCACCTTGTCTTACACCAGTGGTGGTCCTGAACTCTTCTGACTTATGGTTTGCTGTCCTCACATAATTTCTACAAGACTTGTAGAAGCTCTGTATAGCATGAATCAGAGGTGCTGGAATGTTCTTCCTTGCCTAACAGTCCCAAAGTTTGCTCCAGGGGACCCTGTCAAAAGCCTTTTCCAGATCTATGAAACAAAGATGGATCTCACTCTTATACTCAAGGTAGGGTTCCCATTCGTCCCGTTTTTCCCAGGACAGTCCCGTTTTTTAATAAAATGCCCCGGTGTCCCGAATTTATTCCAAATGTCCCGCTTTTTAAAGGGTCCTTCCTGAAAAAAAAAATCTTTGCTTACCTATCGATCTTCAGTTAATAATTAACAAGATTTACCAGCATTTCCACATTTATTGTGTACGAGTTGAGGAACTCAAATCATTTTGCGAATTCACCAATACAGAATATAAAACTGTTTTGGGTAATAGCAAGACAAGATGGCTCTCTCTCTTGCCTGCAGTCCAGAGAGTTATTGACATTGTCCCTGCATTGAAGTCATATTTCCTTTCCATTCACAAATGTCTTACCAGTCTCAAAAATTTCTATGAAAATCCACTTTCAATTACACTCCTGCATTTCATTGCTAGCCAGTTAAAAACCTTTTCTGATACCATCAAATGTGTTGAAAAGCAAGAGACAACAGTAACTGAAGTGAAGGATGAAGTAACCAAACTGGTGGAAAAATTAAACAACAGGAAGGCAGAAAAGTTTCTTACCACCACTGTGAGAAATCAGTTGCAAGAATTAGAAAAAGAAGGACACATAACAGTTGAAAAGTTTCAAAGCTATGCAGTAGATTTCTATGACACCTGCATTGAATATATTCAGGAGTGGTGTACACCATTTCTTACGCCTCTTCAGTCTATTCATTCATTCATAACCCTCCACTCCCAAAGGAGCATAGGCCTTCAACAAATACATGCCAAGTCCTCCTGTCACGTGCCATCATCTCAAGTTCTTTCCATGTTCTCCTCATCATTTTCACCTCTGTTTCCAACTCTCTTCTCCATGTACTTCTTGGTCTTCCTCTGCCTTTCTTGCCCTGGGGGTTCCAGAACAAGGACTGCCTTGTAATGCTATCAACAGGTTTCCTCAGTGTGTGTCCTATCCATCGCCATCGTCTTCTTCTCATTTCTTGTTCCACTGGCACTTGTCTAGTTCTTGTCATCAGTTCCACGTTGGTAACCTTGTCATACCATTTTAATCCCTCTATTCTACGCAAGCACCCATTTATGAAAGTCTGTAGCTTTTTGGTTGTTGTCTTTGTTGTTCTCCATGTCTCTGAGCCATACAATAGGACTGACTTCACATTTGAGTTGAAGATTCTTATTTTCTTCAGTCTATGGATTGGATCAATTTGAAGGGAAAGGAGTCTGTGACTTGGAAGAACATCCAAGAAAGCTACATATTCAGTGTCACCAAATTTTACTGTGAATGAAGAGGACTTGTTTGATGTGTTTGCATGTGTGAAAAAATATTGTGAAAGCAAATTTGATGTGTGGAATGAACTGAAGGATCAAAGTGTCAGTGAAAAATGGTGTGAGATGTTCGCTCATTTTACAAAGCAGGATATAAATGCTGAGAACCTGAAATGCCTAGTTAGTTTTTGTTTGGCACTGCCAGGATCCAATGCAGCTGTTGAACGTATTTTTTCATTAATAAATGCGCTTTGGACAGACGAAAAAAACAGACTTAAAATTGAGACAGTGACAGCCTTAACCATTATAAAGACCCATTTTAAGGATTTCTCTTGTGCTGAGCTCTATGTCCAAATATCAGAAGAAAAAAAACTTCTTGAACAGGCCCATAAATCTGATAAATATTCTGATGAATCTGAAATATAAACTTGACTATTGTGTATTTTTTAAACGTGCGATTTTTCTAATTAAGTATGTTTGTAATTTAGAATTTTTAAAGTGGAAGTTGTGTTAGTTAATGTATGTATTTTTATACCAGTATCTTATTTTAAGTGCAACATATAATATATAATAGATTTATTTGTGTTTTACCTTAATTTTTAACATGTCCCGTTTTTTTACAAAATGTCCCGGGTTTTTTAAGTAAAAATTTGGAAATGTCCCGGTTTTTAAACAAAACATTATGGGAACCCTAACTCAAGGGCCTTTTCACTCAGCTGTCTGAGTGTGAAGATTAGGTCTTGAGTACTTCGGTTTGCTCGGAATCCGCACTGGGCTTCATCCAACTGTGGCTCAGCTAGGCGTCGGAGTCTCTGCTCTAGGATTCTAGAGTGGATTTTACCAGGGACACTGAGAAGGGATATGCCTCTATGGTTTCCACATTGTCGATTGTCGCCCTTTTTGAAAATTGGTGTTATGATGGCAATCTCCCAATCCTTTGGTATGGCCTTGTCACACCTCACTGCCTGTAGGACCCTTAAGAGTAATAGGTCGCCTGATGCTCCCATGTACTTAACCATTTCTGGTGTCATACCATCATGCCCTGCTGCTTTGCCTGTCTTGATTTTCTCAAGTGCTGCCTTCAGTTCTTTCATCTTTATGTCATCTTCACCACCATTGGTTTTCTCTTCTGTGCTAGTGGTTATCATTTCTGATGCTTGACCTTGCTCACCATCAAGGAGTTCTGAGAAATATTCTTTCCATCTTTCCATTACTTCCTTCGGGGCAGTAAGCAATTTGCCTTGATTGTCCTTTATAAATTTGAGAGGGCATTGTTTTTCCTTCCTCATGTTCTTTAGGGTCTTATAGAACCATTTCTGGTTCTCTTACGCATCTTATTCTAGCTTTTCTCCAAATTCTTCCCAGGACTTCTGTTTTGCTGCTAGCACCTTGTTCTTTGCTTCTGTTCTGAGTGTCACACATTCTCTATATTTCTCCATTTGTCCTGTTGTGTTTTTAGCTCCTAAGTATTGTTTCCATGCCATTTTCTTCTCTCTTATTTTTCTTTGACTTCCTCTGTCCACCAAGGTGTCCTCTTTCTCTTGTTCCCAGGTCGGACTTCACCACATGCTTCTGCAGCAGCTGTCTTTATGATGTCCTTGAATTTAAGCCAGATAGTTTCCAAGTCATCAGGTTGTTCTTCTGTGTTTCTCACAGCTGTAGCAATAAGCCCCTGATATCTGTTCTTAATTTCTGGCTCTCTCAGCTTGTAGGTCTTAATGCTCATTTCTCCCGTTCGTTTACTTGGTTTCTTGCGTGATGTTGGGCAGTTCCTAGGCTGAGCAACTCTTTCAGCTGTTCTTTTGATTGTAAGAAGGTAGTGATCGCTTCCAATCTCTGGCCTCCTCCAGATTCTAGCATCCCGGACATATTTGAATGAGCTCCTCCTAACAATGGCATAGTCGATCACTGACTTCTCATTCTTTGTTGGTTCACATCTAGTGTATGCATGTATGCGCTTATGGGGGAACTTTGTGTTTGTAATGATCAGATTCTGCTCACTGCAGAATCTAAGGAGTCGCTTGTCATTGAGAGTATCTTCTCCATATCTTCCGATAACTCCACTCCATCTAGCATGGTCATTTCCAACTCTGGCATTGAAATCTCCGAGCATGATAATTTCATCAAGGCAGTCGTCCACTGTCCTTTGAAGCAGCTCGAAGAATTCCTTCTTGACCTCTGCTCTCTCATCCTCATTTGGCCCATACACTATGACCAGGTTGACTATGGTTTCTCCTTCTTTTAGTGTTACAACCATAATGCGCTCCGAGACAAAGTTCCATCCCTTGATACTATCTTTTTGGTTTTTGGCCACAATGCAACCCACGCCCCCTTTAGCTCTTTCTGATGTGGGTACACCACTGTAGAGCAGAGTATTGCCATCGAGATCCATGACTCCTTGTCCCTTTTTCTTCGTTTCCGTTATAGCCAGGATTTCTAGTTTTGCTTTCCTTATCTCTTCCACCAGCTCCTCTTCTTTCCCATTTATACTTCTTGTGTTCCAAGTTCCATAAGTCGCAGTCCGTTCCAGTTCGTCGCCTTTAGAATCAGTCCGGTTTTCTCTCGTGTAGTTCGCGTAATCATGATTTAAAGCAAACAGGTGATTGGCCTATTGTGCCTTTGCATGGTGGAGGGGCTGCCTCCTTACGGCCTCCATGCAGGCTGCCCTCCTCCTTTTTTCAGCCGGGCTTGGGACCGGCCGAGGCGGAGTTGCCAAAATACTTGAATACGGAATATTACCAAAATTTAACCAGTATTTTTTTTTTAAATTGTATCTCGCGACAGAGGGACGGCCAAAGTGATATTAGTACCCGCTTCTTCACAACTCAAATTTGCTAACACGCTCAAAATCAAACGAAAACCGTGCTCTAATCAATATCTCAAAATGTATGCACTCTTCAATATTTTAAAACTGCCGCCATCTTCTCAGCATTTAAATATGTCCCCCTCTCCTAAACATATGAAAGGCCTCGTTCTCTTCTCAACATGTCAAAATGGCGCCCTTCATAACGTTTTAAAATACCGTCCTCTTCTCAACATGTCAAAATATCGTCCTCTTCTCAACATGCCAAAATTGAGCCCTTCAAAACATTTTACAATATCGTCCTCTTCTCAACATGCCAAAATTACGCCCTTCATAATATTTTAAAACATCGCCCTCTTCTCATCGTGTCAAAATTGCGCCCTTCATAACATTTTAAAATATCGTCCTCTTCTCAACATGTCAAAAGCTCCGACCTCTTCTCAACATTTCCTCATCTCCTTCGTCTGCTTGACATGTCCAAAAATCAGTCATCACGTGCGACAACCTCAGGTGCACCGAGAGCGTGGCTTGCTGTCATGTTGCACTTTTCGAGTAATCGAGCTTCACAGTAATTCCAGATACTGTTATATTGATTGATAACGATAACAAAACTGGCAAGAACCATTACGAATAACTGAGGATGATAATAAGCACTGACAACTCAAGATAACAACTGAGTATTCCATGCACGGGATAAACACTAGTTCTAGTGAGCATGGACTAAACAACAATCATCCAACGATAACAATAATTTTGAT
Source organism: Oreohelix idahoensis (assembly GCA_024509875.1). Classification (NCBI taxonomy): domain Eukaryota; kingdom Metazoa; phylum Mollusca; class Gastropoda; order Stylommatophora; family Oreohelicidae; genus Oreohelix; species Oreohelix idahoensis. Next base: position 130,189 of record JAMPIV010022196.1, read on the forward strand.
GATGTGCCGTGCAGTGTCGGACTTGGTAATTACGAAGTATAGCTAATAAATACAGATATTGTTTTATCTTTTAACACAATGAAATATCATATATTCGTGATATATAATTTACTATAATCTTCCTTCACTTTTTTTAAAAACTGGAGGTGGGGCTCCCTGGTAGCGAGGGGTCCCGATTGGGTCAGATAAGTTAAATCGGTGTAAGGCCGGCCTTGGTGCACGACATAGGAAATCTTACCTATTCATAGATTTCGACCCCTGGTGCTCTCAGTCAAATCTGCTGTTAACTTCTTCCTACGCCACATTGTAAATCTGTTGTATCTTTCGCTGCTACTGTTGTCATTTCTTGTCTGTTGTCACGATATTGCCATTGATCCTACTCTTATCATCACACGTTCAGTCAATGTTGATTGTCTTGTCACCCACACATACAATTACAACGAGGACGTAAAAATATTTGTCGTGGCGTATATTGTGCGTTCCAACATTTATTTCAACGCCGAATAATCCTTGGATATCTCAATGTCTCTCTGGCAAAATACAAGTAGTAAGCTTAACTGCCTTAGGCGTTATGTGGTCAGCATCACGCCGGCCGCCTTAACCTTCCCAGAGTTGCTCTGGTACTCAATTCATGAGTCTGGGTCGACCGTTTGCGGTCTAAAAATAATCCTACTTAAACTGGGGATCGGACCATGGACCACTGAGCTAGAAACCAGTGCACTAACCATTGCGCTACCGCGGCTGCCATGATTATATAAGCTTACCGATATTATTGGTGTCATCTTAGTGCGACTACACAAGTTAGTTGAGTGCATAGATACAAAGTCGCAGAATGGATTCCGAGCTGGTAGATCAACAATAGACATGATCTTTTACCTCCACAAACTACAGGAAAAGTCATGAGAGCTTTAAAAAAAGCTTTTGTATATCGCCTTTATTGACCTCAAAATGATATTTGACCTACTTAGCAGGGATGGACTCTTCAAAATCCTCCTGAAAATAGGATGCCTCACTAAACTACAGGAAATGCTAAAGTCATTCCATAAAGATATGAAGGGAACTGTCAAATACGCTGGAAACAAATCACAACCCTTTGACATACGCAGTGGCGTCCAACAAGGCTGGTCCTGGCTCAGACACTCTTCGAGGCCTTCTTTGCCCTTACCCTTGAAACATGCTTTCGGGGATGCAACCGAAGGAATATTCCTTGACACTACATAAGATGGCCGACTGTTTAACCTCGCAAGGCTGAAGGCAAAACCGAAAATCAGAAGGATCAATCTTCTTCTTTGATCCTTAGCCGCCGACCGTCAAAGCAGTCAGTGGCCATCACGCCTAGTGGCGTCTTGTAGGGCAATAACAAATTTATTCCACTTTGCTCGGTCGGTGGCCATCCTTCGTACAGTGCCCCAACTCTGGTTCATTCTTTGCATCTCATCCTCCGCCAAGTTGTTTTTGGTCGGCCTCTCTTTCGTTTTCCTTCAGGGGTCCAAAACATAGCTGTTCTTGTGATGGCATCGGGATCTCTTCTGAGGACATGGCCAACCCAGCTCCAGCGTCTGCCAGCTATGATGGTGTGCATGTCCTCTTGCTTACTCCGAGTAAGCAGATCTTGGTTGGTGATGGTATTCGGCCAAAAGATTCGGTGAATTTTTTTTTAGGCATGTTGTGTGAAAAGAGGACAATTTCGACGTTTCCTTCTATGTAACTCTCCAGCTTTCAGTACCATAGAGAAGCACAGAAAGCACACAGCTCTGATATAATCTTAATTTTGTGCTTGTGCTGTATTGAGAGGACTTCCAGATGTTGTTTAGGCTAAAAAAGGCTGTTCTAGAAGGATCAATACAGGAGACTTATTGTTCGCCGATGACGCTGCAATCATCACTCAAAGTCAACAGGGACTCATAGTTTGATTAATCACTTCTCTCAGGCATCCAAGGACTTTGACCTCCGTCTAAAGAAAACAAATGTGCTGGTTCAGGATGTGGATATTGCACCAGTTATCTATGCATTGTTACACATACACGCGCTAGCACAGAGGGCCGGCTTTAGGAACTGAGGGGCCCAATTCCAAGTATCGACGGGACCCCAACAGGGATGTCTACTAGACACACGTGAAGTTATACTTCCATTTCCTCCATGTATTGTGTTATTGTTGATCAGAATCGACATCACTGCGACCCGGGCAAACCCATAGATGCTCAGTCTCCCTCAGCAGATGTGGAAGGGTATAAATGCTAATTATTCCTATTGCGCGCTGGTTGTATACACGCCAGCTGCGTCCTTTCTTACGTCCATCTCTGCTGATCTTACGTTTGATGCCAAATTCAAGCAATCTTAACCTTGATGATTCATTGATTGCAGTGCCACTCACTAATAGGCGATCATTAATTGTCCTCAGTATCTCTCCCTTATCCAGATCCAGTGCACCTTCTATGGGTGCTCTTGAAGCTAGTCTGTCAGCTCTTTCATTGCCGCGTACCCTTGCATGACCAGGACAGTAGGTCCACACCAGTTCCTGAAGATTCGAGGCTTCTCGGAGCCATCCACTTTGGACCTTCCGAAGCATGGATTGAGTCTGATACAATAACTGCTCTAGTTAACTCTTTGACTCCGGAATTATTTTCCACCCTGTGCCGTAATTTAAATTCATGATAGACTAAAAACAACTCCCAGAGCGTTGTTTTGGCACGGGTGTCAAGTCTGACCAACACTCTGAGCGTTGTTCCGGAGTCAAAGAGTTAATGAAGTTTCAGACAGTCACCGGCTGAGGTAGCTGCCTCTACCCCCATTCTCATGCTGGAGATTTTTATCATGTAAACCCCGCTATACAGTGATGATTCTGCCCTTTACTCTAGCAGAGAAGTCCTAACCTGATTTATCACTACGGATTACAGACCTATCTGTGTACACAATGGCATCATCATCCCCAGCGTGCTCATTTATCAGGTGATCAATTTCCAGCCCTGCTCTCCCATTGGCCCAAGGTCTGCACTGTCTACCAAGGCTGATGATGTTCTCACCTGACGTACTCCACTCTTCTCCCTTGAATATATTTTGGGACCAAAAAATGCAGCAATAGAGAATGCAGTCAGCGACCCATAGCTTGACTGCTTGCATCAGAGTCAGCGAACCAGAGCTGACTAAGACCGTACTCCACCTCCACGTGGTGATCCTGGAAATAGTCTGCAGCAGTGCAGTCTGGCTGAGCGAGTACGGATCGCAATGGGAAGGCAAACCCGGTCCCTAAAAAATGCCGTGCTGAAGTCGGATGTGTCGACCGAAAGGTGCAGATATCACAGCTACGGCGTAAACAGACACAACGCAACCACCGTCCTTTTCAGGACGAACGAGGAAGAAGAAGAAGAATATATTTTCAACTGTGGACCATGTATTGTGTACGTTCCGTGACTACATAAACCATAACTAAATTATACGTTACGAATATTGTGTCACGTAAAGTATTATTTAAAAAATAACAAGTTGGTTAAGTGGAACTTTAAAGTACACTTCACCTATATGTTTTTAAAACTAACCTTCCTTGAGTTCTGTCAGACCTAATCAATCAGTATATAATTGCCTAACCATAAGCTCTTCAGTACTTGGAGTTAGACTGACCTGACTGCCGGACTGTTTAATCGTTCTTACTGCATTACACTAGTCAACAACCAAAATGTACCAGAAATGAAAATAGCTGATCTTAACTAATTTTGGTGTGCTGAAAACGAAAATGACATTAAAAAATGTTGATTGGCTCTAGTTTTCAAGATATATGCTACTAGTTTATTTAATTACGGTAAATTTATATATATATGACGCAACTGTTGTGGGCGATTGCATAATTTTTTCTAATGACCAATAAAAATGTTACTAGAAGTTGATGATGCAATCCTACCTATGATTACATCACCTTTGTGTATAAATACCTTATCTCTGATAAAATTTTGCCATTAGTTAGTGCATTTGTCCTTATCAAAAGTATCGTAGTTAGAAATGCCAGAAGGCGTACAGTTTGTATTTTGGCTGCAGAATAGGAGATCAAGATAAGAGCTGGGTGCCACACATATGCTGCAATACATGTGCAGCACATCTTAAACTGTGGTTGACTGGCAAAAGGCAAGCTATGCCTTTTGCAGTCCCAATGATTTGGAGAGAGCCCACTGATTATCTCAACAACTGTTACTTTTGCATGGTCCCTCCAATTGGGAAAGGCATATCAAAGAAGAAAAAATGGACTGGAATATCCAAACATCCCCTCTGCAATACTTCCGGTACCACATGGCGATGACCTGCCAGTTTCCAAAGTACCAGAATCCTTTTCAGCTGCTTCCACTGATGAAGAGGACATTGGTGGTCCTGAACCATCAACCTCAAGTGACACAGATTTTGAGCAAACTACATCCACTAACCCAAGTAGAACTGAATGATCTTGTAAGAGATCTGAATTTACCGAAGAACAAGGTGGAGCTTTTGGGTTCCAGATTGCAACAGTGGAATCTCCTGGCAGAAGATGTTACAATTTCTGTGTATAGGAACCGCCAGAAGCCGCTTATTACATTCTTTTTCAAAGATGGTGACCTTTCTGCGTGCCACAACATTTCTGGTTTAATGGCAGCCCTCAACATCAATTACATACCGGAAGAGTGGAGGCTTTTCATTGATTCATCCAAGACAAGTCTTAAAGCTGTTTTGTTGAATAATGGTAATGTGTTACCGTCAATTCCAGTTGGTCACGCAGTTCATATGAAAGAAACTTATGAAAACATTAAGCAGCTTTTGAAGTGTATAAACTACGATCATCATCATTGGTCACTTTGCGGTGACTTAAAAGTGGTCGCTCTTTTGCTTGGACTACAGGGTGGATACACCAAGTACTGTTGCTTTCTCTGTGAGTGGGATAGCCGTGCACGAAGTGACCATTACATCAGAAGACATTGGCCAATCAGGCAGTCATTGCAGCCTGCAGTAAGAACGTTGAGAACCCAGCAGTTGTCGACACCAGCAAGATTTTGTTGCCACCCTTGCACATTAAGCTGGGTCTCATGAAAAACGTTGTCAAGGCAATGGAGAAAACAGATGAGGCTTTCAAATACCTCATCAGAAAATTTCCAAGACTGAGTGAAGCTAAAATAAGAGAGGGAGTATTTGTTGGTCCGCAAATTCGAAAACTTCTTCATGATGACGAGTTTCTTTGCGTGTTGCATGGCAAGGAAAAAGCAGCATGGCTAGCATTTAAGTCAGTGGTGGACAATTTTCTTGGAAACAACAGATCTGATAATTACAATGAAATTGTAGAAAATCTCCTTCAGAAGTATAAGAGTCTTGGCTGCAACATGTCTTTGAAAATTCATTTTCTGGATTCTCATCTGGATTTCTTTACGTCAAACTGTGGAGCGGTCAGTGATGAGCATGGTGAACGATTTCACCAGGACATTGCTGCTATGGAGACAAGGTATCAAGGCAATTGGAGCCCTTCAATGCTTGTTGATTACTGTTGGACTGTGACAAGAGACACCTCATCGATTGACTACAAGAAGCAAGCAAAGAGAGAGCTCGAACAGCGACTGAATAATGACGGAATGGGTTCAAATGTGCCTTTTTAAAGCATGATATGTGAACTTTAAATAATGTTTTTATTTTTTCTATCATTTTATGTTAAAATATCAATTAATTGAGTATGTAACCACAATTTTTATAATGCTAAAGTAGAAAGACTAGCTGTTTAGCCCAGAGAAGTAAACAAGCATACATTATTTGTATTACTGTAATGTAAATTCATCATTTAAAAAAAAACCAGAGCCAATTGGTGAATTTCATTATGATATTTGAAATCAGCATGTCAAAATCAATAAGAAATGGTACATTTAATTTCTGGTACAAAAAACTTTTGAAAATTTGTTGACTAGTGTTATTAACCACCGACATGTTTTAATTAGATTTAGCAGCTGCGATAAGCTCTTCTTTCCTGGGGCTACGATTACCAGAATAATCGGGAAGATTCGAACTGATATAAATAAATTTGAGGATCCAGCTGCTCGATAGTTGAATGCACGACATTAAAACATGTTTAGGCGGTTTTTACAGTCAGATGTTAGAATTTGTTTTAACCCTTCGTGTTCTTCACAATCTATGTAGCCATTTATGTGAACTGATGTCACAGTTGAAATTTTTCATTTTTCTGCACTGGTTTCACGTCTGTCAATGCCCTGCGGGGCGCCTGATTAGGAAGAATCCGCCTAAAGCCGGCCCTGCACGCACGCACATACAGTAATCGTCGAGTGACACTAATCTGTGTGATTAATTAGGTTACGAGGAGTGCCTTTGTCATTACCTGATCAAGCTTAATGTCTCGTGTACTGTTTAACAGCTTTACTTTCTATTTACAGAGGACAAGAGGGGCTTTCATTGCACTTGGAAATATGTAAAAATCCTGAGAAATCAAGTCCTACATAGAAGTAAGAATCTTCACCTCAAATGTCAAGTCAGCCCTATTGTATGGCTGTGAATCATGGACAAGACACACACACACACAATGTTAACAGATTCTTGCGCAGAATATAAGGACTGAAGTAGTATGACTAGATTACTAATGTGGAACTGATGACAAGATCACTAATGTGGAACTGATGACAAGATCACTAATGTGGAGCTGATAACCAGATCACTAATGTGGAACTGATGAAAAGATCACTAATATGGAACTGATGACCAGATCACTAATGTGGACCTGATGACAAGATCATCAATGTAGAGCTGATGACAAGATGACTAATGTGGAACTGATGACAAGATCACCATTGTGGAACTGATGGCAAGATAATCAATGTGGAACTGATGACAAGATCATTAATGTGGAGCTGATGACAAGATGACTAATGTGGAACTGATGGCAAGATTACCCAGGTGGAACTGATGGCAAGATAATCAATGTGGAACTGATGACAAGATTATCAATGTAGAACTGATGACAAGGTCATTAATGTGAACTGATGACAAGATCACTGATGTGAAACTGATGACAAGATGACAAACGTGGAACAGATGACAAGATCACTAATGTGGAACTGATGACCAGATCACTAATGTGGAACTGATGACAAGATCACTAATGTGGAACTGATGACCAGATCACTAATGTGGAACTGATGACAAGATCACTAATGTGGAGCTGATGACCAGATCACTAATGTGGAACTGATGACAAGAACCAGACAAGTACCAGTGGAACAAAAGATTAGAAGAATAAGCTGGAGATGGATAGGACACACATTAAGGAAACCCGTCGATAGCATTATAAGGCAATCCTTTTTCTGAAGAAATCCCGAGGGTAAAAGAAAAATAGGTAAACTAAAGGACACACAGAGAAGAGAACTGAAATATAAATGAAAATGTGAGGAAGGTACAGACAGATCTTGAGTTGATGGCATGCGACAGAATGTGTTTGTTCAAGGCTGTTTGGAGAGCTGGAGGGAATCGATTGATTGATTGATTTGTATGTAAGTGATATTTTTCTTACCTCACGTAATTTTTTTTTTTTTTAACGGTCTTAAGGTGTCATTAGGTGTTGTTGTTCTTATCTCGTGAAATATTTGACGTGTCATTACGTGATGATGTTCTTATCTCATGAAATATTTGACGGGTCATTACGTGATGTTCTTATCTCGTGAAATATTTGACGGGTCATTACGTGATGTTGTTACCTTGTATCTCGTGAGATATTTGACGGGTCATTACGTGATGTTGTTCTTATCTCGTGAAATATTTGACGGGTCATTACGTGTTGTTGTTCTTATGTCGTAAAATATTTGACGTGTCATTACGTGATGTTGTTCTTATCTGGCGAAATATTTGACGTGTCATTACGTGATGTTGTTCTTATCTCGTGAAATATTTGACGGGTCATTACGTGATGTTATTCTTATCTCGTGAAATATTTGACGGGTCATTACGTGATGTTATTCTTATCTCGTGAAATATTTGATGGATCATTACATGATCTCTTATCTCGAAAATGTTTGACGGGTCATTACGTAATGTTGTTACCTCGTGAAATATTTGACGGGTCATTACGTGATGTCGATTTTATCTCCTGAAATATTTGACGAGTCATTACGTGACTATTCCTTTATTTAAATAAGGGTAGTCCCCTCGCAGATGGTGCACTGTCGTAGGGGTGTGAAGTGTTAGAGACGTCAGTTATACTAGATTTTAGCTTATGGCCGATTCCCTTCCTCACTGCCTTTGTTTCTGTTAGAGCAGAGTCACGCGTCCATTTTTACAATTTGATAGACTGGAAAATCACGCGACCTGGTTTTGAACCAGGTTCTTTTTCCTGGAGAATGAAGCGTTGCCTACTATCTCATGCAATGTTATTACAGTGACTAAATTTCTCTGTTGTTACAGCTTGTCTCGTACATTCTTTGTTTGTAATCTAACCCTTCGTGTTATTCTTTACCATTCTCCTGAGAAATTACATTCCTGTTGCCTTTAATAATCTCCTGCCTACTTCTGCATATTTTATAAGATGAAAGGTGAAAATTGCCTATGATGACGATCGATTAGTTTGTTACAAAGGACAGGCCGAATTTAGTTGTCTAATCTTCAGCTGAGAGAATGTCACTATTACCCTATCCTGAAGATAACTAATCAAAGACATTCTCTTCTGTTTTTTTTATTTTTTTTATTTTTTTTTTAATCTGAGGATGAAGAGGTCCGCAGTAAAGGCTATTTTCAGCCATGGAGACTCCATATATAGACCAGATCGATAGACAGGCGATAAAATTAAATAGACCATCTACTTTATTCCTCCGACCGGCTAGTCTAATGTTCTCTTTTTGAGGGGGTGAAAGCTTTAGCGTTCGAAAACATCGGGGGTGAAAACTGTGGGGGGTTATACATTACATTGGGAAAATAATCTTTTCCAATAGATTGGACAACAAGATCAACACTAATGACAAAATGAACAAAGTAAGAACAATAACATCATTTAGGTGGTGGAGGGAGACAAAGGGAGGAATGAGATTTGCTTGTCTGGCAGAAAATGTTGAGACATTATTCGGAAAGGGCACATTATGTTAAGGTACAGATTGCAGTAACACCCACTGGGTCTCGCCCACGCAGAGTGTATTTCCGTCAACGCTCAGCCACATTACGTTTTGTGAATCCACTGTTGTGAAATTACTGGAGGAGTTAAAATACAAATTATCGAACGGAGTGGACAGTTACCATGTTGTTTTAGATTTCATTAAACTGTATAAAAGCAATTTTATTCATCAGACGTGAAGCATTATCGATTTTAAAAAAACCAGTTTGGTAACTAAAACAATGTTCATTAATTTCCCCTTTCGTTACCTATGGCGCACGAATACATCACTGCAGTTGGTCTCTATTCAGGAAGCAAGCATTAATATGCCCTTCCAACTGTGGTTTCTGTAGCAAACTTTAAATGTAGTTCTAAAGCAGATACTGCCTTAGGTTCGTGTAGAATCAGAAAACTCACTATACTAAGTGTCGCTTTATGAGGTACGGCGTCCAGCTCCCTTTCTAGCTGCCTTTGCTTTCCCTAGCTCAAAAGCAGAGTTAGGTACTCATTTACAGCTGGGTAGATTTGAGCGTGACTCATGACAAAATTGCCAGCCTCATATTAGTAACCACTTATAACATGTCTGATAGATCAATTGTCCCGTTCTTTATTTGTCTATATCAATGTTACTATAGATGATACGTCAAGACAGTCTTATTGTATGGCTGTCAAACAACAGCAACTACAATGTACTAAGTTAATAATAAACAACTACTGTGAAATATTATTTCCATTTTTTCACTCCCCCCCCCTCACCCCCTTTTGTTGTGTTTGCATGGATAAAATTGGATCTGCCTAGAGCTTGCGTTTTGTAACATTGGATCTACCTAGAACTTGCGTCTTGTAACACTGGATCTACCTAGAACTTACGTCTCGTAACATTGGATCTACCTAGAGCTTGCGTCCTGTAACATTGGATCTACCTAGAGCTTGCGTCTTGTAACATTGGATCTACCTAGAGCTTGCGTCTTGTAACATTGGATCTACCTAGAACTTACGTCTCGTAACATTGGATCTACCTAGAGCTTGCGTTTTGTAACATTGGATCTACTTAGAACTTGCGTCTTGTAACATTGGATCTACCTAAAGCTTGCGTCTGGTAACATTGGATCTACCTATAGCTTGCGTCTTGTAACATTCGGAGTCGGGACATTTGTTACCGACTCCGACTCCACTAAAAAACAACCAGAAACCACTGCTGCAAGAACATGTAAAACAATGTTGTTGGGCTGAACAATTGTTAACTTATATCTGATCCGTCGCCTTTTGTGAGTAATTATGCATTGGTTATGGCCCGTACAAGCCCCCAGCTGAGTTAATTCAGCTAATTTCCTCTTATAAGTAATGGCTCTAGATATGTAAATATATCTCTAGATGTCTATATATATATATATATATATAGATATATATATATATATATATATATATATATATATATATATATATATATATATATATATATATATGTGTGTGTGTGTATTTATTAAAGAATCAAGTTCATACGTTTGCAATCATACTAATATAACTGAATAAACGATTATTGTTTTAGTTTTAAAATAACATGTAACAAGTTTAATTATCAATTACTCTTTAACAGTTAAAATAGATATAAATCATGGGTGACATTTAAATGGATATAAAGTGTCTCGTCATCGAGACTTGATAGGGGATGTATAATAGTCGTTTTGCTGTTGCCCTTTTTTTACAAGAACTTAGCTCTAGGTGAGTCCTGTCGCCGTAGTTTCCGTCACTTCTTTTAAGATGAGGGCGCATACAATGTGCTCAGTGTAAGTGGTTGTGACGAAACGTCTGGACGTGTTCTTTTGGTGGTGTGGCGTTGGCTATTGCACGCCACATGTCAGAGAATGACCAAGAGTTTGGTGCTGGTAAGCACGGCACGATAAAGAATTGTCAATGTGTGTACTTCGCACATGACGTGATAATGTTTGGGATAGAAACGGAAGAGAGTTGATGTTTACCCTGTGAGGGTCATATGTGTGTATACTACCAAGCTGGTAGTTCTTGCTAACATGTTCAATGGGAAATGTCTTGTAAGACGTCGATGTGTTTAAAGTCCTGGTCTCTTAAGTTTACATTCTTTGTATTTAAATATGCGGGTTTACTTGTAAGTTCCAAAGTTGCCCAAATACTCGAGATGTCCCTTATAATAATGGAATTGTAAGTCCAATGTCTCACTGGCTTCTGGGAGTTTGCTCATTTGACGATGCGATGCAGTCTCCGTGTCTCTGAGTTTGCAATATTATATTCTCATTCCTCAGTTAAGTCCCAGATTGTGCTTCCCGGCAAATTTCCCAATGAGATTCATTGTGTATTCCGGCTCTCACTTCAATCCAATCGTAAGCTCTTTTGCACTATGTGGGTAGGGGTGTTTAATTTAAAATATTCCCTACGTGTTTTAAAATATTAAATTTAAAATTCCAAACGCGTGACCTCTGTCTAATGTGCCGTAATATTTCCGGTGACATCTTGTGCACTGTCACAAACAAATATGTAAACTGATTGATGGCCAGATGCTATCTTCCGCCCATATCGTCTTCCCAGACAGATTATCTGTAATAATCTCACAGGAATGGCCCGGCGAAAGCTATTATCTCATTAACGCCTGTGTTTCCGCACACCTCAGACGGCTCTCTCAGACAAACAATATTGGTTTCCTATTCATCCTCGTACAAGACCATATTGTGTTAAACGAGGATCGTCTCCTATCAAAGGTGGCCAGCAACTCAAAGAGATAAACGTATTACCACTGACCGGTAATAATGATTGGGTATTGTTACGATAACACCACAGTTCACCTGGCGGATCGTAAATAGTGGTCACAGTAAAAGAATGTAGGGCGTAAAATGTGCCAAATAATAGGATGATGAATGAGAGAAATAAAGAAATGAGGAGATACTGCCGGAGTGAATGAGAGTTATAAAATTGCACTGCTGATTTCGTCACAATTTTGTACAGGCTTCAAGTAATGGGGCAGACGTGAAGATGGATGCATGATCCACCGGTAGCGAAAAGGATAATGACGATGATGCTGATGAAAAAATTCATTTATTGTTCCAATCCATGTTTTCTAATGACAACTTTGTAACTCTTCGTGCCCGTCTTTATATTTAGGTCACCGATCAAAAGTTTAATGTCTTTGCTTGTCATTCCGTACTTAATATTTTTATTATGATGTAGAGATCTTCTGTCACGGATTCTCCTGTGTCTTTAGCTGACATCATCATCATCATCATCAGTTGCCATCTCCACAACGGAGGTTGGCTGTAATGGATCTCCAACGTCTTCTGTCTCTTGTCTTGGTGGTACACTCTGATAGACTCTTTCCCGTCCATCTCTTGATGTTATCTTCCCACTTATAGCGCTGTCTTCCCCTTGCACGTTTACCTTCAACTCTCCCTTCTGTTATGGTCTTCTGCAAGGTGTTATGCCTTTTTATGTGGCCAAAGTATTTTAGCTGCCGAACTTTGACCTCTCTCATTAGTTCTCTTTTCATACCTAGATTTTCTAGGACCTCCTTATTTGTTTTCATCTCTTTCCATGAGATACGCCCCATTCTTCTATATATCCACATTTCAAGAGCCTCAATTCTTTCTTCCAAATGCTTATTCATCGTCCATGTTTCTGCACCATACAGAAATGCAGAATATATATAACACTTTATGATTCTCAGTTTTAATTTATGAGATAACTGTTTGGATGTCAGTATATGTTTCATGTTGTTGAATGTAGCTTTGGCCATTCCTATTCTCTTCTTGATTTCTGTTTCACATCTGCCATCTTCTGTTATTATATGACCAAGATATACGTAGCTCTTGACTTGTTCCAGGATTTTCCCATTTACGCTTATCTTTAATGTGGGTTTATCGTCTGTTTTGCTAATTATCATAGTTTTAGTTTTCTCAATATTAATGTCGAGTCCATATTCATGACTTATACTGTTCACTTGCTTCACTAGTTCTTGTAACTCCTGTTCGCTTTCAGCTAACAACACGGTATCATCTGCATATCTAAGGTTGTTTATTGATCTTCCACTGATGTTCAGTCCTGGTATTTCCTGTATCTGTTTGAAAATTTTTTCGGTGTATAAATTAAATAGGCAGGGGGACAGCACACAACCTTGTCTGACACCTCTTTTTATGTCTATGTATGGTGAATAATTCCTTCCCGATCTTACTGTGGCAGTTTGCTCCCAATAAAGGTTACTGAGTATTCTTATATCTTTTCCATCAATACCTATGTCTTTGAGGCATTCAATTATTTTCTCATGATGGATTCTGTCAAAAGCCTTCTTATAGTCAATGAAGCACATATACATACTTTTTTGGACCTCTGTATATTTTTCTGCTAATCTTCTTAGGCAAAATATTGCCTCTCTTGTTCCACTGTTCCGTCTAAAACCAAACTGTTCTTCTTGGATTTCGCTGTCTACTTTACTTTTTATTCTTTCCTGTATGATTTTGAGCAGTATCTTAATTGCATGACTCATCAGGCTAATTGTTCTGAAGTCTGAACATTCTGTTGCATTGTTTTTTTGGGCAATGTTATAAAAACTGATGTCTTCATGTCGTGTGGTAAATATCCTGTATTGTATATATCATTGCATATTTCTGTGATTGTATCTATACCAAAGCTCTCCAGAGCTTCTATCATTTCAATGTTTATGTTATCCATGCCTGCTGATCTTCCTTTTTGTATCATATGAATGGCATTCTCTACTTCTGATCTGAGAATGTGTGGGCCTTCATTAGAATCTGGTGATGGTTTTTTACCTCTGTTGTCCTCGAATAGTTCTTTTACGTATTCTGCCCATCTGTTTGATATGTCTTTCTCATCAAGTAATATTACACCATTTTTGTTCTTGATACAGCTTCCTCCTTGTGCAAACCGCGACCGATTTGATAATTTCTTTATTTCTTCATGCATATCTCTTGTCATGTGCTTCGCTTCCAAGTCTTCTATTTCCTTACATTTTGTTTCTATCCACCGTTCTTTTGCTTCTCTACACATAGTACGTATGTCATTGTCTATTGTTTTATATTCTGGAGTATTTTTTGCTTTCTTTCTTTCTGCCATTTTATTCAAGATGTCATCTGTCATCCAAATTTGATTTTTCTTAGACTCCTTTTTAGGTAAATTTGCATTTGCTGATTGTATGCTTGTTTTTAAGCATTCCCATTTTGCGGTTGCTTTTTCTTCTGGGTTTTCTCTTCTATACTGCTCCATGCTTTCTGTCAATAACTGTTGGTATTTATTTTTGACTTCGATTAAATATTTCGGTTTTATATCTGGTTGTTTCAGCGCTGATATTTCTATCTGGGGTTCCTCCTGTCTTCTGTTTCCTGCTCTTTTCAGCTTTATATTTACTTTGATGACAACTGGATTGTGATCTGAATTTATGTCGGCGCCAGCTGGTTTTCTTCACAGAACTGGATAAGTCTGTCTCCTCTATCATTTCTTGTCCCTAATCCATAGCTAAATCGTATTGATCTGTACTTCTTTGTTTGGTAGTTTTGAATGCGGCTGATATTAATTTGGTTTCCACTGATTCCCAATCAACGAGTGCCACGTGTTCCACAGCCGGCAGAGTTAGGGTAACATCGTCGCTGTCAGCTGCACTATCTTCGTCGTGGCTTATTGTTACTGTGTTCAATTATCCTCCACCTGTACCTTCGATCTGATGAGATCAGATTGAAGTATACAACCAATCCTGGCATATGGGAGTGAGTCATGGACAACTAGTAAACACGCCGGAAAAGCAATAGAGGCCACAGAGATGTTGTTTTATAGAAGAATGTTAAAAATATCATAGACAGCTAAAATGAGTAATGAGGATGTCCTGGAAGAGGCCAACTCACAAAGGCAACTTATTCCTCGTGTTAGAAAGAACCAGTCCACTTTCTTTGGGCATGTTATGAAAAGAAAGAGGCTGGAGTATATCGTGACAACAGGAAAGATAGACAGAAAACTGAGCAGAGGGCGACAAAGAGAGAAGATACGGGGCAGTTTGACATCATGTCATGGTAAGAGGTTAACAACAGAGTTGATAAATAGTACTGAAGGAAGACATGAAGTTGTGGACACACGTGATCGCCTACGCCACCAGGCAATGTACTTGAGTAAGAAAAAGATGACCCTTTGATCCGGTGTCACAAATTTCTAATATGCTAATTTTATAGCTTAACATTTGTACTTTTACCTGTGTTGTTCACGCGTTCATACAATCTCCTTACATTCTAAGGGTCAGGTCGGAAAATGTCCCGGATAACAGACGTTGAATCTGTTTCATAATCTTAAGTACTGGAGAGTCTTTGTCATTCCTGCATGTCTGATTTGAACGACTTAATAATGAACTCCTTAATATGTTAGTATCAAGCTATGTTTCTTCAGGATATTATAGCCTCCCCTTGTACATGCCCATCCTTCTTCAGCCGCCTTTTGCAGATGTCGTATCTTTGCTTTCCCATAACCCCCTCCCTCCATCCCGATACCTTTTTTCCAAATCATTGGAACAACATGGGTGGTCGATTGGCTTAAGTTCCGTTTATGCTAACTTAGAAAGTCACGATTTGGTATTTGCGTCTGTGAATGTTTCAATTCAAAAGTGTTCACGAAACGCATACTGGAGGTTCTCATTCCTCGTGCCCTGCCTTGGTACAACATGAGATCAGCGAACTGAAATGGGAGATGAATACACTCTTACAGCTTACAGTACGTGTAAATAATGCTTACGTGTGCGGCGTTAGCGAAATTTTTATAAGACATACACATGTCACGGACGTTAGTAATTCAGAAGCAAAATAAAAATCCTTCGCCACGTATTAAATTTACAATAAGAGCTATGCCAGCGGGAGTTTTACTTCTGGCAGGTTCTATCAAGTTGGACAGGTCTGCGCGTCAGCGTTGCTACTCTTAGGTGGATTCACCTAGAACTGGGTTTTTGTTTTTTTTGGAAATTAGGCCACAATTCAAAATCTAGGTGTTTTTTAAGGTACCATCTAGGTTTTTTTCAAAATTAAGGGTAGCAACACTGCTGTGCGGGTAGGCGTCAGACTAAAGCAGATACCCTGGTCCTCCAGGTTGGGGGTTTTAGCACAGGGTTAACACCCATGTCTATGCAAAAAAAAAAAAAAATCAAGTACAGAAACGGCAAAAATGAACAAATTTTGCTGCAGGATGGACATCCGGAGTTTAAAGCTCGTAACTAGAGTTGGGACACGCCACGAAGAATGGCCACAGACCGAGCAAAATGGGGACAATTTGTTGCTGCCCTACAAGACGACACCAGGCGTGATGGCCACTGACTGCTTTGTCAGGGGCAAATGATCCAAGAAGAAGAAGAAAAGGGATCACAAAGAACGATCTTTAATCCTTAAACAGTTAATCTACGAGTTATTGTGACATGCGCAGAGAAGACAAGTAAATATGACTGACAGATTGGCAGACACTTATGTGGTATAGAGATAACTTCGAGACAAATTAGCCAATGTAAATATTTTTTATATATTGGTAGATAAGCACAAGCAAGCTATCTCATATGCTGAATTGGAAGAATTTCAGAAAAGCAGACACAGGCCGCGATGTTGGCCAAGTAGCTCTCGATACGTCCGCCGTGTCGCATTGACTAATTACGAAATAGGCTATAACCGTAACCCCAACCAACCCACTTTTCGAGCTTTTTAAAAAGTAATAACGTCCGGCAAACATTGAGGATTTATCAATAGCCACTTGGGCAACATGGCGACATGTGTAGTTTATCTCTGACATAGATGGTAATGTTGAAGAATGTGCAGAGAATGAATCAAAGAAGCAACATTCCTCGAGTTTTACACATTCTAATAAAGACATGAATACAGTATATCCATATTACTTACTTAGTCATTCCCCTTCTACCGTGAGATGTAGAGGTTTGGAAGAGAGAGCGCCAGACTATCCTATCGGCTGTCTTCCTCCTGGCCTGGTTCCATTCTAGTCCTCGGTCCTTCAAAGATTGTCTAATGTTGTCCTCCCAGCGGACTCTGGGTCGTCCTGGGGGTCTGGATCCCTGGCTCTTTGTTACCCTTGCTTGTCGTGGTAGCCGATCTTCTCCCATTCTGCAGACATGGCCAAACCATTTTAGTTGGGACTGTTCTACTTGGGTCTGCAGGGGGTGGGATTTTAGGCCTTGATGTATCGTCTGGTTGCGGACCATGTTTCTTCTTGTTACTTCAACCACCTTCCTCAGATACCTCATTTCTGAGGTTTGGATCTGGCTTTTATGGGTTGTAGTCATTGCCCATGACTCGCATCCATATGTCAAGACTGGGACATAGGTGGAGCGGTATACAGCCATCTTCGTTTTCTTACCAACCTCTCTCTTGCTGAGGAATCTTCGATTTATGGCCTGAAAAAGTCTCCCAGCTGCTGCTTTTCGAGTGGCCAACTCTTCTTTGATGCCTTCCTTTCGGTCTATAATAGATCCGAGATGTTTAAAGTGGTCGACCTGCTCCAGGACCTGTTCTCCCAGCTTAATCTGATGTCTTCTTTCTTCTCGTGATATCACCATGGATTTTGTTTTAGAGCTTCTTATGACCATCCCTCTCTTCTCCAGCTCTTCCTTCCAGACTTGCAGGTTGGATTGGAGATGTGCCTCTGATTTAGCAATCAGGGCAACATCATCAGCAAATGCCAGCTCTGAAATACATACCTGGTCTCATCTTCCAGTACCCCACTGAATACTTTCTTGTTCTCTCCTTACATGACTTGATAACATCGACCATGAGGAGTATTAAAAGATAAGGTGACAGGATATCACCTTGTCTTACGCCAATGGTGGTCCTGAACTCTTCTGACTTACCATGGTAATAGATATATAGGCCCAAAGGCAAAATGCAGTATTACATATAAGTCCAGTTCGTTCCCTATCAAACGCTGGTCATTGGCAATCAGTCAAACTTTATTTAATATCGTCCTTTGGACATCTTTATGAATAAGCACACATTTCCTTACTAAAATAAGCCAGGGACACCTCAACCAAGTATATTGATGTCCTGGTGATGGAATAATTCAGGAAAAACACAGAATACTGCAGGAGCTCAAAACACATACGTCCGCACACTTCCAAACACAAGCCGCATTTCTCTTGCAGACAATCACCTCACTTCTGCTTCAAATTTGTTCACGTCTGCCAGTAAACCATATCGGCATGACGTCATTTCCTTTGCTGATGATGTTGCCCTGATTGCTAAATCAGAGGCACATCTCCAATCCAACCTGCAAGTCTGGAAGGAAGAGCTGGAGAAGAGAGGGATAGTCATAAGCAGCTCTAAAACAAAATCCATGGTGATATCACGAGAAGAAAGAAGACTTCAGATTAAGCTGGGAGAACAGGTCCTGGAGCAGGTCGACCACTTTAAATACCTCGGAGCTATTATAGACCGAAAGGGAAGCATCAAAGAAGAGTTGGCCACTCGAAAAGCAGCAGCTGAGAGACTTTTTCAGGTCATAAATCGAAGATTCCTCAGCAAGAGAGAGGTTGGTAAGAAAACGAAGATGGCTGTATACCGCTCCACCTATGTCCCAGTCTTGACATATGGATGCGAGTCATGAGCAATGACTACAACCCATAAAAGCCAGATCCAAACCTCAGAAATGAGGTATCTGAGGAAGGTGGTTGAAGTAACAAGAAGAGACATGGTACGCAACCAGACGATACGTCAAGGCTTTAAATCCTACCCCCTGCAGACCCAAGTAGAACAGTCCCAATTAAGATGGTTTAGCCATGTCTGCAGAATGGGAGAAGATCGGCTACCACGACAAGCATGGGAAACAAAGAGCCAAGGATCCAGACCCCGAGGACGACCCAGAGTCCGCTGGGAGGACAACATTAGACAATCTTTGAAGGACCGAGGACTAGAATGGAACCAGGCCAGGAGGAAGACAGCCGATATGATAGTCTGGCGCTCTCTCTTCCAAACCTCTACACCTAACGGTAGAAGGGGAACGACTAAGTAAGTAAGTAAGTAAGTAATATCTGTATCTACATGTTTGTGTGATAGGTGGGTTTGTTGGCGAGGGAACCATTAATTCACAATACCAATCCTATGGTCGTAAATTCTTGGTTGTTCTATAGGGTTTGGTGCATGGTTTTCTCAGATAGTGGGGCCGGCATTACAAAACTGTGTGTTTACTGCTAGTACCGAAATTATCATTACCATTTCTGTTTGCTGTTTTGCCCTGTTTATTTGTAAATTTGTATTTGTTGTCAGGTTCATTGTATTTTATTTGGTTTATTCTTCATTATTGTTTGTGAGATTTGTGCACTGTAGTGGGTTTGATGGTATTGTATGATGGTGATATTACTAAATGTAATGTATGAGGCCAGCTGTGAAGGCTCCTGAGATAAAATGTAGTTGTGAATTGTCAGAAGGCCTTTCTTGCTACCACTACGACCTCACACTTAATTTTTTTCTTAATGAATGTGGCTACGTAAAGTGTCTAGGGTAATGATATGTAGTGTGGTGTGATAGTTTATAAATACACCCACAGATATTTAAGAAGACTAATAATATTAACAAATGTTAAAATACACTGAACTAACTCACGTGTGTAAAATTTTTGATAGAATTATATTACATTTATTTTGTTCTGGATCAAGTTTTATGTTGACCAGAACTTTTTTTAAAAAAAAAGATTTAAAAAAATTATGAAAGAAGTGCATGGAATGTTACATAATAAATGCAAGAGTGTACATATATAAGTACTAGACTAGTTAGTTTTATTAAAATGTTCTAGTATTCATCTACTTGGGAGGATAGTTAATGCTTGTGCTGTTGGGGTGGCCTCATCACACCTGTCTATATTGACTACACAGTGTCCAGTAAATTGCAGGAATTTTATGGGGTATTAGTAACTAAAAGGCGTTGGTGAACTTCCAGCAGACCAGAGGCTCACTCATCTTGAAGAAGTAGCTCTGGTGCTGAAATCTGGTGGTCCCACCTCTCCGTGCTGGCGGGCAATAATAGTGGTCTCTGTCACAACGTACTGCACAGATACACTCGAGTAAAATCACCAACTGGATAGACACCGCCTTGTTGACAGCTGAAACTCACAGCTCTGCAATCAAAGTATTGGCTATGTGTCAAAATTCTATTCTCTACCCACGTCTGGACACAACACTGACACAACAACCACATCATACAGACAGGTCAGATCTCTCTGACCAAACAGCACATTTACCATGGTGGTTTTAAATCAGATAGGTCCTCCCAGACTATAGATTCTGAAAAATATTTATTAGTTTCCTTCCCTAAAAGTGGATAGGTAATATGTTTCATTATTCTCAACACTTGATCTGTCTTTCCTAACCCTTGTTGGAGTTTATGTATATTGTTGGTCCCTAGACCCTGACTTGGGCGGGGGGTCTAGAGCAAATCCCTACTTGTTTGTAAGGCTAGATTTCGATATGGCAGTATCAAATCACTCGAACATTAAACAATATTCAAAATATACAAAGAAATAATTTCAATCTTACCAGATTATGAATAAAGAACACAGAAATGCTAGCAAAACTCAGCTGAGCTGCTGGCTATAGTATGGCGTCCCGGAACTTATTTCACTTTCTTTCATTTGGAAATCAC
Source organism: Oreohelix idahoensis (assembly GCA_024509875.1). NCBI lineage: Eukaryota > Metazoa > Mollusca > Gastropoda > Stylommatophora > Oreohelicidae > Oreohelix > Oreohelix idahoensis. The sequence continues at coordinate 150,907 of JAMPIV010022196.1, forward strand.
CACACTTTAAAATACTGTGTCTATCATCGAACAACTATTGAGGAATGGCCCCAAATCCGCGTCTAAGCGCCGACAATATGCTTGTCTGTGGCCAATCACTGCCTAGGTTTTTTTGAATTTCAAATTTCCTACACTAAAGTCATTTCAGTCATGCTTCAGTCAAGTATGGATGTTTATCTGTTAGTCTGTCCATCTCTACTTGTTTTTTTTTTTTTTTCAAAATGTACTTGATTTTTGAACCAACCTTTCTCTCCCCTCCAAAATTTTGTCGTTAAAAGTTATATTTAGACACAGCTCCCACCAATGTCCCTTCGCTTCCCTACTAAGTTGATTTGAACACCTGCTTCTCAAGGTCGTGTTTTTTTTTGTGCAAATAGCGACACTTTTTATTCCATACAGTCTGTCGTTGATGTGAACAACACTGTCTTTTGTCATTATCTTCAATATTATCTATCCGTCTGTAAAATTAAGAACATATTAGTTCACTGCTCAGAATGGGCCATCCGGCCAGCTAATTTTTATATTCCTAACATTAATATTATGAAAAAGTTACTTTTTAAATTTTGTAATATTTCAACATCTGCGTTTAGCCGCTGAATTCAAATCAAGGGCTTGGTATCGCAAAAGCGTCCATTTCCGTACCTCGTGTCAATTTGGGGACGTGAATTTTTACTTTCCTCCATCCCCCCCAATTGCGTCTCCTTAGCCTTTCTAGTCTCACGCAATCTTTCCAGTCATATTTTTTCCTTTTTATCCGCCGTTCCCCTCCTGTCTAGCAAGTCAATTTTTATGGAGGGTGATGACCCGCGGTCTGGGCGATCATGTACTATCAGCAGCCTACGCATTATGTTTTTATCCCTACATGTTATCTTTGGAGGTATTTTACCGTTGTATCTCTGTCAATTTCACTACACATCTCCCCACTTGAAAACATGCCAATGGCAAGTTCCAAAACCAGCGATACACATAGGTAAAATTACTCCTCACGTCTGCCACTACTCTAATTTTGATCACAGGGGTGCCGACTGAGGAAATCTGCACCGACATTCAATTTGCCTGGTTTCAGTTCCCCATCAGGTGAAGATGATCTTTGCAACAAAGCCCCTCCTAGTCCTACATTACTTGCATCGGTTCTTAAGACAAAGTCCTGTGTCAAATCAGGCAGTTTGAGAATAGGCTTGCTAGTGAGTTTTTCCTTTAACTCTTGGAACGCTAGTTCACATTGTGCAGTCCAAATAATTTTATCTGGAAGTCCCTTGCGAGTCAGATCAGTCAGAGGAGCACAAATAGCGTTAAAATTCTTGATGTATTTCTGATAAAATCCGCATAACGACACAAATGATCGCACGTCCTTTTTTGTTTGCGGCCTAGGTGCTCTCTGCAGTTTTTCCAAGTTCTTAGGATCAGGGGTCATATTACCCTGATATACAGTGTGTCCCAAGAATTCCAACTCTTTGCATCCAATACAACATTTTGTGGGCCTAGCAGTTAAGTTCGCCTCCCGAAGTCTATCAAACAACATCTCCAGAGCTTCAATGTGTTCTTCAAATGTCTCTGTGGCGACGAGAATATCATCCATGAAATTCGTGATACATGGGTTATTCAGGGGATCCAACAATTTGCGCATCATCCTTGAAAACACACTCGGAGCATTTTTCAGTCCGAATGGTAGCATATTGAATTCATAATGTCCATCCGAAGTGCTAAAAGCCAAATAAGGTCTCACTTCAGGCTTCACTGGGATCTGGTAATAGCCTTTACTAAGATCCACCTTTGAAAAGTATTTTGCCTTGTTCAGTCTGGCAAATAACTGTTTTGTGTCTGGTAATGGATCCACTTGTCCTTATGTGACAGCATTCAGTTTCCTGTAATCTATGCACAGTCTGTGTTCCCCAGACGGTTTTCTCAACAAAACGACACTAGAACTAAAAGATGATTCACTGTGCGAAATAATCCCCTCCTTCAACAAATACTCTATTTCTTCCTTCAATGCCTTCTCCTTCGCGAACGGAATAGAATAGGCTGTCATACAGATTGGGTTTGAGTCTACCAGTTTCATGTCATACTGTAGCAAATTTGTATGGCCTGGTTTATCTGTTAATACATCTGTATGTTCCTCCAGAACCTGTTGAACTCTCTCCCTCTGGTTTTTAGTCAGGTGCTTACTGACTTTTACCTGTGCTGCGGTTTCACAAGGATGTAATGGGTATTCATGTGAGGTGAGTGGTTCTTTTTGCATCTGGGTTGCAATAGCCAAGGTCAATAAGGGGGTGCTTTCCTGGAGTGGTCTGTCCAGATACTTCTTTAACAGGTTTACATGATAAACTTTCTCCTTCCCCAGTTCTTTTCCTTTCTTTAACCTGTTAGCAATGAAATGATTCTGTCTTCTGGTTTTGATTTCCTCTATTCTTTTCATGGCTTTCACTGTGTTTTGCCACAGCTCCTTGTTGTATTTCACTGGTTCATGTGGTATACTGACTTGGGTCCACTAGGCTAGACTTCACAACTGAATCATAATCCAAACCTGTATCATAAAGGCACCTTATGGTGACCCCATTACAAATAACATCCTCACAAACTGGGGGGTGATAAGGTTCCTGTTGTCCATTAGGATTAACCTTTAATCTTCGCGTCCCCGACTTCATTGCAGCAATGTTTGAAGGTTTCCTTCTACAAAATTCGGTGTTATGGTTATCCTTCTTGCACCATTTACACCATCTTTTTCCTTGGTTCAACGGTTTTCTTTCATTGAACTTTTGGTCATTGAACTGTGAGTTTCTGTCGCGATAGTCATTTCTTGGCCGCTCAAAGTTTGTCCTACCTTTATTTCCCTGCTCTCTATTATCAAATTTATTAAATTGCTGTGGAGCTTTAAAATTGTCTATGTGCTTCTTTTTAGCACCACTTACCTCTGCCTGAGCTGCCTGATACCTCTCAGCAACATTTAAAATTTCCCCCAACCTCTCTGCACCTTGTTCCATGAGAAATTTTCTCATGTCTGGAGCCATGGACTCTCTCAATTGCTCAATCATGATCATTTCTTTAAGATCTTGGGTCTTCCCCAGAGCCGTCCATTTCTCCAAATAGGTTTCTAGTCTAGCAGAGAATTGGTGGTATGTCTCCCCAGACAACAGTTTGGCATTTCTACATTTCTTACGATAAAATTCACCATTCTTCTCGTACCTTAATAACAAAGCCTGCTTTAACATGTCATAATTGTCTTGGTCTTCCCTGTTCATTTTGGCAAATACTTCATAAGAAGTACCTCTCAATCCCTGTGATAGCTTTAAACTCCACCTCTCTCTCTCTAACCCATATGTAGTAGCTAATAACTCAAAACGTCCTAGGTACCCCTCTATGTCATCGTCTTTTTCAACAAAATGGTCTAAATGAAACCCCATAGCTGAGTTTGAGGCTCCCAGACTGGGCGTAGCATCTGAGGCAAAAGGGCTGGCACCATTTTCAGGAGCCGGGCCTTGTAATTCCAGCTCCCTTAGTCGTAATTCGTGCTCCCTCTGCAACCTTCTATCTTCTGCCTCCCTTTCGGCAGTCAACCTTTTTTCTTCTGCCTCCCTTTCGGCAGTCAACCTTTTTTCTTCTGCCTCCCTTTGCTGTCGTTTTTCTTCTGCCTCCCTTTGCTGTCGTTTTTCTTCTGCCTCAATCTGCAGCCTCTTAATCTCAGCCTCAATTTGTAACCTCTTTTCTTCAGCTAACTTTCTATCTTCCCTTTCAATATATTTATCACATTCAGCCGTTACATATTGAATTAAAATTTGACCATCCATTCCCATCTCCTTTGCGGTCAGCACAGCAGCTGATCGGAATTTTGCTAGCTCCGCCATACATTTTAGACAATATAATAATATACAAGCTAAATCTCTAAGAGTAAATACACTAAGTACTTCTTATGACTATAGTCTAACTAATTCTAACTAACCAGTTAACTAATTAGTTATCACTGGCTGTGAAGATTCATCAACTTTTATCTGCAGGGACACTTTTAATTTTAAAGGGAATTTCACAATTTTTTTCCCTAATTTTATTTCTCCAACCAGGAGATCCTAATATTACTGTTGGGCTAATTATCCCTGGACAAGACCCCAATGTATGTAGTGGGTTTGATGGTATTGTATGATGGTGATGTTACTAAATGTAATGTATGAGGCCAGCTGTGAAGGCTCCTGAGATAAAATGTAGTTGTGAATTGTCAGAAGGCCTTTCTTGCTACCACTACGACCTCACACTTAATTTTTTTCTTAATGAATGTGGCTACGTAAAGTGTCTAGGGTAATGATATGTAGTGTGGTGTGATAGTTTATAAATACACCCACAGATATTTAAGAAGACTAATAATATTAACAAATGTTAAAATACACTGAACTAACTCACGTGTGTAAAATTTTTGATAGAATTATATTACATTTATTTTGTTCTGGATCAAGTTTTATGTTGACCAGAACTTTTTTTTTTAAAAAAGATTTAAAAAAAATTATGAAAGAAGTGCATGGAATGTTACATAATAAATGCAAGAGTGTACATATATAAGTACTAGACTAGTTAGTTTTATTAAAATGTTCTAGTATTCATCTACTTGGGAGGATAGTTAATGCTTGTGCTGTTGGGGTGGCCTCATCACACCTGTCTATATTGACTACACAGTGTCCAGTAAATTGCAGGAATTTTATGGGGTATTAGTAACTAAAAGGCGTTGGTGAACTTCCAGCAGACCAGAGGCTCACTCATCTTGAAGAAGTAGCTCTGGTGCTGAAATCTGGTGGTCCCACCTCTCCGTGCTGGCGGGCAATAATAGTGGTCTCTGTCACAACGTACTGCACAGATACACTCGAGTAAAATCACCAACTGGATAGACACCGCCTTGTTGACAGCTGAAACTCACAGCTCTGCAATCAAAGTATTGGCTATGTGTCAAAATTCTATTCTCTACCCACGTCTGGACACAACACTGACACAACAACCACATCATACATACAGGTCAGATCTCTCTGACCAAACAGCACATTTACCATGGTGGTTTTACATCAGATAGGTCCTCCCAGACTATAGATTCTGAAAAATATTTATTAGTTTCCTTCCCTAAAAGTGGATAGGTAATATGTTTCATTATTCTCAACACTTGATCTGTCTTTCCTAACCCTTGTTGGAGTTTATGTATATTGTTGGTCCCTAGACCCTGACTTGGGCGGGGGGTCTAGAGCAAATCCCTACTTGTTTGTAAGGCTAGATTTCGATATGGCAGTATCAAATCACTCGAACATTAAACAATATTCAAAATATACAAAGAAATAATTTCAATCTTACCAGATTATGAATAAAGAACACAGAAATGCTAGCAAAACTCAGCTGAGCTGCTGGCTATAGTATGGCGTCCCGGAACTTATTTCACTTTCTTTCATTTGGAAATCACCACACTTTAAAATACTGTGTCTATCATCGAACAACTATTGAGGAATGGCCCCAAATCCGCGTCTAAGCGCCGACAATATGCTTGTCTGTGGCCAATCACTGCCTAGGTTTTTTTGAATTTCAAATTTCCTACACTAAAGTCATTTCAGTCATGCTTCAGTCAAGTATGGATGTTTATCTGTTAGTCTGTCCATCTCTACTTGTTTTTTTTTTTTTTTTTCAAAATGTACTTGATTTTTGAACCAACCTTTCTCTCCCCTCCAAAATTTTGTCGTTAAAAGTTATATTTAGACACAGCTCCCACCAATGTCCCTTCGCTTCCCTACTAAGTTGATTTGAACACCTGCTTCTCAAGGTCGTGTTTTTTTGTGCAAATAGCGACACTTTTTATTCCATACAGTCTGTCGTTGATGTGAACAACACTGTCTTTTGTCATTATCTTCAATATTATCTATCCGTCTGTAAAATTAAGAACATATTAGTTCACTGCTCAGAATGGGCCATCCGGCCAGCTAATTTTTATATTCCTAACATTAATATTATGAAAAAGTTACTTTTTAAATTTTGTAATATTTCAACATCTGCGTTTAGCCGCTGAATTCAAATCAAGGGCTTGGTATCGCAAAAGCGTCCATTTCCGTACCTCGTGTCAATTTGGGGACGTGAATTTTTACTTTCCTCCATCCCCCCCAATTGCGTCTCCTTAGCCTTTCTAGTCTCACGCAATCTTTCCAGTCATATTTTTTCCTTTTTATCCGCCGTTCCCCTCCTGTCTAGCAAGTCAATTTTTATGGAGGGTGATGACCCGCGGTCTGGGCGATCATGTACTATCAGCAGCCTACGCATTATGTTTTTATCCCTACATGTTATCTTTGGAGGTATTTTACCGTTGTATCTCTGTCAATTTCACTACATGCACCTTATCTTGCTATCATTCATTTATTAGATGTATTATATGTTGTGAAACTGTGCTTGTTGTGTCATCAGTGTGGTAGAGCCAATTTTTTTTTTCATTTTGCTACAGTTCATACATTTCTGCCTTGGTTTATTCGTTAGTATTTTCTTGGGTTGGCTCTTTCTACTGTTCTCCTGTAATCTTGTTTGTACCTCTAATTTTTTTTTTGGCTCCTAATATACCATCTGTAGTTTAATGCAGTTGATTCATATTGAGTAGTGAAATAATTGTTGCTGTTGTTGCTCACATATTAAATATATATATATTGATTATAATATTATTGGACAATTTGGAGTCATAATAATAGTGAATTATGGCTACCCTGGAATATTTTACCAAGCTTGGTAATGATTTTGGTATGGAGGGTGTGTCTTTAAAAACCTTTGCATTCACTGAGCATGCAAAGGAAATAAAGAGGTTAGAAGACGTGGCAAGAGATCAGAGACTTTTGGCTAGGGAGAAGAGAGATGAAGAATTAGCTGAGAAGAAGAGAGAAGAAGAATTAGCTAAGAAAAGAAGACAAGAAGAATTAGCACTTGGGGAGAAAAAATTGGCACATGCACATGCTCAAGCAGAAAAAAAGGCACAACAGGAACTTGAGGAAAAAAAATTGGCACATGCACATGCTCAGGCAGAAATGAAGGCACAACAAGCTCAATCAAAATTAGCCTATGCTCAAAGAATGGCAGAAATTGAGTTAGACAAATTAAAATTTCAACATCAACAGGTTAATCCAGCAGGTGAAGAGGCTGGAAAGAAAGACCATTCCTCTACTTTTAAACTAAATTTGCCCAAATGTAACCCCAATATTGGCGATATTTCATGCTTCTTAAATAGATATGAAACAAGTTGCCACGAGTTTAAGATTGATAGAGCTACATGGCCTAGCAGGTTAATGAGTTTATTAGTTGGTGAGGCTCTTACTGCAGTCTGCACCATGGATGATCATACTAGAAATGATTATGATGCTGTGAAGACTTTATTGCTAAAAAAGTATCAACTGGAGGAAAATGGTTACAGATTGAAACTGAAATCATTGTTGCCTGATTCAGCAAAGGATATTGCTGAATTTATTTCATCAAATAAGCTTTGCTTTTCTAGATGGATTGATTTGTCAAAAATTGATAAAACATTTGATGGGCTAGCTGACTTAATTTTAAGAGACAAAGTGCTGTCTTCAGTCAGGGGTGACTTTTTGTCCTTTTTGCAGGAAAGAAAGCCTGAAACGTTGGCTGCTATAGAAAATCTTGGACGACAATACCAAATTGCACATCCTGGAAGAAATCTTGGCAGGACTAACATAAAGGATCCATTGCCAGTGGCATCAGCTAGAACCATGATGTCCAATCTACCCAGACAAAGATCAAATAGCATGGACAGAAATGTTCGATTACATCGAGATAATAATACTGGATCTTTCAGCGGGAGGTATAATTTTAACAATAGGTCACAACAACCTCAAAGGAATTTCCATTCATATGATGATGGATTTATATCTCAACAATCATCTTTCAGACCTAGCAGGGATTGGAACAGAGTTGGATACAATTTCAAATAAAACAGAGGCCAAAGGTCATTCTATGGAAACAATGTAAATTATAACAACAACAGAAGTTCTCAACAGATCAATAACTTTCGACGTTCTAGGAATCTTGAACGTTTCAATGCAGTTGTGCATCAAAATGATAATAATACAGTCCAGAATAACAATGTTGCTGCTCATGAAAATGCAGGTAGTGTGGACTTGTCAAATAGTACGAATTGTTCTGAATGTAATTCTTTGTTTCAGCTACAGGGAGTTCCTAGGCTCCTGTGTGGACATCCTTTGCCAGTCATGTCCTCTTATGATGGTACAGGTTCACTAGTGTTTAATAGGGGTTTTGTAAACAACCAACTTGTTTCAGTGCTCAGGGACACTTGCTGCGCTACTGTTGGGGTTAGAAGGTCATTAGTGGACCAATCTGAGTACACAGGCAAAGAAGTCAATTGCATTACATTCGAGGGCACAGTTGAATATTATCCAACTGCTGAAGTATTCTTAGATACCCCTTATTTTACTGGAAGGATTCTCGTGTGTCTGTTGGACAAACCAATTGCTGGAATAACCCTGGGGAATATCCCTGGTCTTCATGAATGCACTAATGATGATATTTTAAAATGGGAACAGCATCATTTGCTTATGGCAAATGCTGTCACTACTAGAGCTCAGTTTCGAGCAAAGTTGCATGAACAGGTCCAGATTGAGGAGATGACTGGTGAGGTGATGAATGACGAGAGGGTGATTGAGGAGGTGGTGACTGATGAAAAGATGTCTGATAAGGAGGGGCCAGATGAGGATGATTTACATGTTGAACTTATTGACAAAGCATCATTCATACAGATGCAAAATGAAGATGATTCATTTAAAAAAAAATTTCATGTTGCCAAGTTTGATGATGTGGTATTTAATGATAACTCTTTACACTGGTATACAATCAAGAATGGGATCTTGATTCGGAATTTCCAAGATTCCACATCAGTAAAAAAACAAATTATGATACCTACTAGTTTCCGCCCATTTGTCTTATGGCATGCTCATGATGTTAATTGTGTAGGACATTTAGGGATTGCCAGGACAAAACAGAGGGTTTTGTCTCATTTCTTTTGGCCTGGGGTGACAAGAGATGTGAAAATCTTTTGTCGCACGTACAAAACTTGCCAAGATGTTGCAGCTAATCGCTCCAAGCATAATGCGCCTATCCAGACATCAGACATATCTTTGCGTCCATTCGCAAAAATGGCAATCGACCTTATAGGTCCACTACCAATCACGTCAGCTAGAGGTCATCGTTATGTACTAACATGCATTGATATGTGCTCGCGCTGGCCAGAGGCTTTTCCTCTGAAAGCAATATCCACTACAGATGTTGCTGACGCGCTATTTTTAATGTCGATTAGGTTTTCCCGAAAACATATCAGATCGGAACACTCAGTTTATTTCTGACGTTATGACTCAGGTTATGAGAGAGTTTGAGATCGATAGATCTCTTAGTAGTGTGTATCACCCAATTGCGAACGGGTAAATGGAGAGGCTAAATCGCTGTCTTAAACAAATTCTATGTAACTGGGCTGGTTACAACATCAATGTGAGAATGTCTGTGTCCGTCAGTTGGCCGGGTCAGTTCAGTTAATTGTGTTGTGCGCAGGTAAATATTTTGACGTGCGCTAACTCTTGTACGTACTGGTTCAAGTCGTTACAGGCCTGTCCGCCTGAGAAGGAAATTCTTGACCTTATTTTATTCTTCCCAGCATTTGTTCGTACCCTTTCAGGTTTAGTGAAAAGCAATGTCTTGTATAGTGGTTTTGTCAAATAATCCAACTGTAATATTCCAAAGAAAACTCAGCAATGTAGAAAAATAAAATATAGTTTATTAACGTGATTGGAACAGCAATGTTATTGGCACAATGGTGAAGTACTAATTTCTTGCTTACACAAAGTAGTGAGTATCCAAAAATGCAAAAGATATATCCAACATGAAAATGTATCCAACAGAAGAAAATATAAACTGGTCTTGATAATCTCGAAGACGCAGTTCACTATCACTGTCTGTAAAATCCTCTAGTCTAATATCATGGAATAATTGGAATCATAAATCCTGGAATCATTCCTACAGAAGAAAATATAAACTGGTCTTGATAATCTCGAAGACGCAGTTCACCTATCACTATCTGTAAAATCCTGGAATCATCGCCTATCGCCCACATCTCTTCTATTTATACAGCCCACTATTTTTTCCCGAAAATTTTCACACGATGCTTTCTTTTTTCGCACGGTACAAAACATCTACATTTGCACAAGGTTCCTCAGCTTTTCGACTTTTTCCACACGTCTTTCTCTCTAACAACGGAAAAAACCCAGATTTGCAACTTCTCACAAAACTTTCCATTAAAAAAAACATGCATTTACTATTTTGTTGTTTTGGGACAGCTTCTCTCAAAGCCGTGAACTTTTCAGGATACTGTGTTTTGTGCACAAATGCCTTAACTGCTTTTAACGTTGTTATTTTTCATTTTATGTGGTTTTTAACACGTATTAATGGTAGTGTATGTCAAGCGGTCACAGCTAGGCAAAGTAACTGCGAAATACCCGCAGGATTGGGATAGAGTACTCCCAGCGGTATTGTTCGCTTATCGGGAAATACCTAACGAACATACTGGATTTGCGGCGTTTGAATTAGTCTTCGGTGCCAAGCCAAGATGACATATGTCCATACTAACACAGTTATTGGTTGGAGCTGACATGCATGAGGATGTTCAAACCTCATACCAATACGTGGTTAACTTGAGAAAGAAAATTATCGACGCATGCCAGATAGCTGTAGAAGCATCAGAAAAAGCTAAACTTAAGGCAAGATTGTTTGTTAATCAAAACAGAAAACTGCGTCAATTATGGCCGGGTGATGAGGCCTATGTATTGTTGCCAAATAAGGACAATAAAGTACTTGTATCTTGGAGAGGACCATATACTGTACTTGAAAGGTTGTCAGATGTTGACTACATTATATCTATTAAAGGAAAGAAAAAAACCTTTCACATCAACATGCTGCAACAATTTCACTCTCGTCCTCCACATCTTAAACCAGTCTTTGAGGCTACTCTCGAGCCTATTGATCGTCGCTCTTCCTTAGCTGTCATACAGGAAGAGTTGTCTGAATTACCTAATATTTCTGAGCCTCTTTTATCTCTACCTACTTTACCACTTTCGCCTACTGAGAATTGGAGAGATATTTCTGTTTCGCCAACTCTGGCTCCATATCAGAAAGATCAGATTTCTTTATTACTACAATCTTTTCCTGACGTACTCACGGATATTCCTGGGCGTACAAATATCATTGAACATGATATTCTCCTTACTGATTTCAGACCAATCAAACTGAAACCGTATCCTATCCTTGTACATTTTCAATCACAAGTACAAAAAGAAATAGAGGATATGATAAAATTAAACATAATTTCTCCTTCTCAATCTCCATATAGTTTTCCTATGGTCTTGATTAGAAAGAAAGACAAATCCATTCGGATTTGCATTGATTTCAGGCGTTTAAATGCTTTGACAATCTCGGATGCGGAGCCTCTTCCTTTGTTGGATTATCTATTGGATAGACTATCTACAGCTACTTTTTTCAGTAAATTTGATTTATCTAAAGGTTATTGGCAAGTCCTCTTGTCGGACAGAGCAAAACCTTATACAGCTTTCGCTACACCTTTGGGATTGTTCCAATTTAATTTTATGTCTTTTGGTCTCGTTAACGCTCCTGCAACTTTTGTTCGTATGATGCGAAAAATTTTCTCTAGTCGTGATGACATAATTACCTATATTGATGATATTTGCCTTTTCCATCAATCGTGGGAAGAACATGTTCTTGGAATTAAGTCTTTGTTGACTACTCTTCGTCTCCATCATCTTACTGCTACACCTTTGAAAACTAAAATAGGATTCACTTAAATGTCTTTTCTTGGTCATAAAGTAGGAGGCGGTTTTCTTAAGCCTGAGGATTCCACTATCTCCAGGATCTTGAATCTAGAAATTCCTAAGACAAAAAAAAAACAGGTTCGCAGTCTTCTTAAGCCTGATGATTCTACTATCTCCAGGATCTTGAATCTAGAAATTCCTAAGACAAAAAAACAGGTTCGCAGTCTTTAGGGTCTTGTAGGATTCTATAGAAAATTCTTGCCTAATATTTCAGAAATTACTTCAGTTCTGTCTTCGTTATTAAGAAATAACTCTCCAAATAAGATTGTTTGGACACATTCGTGTAATGAGTCATTAAATTTGCTTAGGTCGTTTTTCTCCAAATCACCAATTTTAAGATTGCCTGATACTCGATTTCCGTTTATCCTTAGAGTAAACGCCTCTGGTTCGGGAATCGGCGGTACACTTATGCAGGAATTTGATGATTGTCTACATCCAATTCTGTATGTCAGTCGTACATTGACACCCACAGAGAAAAAAATACCCCATTGTCGAGCGGGAGTTGCTCGCGGTGGTATATTGTTTTACAAAACTGCAACGCTATCTTATTGGTGCGAAATTCGTCTTGAAGACAGATCAGACGGCCTTGTCCTATCTTAAGACTGCAAAATTTCGCAATGAGAAGGCTGCCAGAGCATCACTTGCGCTCCAACCCTATGAATATGACATTCGTGCCATCAAAGAGAGTCAAAACGTGGTCGCGGAGGTGTTATCACGTTGCGTGAAAGACTCACTGTCATCTAGCAACACTGCTAATGCAAGTATCTTGTGAAGTTACATCAAACCTATCAACTGACTTCTCCACATGTTGACCAATGAACAGTGTACGATATATGAACATATTTTGCTGACAATGCTTATGCTGACAGGAATTTCCTGATCTATTACTAATATGTAAAGATGGGATATGAAAATATCCTGTGATAAAATGCCTGAGGACTATCGTAATTTTTGCATTAAAAAATTTAAGCCAATTGCTCAATGTCTCTTTTGACAGTGCTTACAGGTATTGAACGGGTTCACTCAGCACGTGATGATGATGAATGCTGATATCGCCAATTTCAAGTTGTACCTCGTTTTACTCAGCTCATTACATGGATGTATTGAACCTTATTGAAAGTTTCCATACTCAGTTTATGTGCGAAAACACACACATTCATTGACGGTCTAAGAATGATGTGACATTTGGATATTTTGAATGCAAAAACTTGATTTATTCTATTGTTGGAACGGCGTCTAAAGATTAAAGGACTTAACTCAAGGATGCTTCGCATGGACAAAGGGACATAACTAGAAAAATCCTATCGTGCCATATTTTTCTCTATCCGGTGGACATTGAACACTGTTACTTAACGTGAACTTATGAAGGAACTTATACGATAATATAGCAGAGAATCATGGACACGAACTCTGTGCTCGATTATAAATATTTTCTCTGGACTTTAGTTGATTATTATTCCACTAGTACAGATAACAATATAACATTGTGACTTTAAATACAGTGCTTTAATTAGCTGTTGGTTAATTTTAATTCTCGGGATGAGATCTGTCTTTGACACAATGCATTAATACACTCACACTAATTATTGATTGAACATTTTAATGGTTCTCATAACTATTGGCAATTTGTACCATATATCAGTGTATTCTTACCTGATTGGACACACAACTTCGTCATGTTCAAAATAACATTTTTTTTTAAATTGACACCACAATATACTTTTTGTAACAAGTACTTAAGATGTACACATGACTTTAATCTTTTCGCTTATGATGTTGCGTTCATTCACTTTACTAATATGATTGTCTGCCTAATTTCATCTATTTACGCGGTTATAAATTTGTATATTCTATAATGCTTTGTATTATTGCTGTTGATCAATAAGTTAATTAATTGACAACTGATACTGGACTTGACTGATAGGTGTTATTGGACGGTGTGAGGTATGTGAGTGCATGTATTGCTACCATCATTTTTTAATATGTTGGGTACTATTAGTTATGGCGACCTCACATAGCTGTTAAAAAGGAATGTGTCCGTAGTAGACATTGGCTTTGGTCTTAACAACCATGGACCACACTTTTAGTATTAATTTGCCTACCCTATGACAGAAACCTGGGTGCTATGCTAGTTCTTACTTACAGTGAAATTTGATGTTACCATATTTCACTCTGGTGATGTTATGCTCACACCACGGGAATAATTAAAACTTTGTTTTCATTATTTTTGCGGGGGGGGGGGGGGGGGGGGAAGTTATGATTAAAATTCATAACATTTATGTCGATATAATAGGCAGCTCAACAGGGCTCCTTTTTTGTTTATTTTATACGGAGTCACTTATTAATAAAGGAAGTGACGTCATGCCGATACGGTTTACTGGCAGACGTGAACAAATTTGAAGCAGAAGTGAGGTGATTGTCTGCAAGAGCGATGCGGCTTGTGTTTGGAAGTGTGCGGACGTATGTGTTTTGAGCTCCTGCAGTATTCTGTGTTTTCCTGAATTATTCCATCACCAGGACATCAATATACTTGGTTGAGGTGTCCCTGGCTTATTCTAGTAAGGAAATGTGTGCTTATTCATAAAGATGTCCAAAGGACGATATTAAATAAAGTTTGACTGATTGCCAATGACCAGCGTTTGATAGGGAATGAACTGGACTTATACGTAATACTGCATTTTGCCTTTGGGCCTATATATCTATTACCATGGAGCTGTTTGTCAAAACGAATAAACTGCATGTTTGTAAAATTGTGAAGGAGTTGTTGGTCCGCTCAGTGCAGTTATGCTGCTTTCGTGTTGTATGACTGCTCCTAGAGTCTACTTTGGTCACGGAGAATATCTCCGGAATAATTAACATTACGACACGTAACACTCATTGCCACATTTATTTGGTTTCTTTTATTTCTATTTTTCTTAACTTCTTTATCTGCTTTTTCATGTCCTTCTATGCCGACATGTGAAGGTATCAAACCTTTTAGAACGGAACACTCTCTGGAGTATAGGTAAGTATTTCCAGTAATATCTCTTCTGCTATATCAGGTCTACTGCATTCTCGTAAGTTTCTTATAGCTCGAATAGCAGAAAGTGATTCTGTTAATATTGTTATTTTAAGAGGAGGGTTGTTAGAAAAGATTTCCAGAGCTTTCAGAATTGCAACCATCTCTGCCCTGAAAATAGATGTATTATTGGTTATACTATATCCTTTCACCATTTGCCACATGGGAACATAAATTCCTATCCCCAGTTTGTTATCATCTCATTTAGACCCAATGTGTGTACACAGTAATACTGTCCATTGATATTTGTTGAATGTATTTACTGGCTTTGTTTGTTATAGTTGCCATATCAGTTGTTTTATTAATTGTGTCTGCTAAGCGGTAGTCTGGTAATGGTTTCTTGAGCTCCCAGGGTGGTACCGTCGACTTGTATATACTACTGTTATTAATTGGTGCATTTAGGTAAACAGTAAGATTCCTTGTTGATCACGTTACGCAGTGTTACACTGAAAGTTTTATTGTTTGGCAGTGTGTCTTGGGCACTGAAGTGAAGTTGGAGGCAACAATGATGAGGTGTCTTAGGAGAACATTAATAACCCCTTAGATAAGAGACGTAGAAAGCAGCCGACGTTTATCTGTATAGAAACTGAGCATTCAAAAACATTGTAACAGGAAACTGTAACGTTATTGATCGCTCCCCTTTTCGCATTTTTTTCTCTTTCTCCCATTATCTACTTATTTCTCATTTTCGAAGCACAGAAATACATGCACAGTGTTTTGTTTACACTTCTTCCTGTAATAATTCGTCATGTCTGTTTACCTGATCATCCCTGCTAAGAGAGTAGACAGGTGATGTAATACTGGCCGGCAGTCATGTTTGTAAAATTCTCGTGTACCAGACATTGACGCGCCGGATTAACACGAAGATCACCCCGCGAGCTTGGTTATCGCTGATATGGCTATTGCAACTTTCTAATTTCTTTCGTGGAGAGAACACAACCCAGATGGTCACACGGTGAATGTTTGTTTGCACAGGTACAGGTGGTGAGCTATTACAGACACGCACCTGAAAGGCGGAGTGCTGTAATACGTTTCCGGGAAGACATTATTTGTGATAATGTAGGAAGTCGTGAGTGTAAACAGGACCGATAATCGAAGGAAATAGCAATTCCTTATACGAAAAGTGACTTTTTAAAAATCACGCAGAATTTTCCTATGAGCAAATTATTGGGATAAACCCCGTCATAACACGCATGCTCCCCATCGAGGCCAGCTCCTTGACCTGGAGATGGGGCTCAAGTACAGCCATCAGCGGCCGAAAAACCAAGACTGGCCAGGCCCTCCTACACTCGAGCAAGACCACAGTCTGCCCTAGCAAGTCAAGGTGCTGAAGACGGAGGCAACCAGCCAAAAGGCGCACCACAGCAATCAGGATGCCACGCACACGCGCAATGGAAATATGCCTATATCTACAAAACGTTATGGCACTCGCCCTGTGACGGACACCCAGGCAGGTGCAGTGCCTGGCCTTCTGCCTCAAAAGGGCCCAACCCCCACTACTGGTGGTCCTTCTCAATTACCCCGTGGAGCAAGGAGGCATGAGAATAGAGCTACTGGCCAAGCAAAGTAAGGACCACTTAAAATAATGCACTGGAATGCTGAAGTCGTCAACAGTAACAAAGACGGCTACAGCAAAAAATTAGAGCTCGAAAGTACCTTGAATGAAGAGCAAGTAAATGTATGCTGCTTGCAAGAAACCCACATCAACAAGGACATAGCCTTCAAAATCAGAGGCTACCAGTGCTACCGATCTGACCGAATAGACAGGCGAAAGGGTGGAATACTGACACTCGTGAGGAATAACATCAGTGTCTGTCAGCTTGAAACATATATGGAGGGGGCGGAATACCAGATGCTACATCTCAGGAGCGACCGCCCACTGGCACTAGACACAATCCCAGCTAAAGAAAGACTGATTGTATGCAGAAACTTCAACAGCCACTCACAGAGCTGGGGCTATGATCACATGGACAGGAGAGGCGAGGAGCTTGAAAACTGGCAGGATGACAATGAGCTTATCCTGATTAACCAGCCAATCGACCCACCAACCTTCTACTCGAGATCATGGCACACCACCTCTACACCAGACCTGGCATTCCACTCATCCGGCCTGGAGTTGAACACCACACGCTTTGTAGGGAAACAACTTGGTGGCAGCGACCACCGGCCAGTCTTACTAATTGTGGAAAATTAACTTGTCAAAGAGAGCAGCACTCTCTCTCTCTCTCTAGGTGGAACTACAAGAAGGCAGACTGGACAATGTACCAACATCGTACCAGTATACTGGCTAGAGATCTGTCTGTCGACAAAGACATCAATAAGTTAGTCGATGAATTTAGCAGATGCATATTACAGGCTGCTCGTGAAACAATACCTAGAGGGGCTCGTAGGCACTACAAACCATATTGGAATAGTGAACTAGAGCAACTGCACAACGACGTGGAAACATCTCGGAAGCAGGCAAAGACCAGTCCATGCCACCACAATAACTACCAGCAAGCTAAGGCCAAATTCCAAAGGGCCAAATTGCAGGCCAGGCGGAGAAGCTGGAAGGAGAAAACAGAGTCCCTGAACTTCGAAAGAGATACAAGGAAACTGTGGAAGCTGGTAAAACAACTTAATGATGAGGGTACAGGGAGAAACTCAAAGATTGCACTGTACAAAGATGGAAATATCCTCATGGGAAAACAGGCAGCTGATTACTTTGCAGACTCCTTTGCTAAAGACAACAACATCGAAGTTAGCCCAGAGAAGCAACAGGAGACTCGTGAGAAACAACAATACGCAGGACGAGATGGAACCATACCTGAAGTTATGGAGGCACCAATCACATTCAGAGAACTGGAGCTGCAATATCCAAATTGAAAATGAGAAAGTCGCCAGGAGTTGATGGAGTGTCCAATGAAATGATTAAGAACTTGGGAACCGCAGCAAAAGCAAAGCTGCTGCAGATCTTCAATATCTGTTGGAACTCAGGCAGAGTTCCACAGACCTGGAGGGAAGCAATCATGATACCACTCCTAAAACCAGGAAAAGACAGGTCCACGGCCTCCAGCTACAGACCAATCAGCCTTACAAGCTGTCTCTGCAAAACAATGGAACGTATCATCAACCTCAGGCTACAGTGGTACCTTGAAAGTGAAAACCTTCTTGTACCACAACAGGCGGGCTTTAGGCAGTGTTACTCTACCGAAGATCAGGCAACATACCTTTCCCAAGAGATTGAGGATGCGTTCCAAGATAAGAAACTGGTACTAGCAGCATGGATTGATCTAAGGAAAGCATTTGACAAGGTTTGGAAAGAAGGGCTTCTGAAGAAACTGAGAAATTGTAGAGTGAATGGTAGGATGTACAAATGGGTGAAAGCATAATTGCATAACAGAAGAGCCCGAGTACAACTAGATGGCCTCATGAGTAAGAAAATTCTACTGCGTCATGGCGTCCCTCAGGGAGGGGTTCTGTCCCCCACACTTTACCTAGTCTATATCAACGACCTGGTTGCTGAACTACCACGTGGAATGAAAGTGGCAATGTACGCTGATGACCTGGTAATATGGTGCACAGATGAGCATGCAAGTGGCCACCAAACTGCTACAAAGAGCTATAGATGCCTTAACCTCATGGGCAAATAGATGGTGTGTCAGCATCAACACAGACAAGTGCAGCACTACGCTCTTCACCCTCTCTCCCAAACAAAAAGCTGGTGTCATCAAGATAAACGAAGAGCTCCTGAGGGAAGATAAACAACCCACCTATCTCGGAGTTACATTCGATGATAGGCTGATATGGAAGCAGCACATCAACAAGGCAGCAACAAAGGCCAGGAGGAAGCTAGCCATCCTGAGAAAACTAAGTGGAACCACATGGGGAGCCAGCGGGAAAATACTTAGTAAAGTTTACCAGCAGGGCATACGACCACACCTGGAATATGGGTCAGCTGCGTGGTGTCCAGCATCAAACACCACATTACAAGAGCTAGATAAGGTGCAAAACCAGGCGCTTAGGGTCATCATGGGGGCAATGAAATCGACGCCTATAGTGAAGATGGAGAAAATGGGGAGGATACAAGCACTGAGAGAAGGACAGATTCCAAAACCTAGCAATGGGGCGATTGAAAAGAAGCAGTTTTATCCACCAGGCCAAACGATTTCGTAGACAAACCTCAAACCTGCCTGAAGTTAACAGCACCCTAAAGTCTGTGCCAGAACAAACCCCTTGGAGAAAGGAACCTGGACTACCAGTACACATCCAGACAAAAGTGAAAGGAATATTCGACAGAGATGAACAGAACAGCGTGCAACGTAGGACAGTCACTCTCAGTTTCCTTGATGATGAATACCCACAGGATCTCTGGGTCCGAGTATACACGGATGGTTCAGCACAGAATGCAGTCAAGAATGGAGGAGCAGGAGTGTACATAGAATACCCAAACAACACTAGGGATATGATCAGAGTACCAACGGGGAAATTATGTAACAACTATGATGCAGAAATCCAGGCAATCAAGGTGGCAACTGAGAAACTGTTGAACACCAATCTCGGTCTACAGCCTGTAGTATTCCTGACAGATGCAAGATCAGCACTCCAAGCACTTCAGTCCAGAAAATTGCCAGGTATACAAACCCTACTTTCTGAACTGTGCAACCAGCGCAGGGTCGCCATCAGTGGATACCGTCTCATTGTGGAATACCAGGAAACGAGAGAGTGGACGGACTGGCTAAAGAAGGTGCTGCAGACGAGCAACCGGATGTGCCAGTTACGTACCATCAGAAGAAAAAGATGATCAAATCAATCAGAAAGCCACCAACACCAACACAGGATGACTACCAAGCTATGAACAGATCAGAACAAATTGTCATTCTGCGCCTCAGAACAGGACACAACCGACTCCGCAGCCACATGTATACAAAATTCAAGATTGGCAATTCATCCATGTGGACAGGCACCCCAGACTGCGAAGCACGTACTTCAGGATTGCCCCGAATATGATATATTGAGGCAAACCCACTGGCCCAGAGAAACAACACTGGAAGCAAAACTATACGGACCTCTGTATGAACTACAAACAACATTGCAGATTTAGACAATATATTTCAAGCGAACAAAAGAAGAAGAAAACAAGCATGCTTGAATACAATTGGCTGGGAAATTCTAGATGTTATAAACAACACTTTGATTGGAGCCTGGTCAGATAGTAACAACCACGTGCGTGGGACGAACGTTGCAATATAATCTGATACTTTCGCCGGTTTAGAGCACTGTGAAATTCACCTCGTCAAGAAGACAGCCTGCTAGCCAGAGTAAGGAATAGGATCAGAATTCCATTTATCGGATCGGAAAATGTTTGAGCATCTTGTGGACTTATATCCCAAGAAAACTCTACCTAAATTAACACGGAAAGCCGGAATCCTAGGAATCTGAACACAAAGTCAGAGTGGGAGCTGTGAAGATACAGTTGTGCGATCTCATGTCCACTCCGTCAGTATCATTGTTCTTCATTTTACTCTTTCTCCCATTCAATTCGCTTATTATTTGGCAATTTTTTGCCCCTTCATTCATTATTTTGCTCTATTAAAATTAATATTTTAAAACACGCGAGGGGATATTTTAAATGAAACACCCACCCAAACAGTGCTAGAGAGATTTGATTGGTCTGAAGTGAGATGCCGGAATATACAATAAATTTTATTGGAACATACGGCGGAAACACAATCTGTGATTTGAAGTGAGAATGAGAGATATAATCTAGTGAACTCAGAGGCACAGAACAGACAGCTTCGCAACTTCAACCGAGCAACTCCCAAGAAGCTAGAAAGAGAAGGATAGGACCTAGAATTCCTATATCAAAAGTGACAGATCGACAGTATTTGGGTAACTCTGAAACCTTAAGAGTAAACCCGCATATTTAAATACACAGACTGTAAAACTTCAGGGACCAGGACTTTATAAATACAAGACTGGAAACCTAGGAATTGGATCATCAGCCATAAGAGAAATAATATCCCAGACCAAATGTTTCGCAGAACACCCGTCTAAGAGGAATTACTAGTTTCCCAGGCCAAGTGTATCACAGAACACCGTGATAAGAGGAATTTCTCAGACGAAATTGATTCGAGAGCATATGCATCGAAATTGCTCGTGTCCATCTGAAACCTGTGCAGGGAGATTGTGTATTCCCAAAATTTGGGGTAAGTTGTGAACATTTCTTTTACAAATGTAAATTTAACATATTTTCTTGCTAACTGTTTATATATATGAGGCTGGCAACCACAACATACGGAAATAGTATATTCATGAACCACTACAGCAAGCGCTGGTGATTTCTTCTGTCTGGTCTTGCGGGAAAACCCTACAGCAGAGGTGACCCCAGACTCCGACTGGAGCAATGATGAGTGATGGCTACATCATATGTGCCTCAAGTGTAGCATATCATTTTGTGAGATTTATGTAACTTGTTAATGTTAATTCAAGCACAAATCATTGTTCGCGCTGTCCAGACACATTGTCCCAGTTAATACACAGAGGAATATTGGTGAATTTTATTCATCTTTCCTGTGTAAACTCAGGAATTTAACTCTTCTGAGAGATTAACATTGGTGGGTGGACAATGAGAGGATGCACCTGTTAAACTTCCAACTCACTATACTTAGCAGAAGCATTTTTATCTTTCTATTTTTTCTAAAAGTACGTGGTTACAAGCTATTAGACTGTATGAAGTACTGACGTTACTATGCCACTCGTGTGAGAGAAGTACATTCATCACCAGAACAACGTGACAAAAACCTAGGCAGCAGGACTCGCTCATACGAGCTGTGCTAACTAAAAGGCACCAGCGAAAAGGACATTTCAGTTAAACTTTAAGTATAAAGTTAAATTCCCACCTACGTCTCAATGACGAGAACTTTATATCCATCAAAATTCCACTAATCTTTCCATATTTATTTTAACTTGTTAAAGACTAATTCACTATTAAATTTGTTCCCTGTTGTTTTAAAACTAAACAATAATAGTTGATTCAGTTATATGTATGAGAGCAAACGTATGAGCCAGAATATTTAATATATATACTCGTATAAATACTTAGACATATATTTACCTATAAACAGAGCTATACCTTATAAGAGGGATTTCGTTGGATTACACCAACTGGGGGCTTGAACGGGCTAAACCATTGCTTAAATCCTTCACAAAAGGCGACGGACCAGATATAATGCGTTAACAATTGTTCAGCCCAAGGCAACATTGTTCATGACTTCTGGAAATATCTTGTGACAGCTCCCTTCAGATAGAAGTGTTATTAACCTTCTATCTACATCTCTGCCAAGAGTAATCTTGTGCGCAGGTAGATACCTTGGAAGCCAATATTAAATACTCTCGAGTTTTGGTCACTATTGGACCACCACTGCAAAGCAGGGGAGGCAATCCGTGACAGGAGCCTAGTGTAAAGTAATACCCCAGACCACGTGTAAGAGGCATCTTAAACAAGTTGCCTTAACTATTTCTCTGAGCCAGGAGTCAGTATTCCCAAGAGATTTTGGGGTGAGTATACATATTTAAATTCTATACTTTGCATTATATACTAACATCTGAAAATTGCTCTTGGATGTTGAAGTCATATAAGGCTGGCAACCTCAGAATATAGAATGATGGTTTCATGAACCACCACTGCAAGAGCTGGTGACTGCTTCATGCGGGTTTCTCATACAGAACAAAAAGCAGAGGCAGTCTCAAGATCCATATGGAGCAGGAACTGATGTACTCGTACATACTTATTATATTATTCACCTTTTCAACCAGTGCAAATGTAAAGATATTCAATATAAATGTAATGAATGTTTTCCGTTCACTGGGATTAATATTAATGCTCAGAGAGGGTAAAGTTCTGAGGTAGATGGGATGGTGGAATGAAAAAAGGGATGGGGGGGGGTGATTGTTTGTCAGGAAACCTTAAACTCAGGAGGGTATTTGTTTCTCTTCTTTCATAATACTAGTCGGTGGTACCCATTGAGGGTGCTATCTCTGGCACAAAGTGTGTGGTATATGGCCTGCTGTCAACGCTAGACACCATCATTAGATGGGTCTTGAAGATGCTAGACCAGCTTCGTGATTACTCCCTGATATTTCTTGGTACATGTCAACCTCAAACTTGACCAGTGACGAGAGTGCACCAGTCCATAACCTGCAAAGAACCAGCCATCGGCTGGAGCAGAAATCAACAAACTTACTGGCAAGTCAGTTTTCATTTTACACTGCTAAATATAATTGATTTTAAATTTGTCATTTGTATATATGCAAATTTTTAGTTGATTTAATCCTTTTGAGTGTACTGCACCCGTATGTCTCAGTCACCTTACATACACTTAAAACAGAGCTACTAATTTAAGATTGCACTGAATTAAATCAGTTGGAGGCTTGAACGAGCTAAACCATACAATATATCTCTTCACAAAAGTTGTCGGGCAGATAATAAGTTAACTGTGCTAAGACACATTCAGCATTATTCTTGATTTCTGAATATCTTGTGAACACTCCCTCAAGTTAGAAGCATCTTCATCCTTCTGTTTGCATCTGTGCCAAGAGTAATCTTGTGCAAAGGTAGAGGTTTTGGCCACTGCTGGACCAACACTGCAGGGAAAGGGGAGTAAACAGAAACATAGAGGAAAGAAAAAAATAGAGGCATACAGAAAAGACAAGGCAGATTGACACTATGGCGTTTGAAGAGATCAATGCAAGAAATGATGGATAAGATGAAAAACAGAGATCTAATGATAGACATGATTGCCTGTGTTTATGATAATATCAAAATAAGAGATCTGATCATAGACATGACCTGTGACAATGATATCAAAAACAGAAATCTGATCACAGACTAAAGAGAGATCTGACGAGAGGCATGATTGCATGTGATGATAACATAAAAAAAACACAGTACTGATGATAGACGTAGTTGCCTGTGATGACATCAGAGAACTGAGGATAAACATGATTGCCCATGCTTGTGCTGATGATGCTAGTGAAAGTGGAAATATAAAATTAAGAAACAAATTTTTTTTTAAATCACAAACAAATGTTTATTTTCATTAAGAGGGTTAAAGTTCACTGAACATTATCTGGATTGAACCCAACAAGTCTATTTCATCAAAATGATTACATCACTCAAATGTCACATACCTATAATAAGGATATCTATCAATAAAGGTTAATAATTGCCACCAACGCTCTAGAGGTAAGTGCTAATAGTATGTGAAATATCCTTATACTTTCATATTAATAGTACACATGTGAAATCTGGTGTGTTGTGTAAGGCTGCTGACATGTCAATCAATCTAGTATCTTTGTGTACACGTACACCATGTGCACTTAAATTTCAGATTTTGAGTGTTGTGTAAAACTGCAGACATGGGCACTCAATCAACTTTAGATGATGAGTGTTGTGTAAGATACTAGACTTGGGCACTCAATAAACTTTAGATTTTAAGTGTTCTGTAAGCACATTCAATCTACTTCAGTTATTGAGCACTACATATGGCCGTATACATGTACACTCAATCAATGTCATATCTTAAGTACTGTGTTAAGATTGTATACACTTACAATCAATCAATCTCTCATATATTTTAGCGCTGCGTAAAGTAGCATAAATGTATGCTCAAATTCAGATCTTGAAAACAAACTTCATTTGAAAATTATAAAATAAAGTTATCAGTTTGCATAAAACAAACAGCAGACATTAAAAATAGATTCTTTCTGACTTTAAATATCAGCACCAATCGTGAGCAATTCTCTGCCAGAGCACTTGGATAGTTTATCAATATGAACAATATATTTTTCTTTTTAACAGCAGTGAATTAAAGTTTGGTCTGTGTACAACACTACATCAGATTTGTTATTTACCATTCCTTCAAGTTTGTTTGTTTTTTGTTTTTTTGCAGCTCCAAATTTAATAATGTTGTTTTTAAAATTTCCCAATCCACACTCAAACAATTTTTTTTTAGTTTGTAGCAATCTACTAACATAAAGCCAAGTTTGTAGCAATCTACTAACATAAAACCAATAACCAATGTGTCTTGCACATAAAAACAGGCAGTATGTCGTCCCCCCCCCCCCCCCCCGGTAATCTTGCAGATCAATGCAGTGCTGTAGATCAGTATGTTCATGTTTTGTGACTGAGCTGTCAAAAGGTTTGACACAACATCAAAGTTATGAAAGGACAAGCCATTACTGTTATACAACCTGATCCATGAAGATATAGCAATTAACTTATACGCATGGAGTAGAGCAGTCAAGCTTAGACAATACAAGCACGTAAACAAATGAAACCCCTGACTTATTTAAATCCAAATCAGACAGTGGTGTTCACATGTCCAGGACTTATCACAGAAAGAAGAAAGCTAATGCTGTGCTCTCCCAAGCAAAAAGAAAGTTATTGTCAGGCTGCCCAACAATCACAAACACGACAGTATATGACTTTTCAGCTTGGCAGTGGCTGCAACACAGCAACGAGCTCAGCAGCCCTAGTGACATAACTTGAGACGATTTCTGGTGCTAGAAAAGTTTATGGCAACATAGGTCTGATTTTAAACAGTTACGGAAGGTTAACAGTTTGAATCTTAAGTCACAAGAACCTATATTTGTAAAAGGGACATAACATTTCTCACAACTGGCTGATATGATCTTGACAAAGACTTCTTTATAACTCCATAACTTTTAAAACAGGGCTCATGGTGATTTTTAATGTAGCCAGAATGAAGCGAGAAATAAGTTTCTCCAGTTATGGCACTTCTTCATGAATCACCCAGTATATCCTGGCGTACTCCAAAGTTCATAACCAAGACAGGGGAAGAGGTAATCAGGATGAACCACTGTCACACAATCATAATTGAATCATCAAGGTCAGACATCGATTTCAGCAGCACCACAATTTATTTACACAGCACTAAACAAAAACAACAAAATGCACATAGCCAGCACACACCCATCTTATACAATAACTTCTGCTCAACCACCCTGGAACAACAATCCCCTCTTTTGCATATACTAAGCTGCACAAACCAGTATACAGAGAATAACTCCGGCTCTCACAATACAATAGTACAACTTACACAGCTGGTGCATCGGGGAAGTCCCAGGGCCCCAGTAAGTGTGGCCAGAAGGGACCCTCGCTTTTACATGTATCCTTTTAATTTTATTTGTTGTGTTTTCTAGTGTCAAATGCCATAGCATGTTCTAGATTCTGGGAGACATAAATGAACGAGATAACAGCCATGGAAAGACCTTCAGCAAATGGCACAGTCCAGGAAGACCAGGTAAAAATGAGTTAAAAGATTAAGCTCCTTCAGGAGCTAAATGATACTGATGATGAAGAAGTAAGGTCACAACTGTGGTACACGGCAGACACATACTGATTATAGTTGCTGAGTCCACTTAATTTGTGCCCGACATACCCAACAACTGCTCTGCCTCACCACTTATTTCCAGCTCCTGCCTCCCCCTCGCAGATGACTCAGCCCACATGATTATCACCAAACTCGCTCACACATGAACATAGAGACAAACGTTAAGTTTTCTCCCAGCCAACATCACATGCATGAATTGTTCACGCCAGAGTGCCAGAAACTCATCACAGTAAACAAAGCACACACCTCCACATTCCCGTCACTCCTGTCACACAACAGTATGATTAAACAAACAAAAAAACTCAGTTATGCACTATATTTTTTGACTGTTTCATTCCAAACTTGTACACATTACTCAAAATAAAACATTTTGTCACAGTTTTATCTTGCACATGGTTACTAGAACATTGTCTCAGTCATCTGCAGAACATGTTAGTAACACTGTTTGTCTTCAATTTCACCTGTAAATGTTACTGGTATTGATTGTCTCAAACGTCATTGTATATGTGAGTAGGACTGAGTGTTCCAATCTTCATGTAAAGAAACTACTCAGGCAGATCGTATTGTCCTGGTACATGTAAACTGACTGTCTCACCACCACTTATACGACACAACATTTCTCAATCATTTACAAAAACAGGGACATCGCCACTGACTTTTCATGAGTCCTGAAAGAGTGAATATCATTTTAACTGAAATCCTTTGTCAGCACAGAAACCTCCTTCATATAGGAAATCTTCAATGTGTGTGAAGTATTATACTGCAAAAACAGTACATAAGGGTAACAACTCATACAGCCACAGATATTATGTGTAAGCATGTGTGTGCAGTATTATCTGGTCACAGATATTGTGCGTGCCCGTAATCAACACACAAACAAGATGTCTAAATGCAGTGAAGTGGCCAAACAAATGAACCGACTGCTCAGGTTCCTACACATGTCAATGGGGACAGATATATAAGTGATAAACAGCATAATCATACTAATTCTTTGCTATCATTGTCAAACATAGTTACTATATAAAGCACAGAAGAGGAGGATCACAACAAGGCTGAGAAGTATCAATGTTATAAAAGACAGAAGGAAGAAGAAACTTAGAATAACAAAAAATACAAAGCTGGTGCAAACAACACCACACATCAACAATATAGAGAAAACAAAAATGATGAAACAGTAGGGACGGACACCTTGTCAGCATTCAGCACAATCAGATATCATTACATGTCTTTAACAGCAAATATTGTTACATAATTGATCCTGAGGAAACAAGATAAAATGCTGGCTAAAGCAACACGTCAGACACAAGAACGTACAAGTGCTTCATCCCTTGATACTTAACCAGCACAAGAGGAATCAATCAGTCAATACCTTTCAGTTACCTGTGAAGCAAAATTATGCCAAGCCTTCCTGACTTGTACCATCCAGTAAATGTTTTTCCATGTCTTCTTTATCCCTTGCATGCCTGTCTCCAGTTGTATTCTATGTGTGTGTTTTTATTTTGGTCCCCCTATGTCTCTTACCCTGTGGATGCCAGAACAGGGACTACCTTTTAATGCTATCAATTGGTTTTCTTAAAGTATGTCTTATCCAACACCAACATCTTCTCCTCACCTCTTGTTCTACTGGTATTTAGTTCTTTCCATCAGTTCCACTTTAGTGATATTAGCATAACATTTCAATCATCCTTTTCTGCGCAAGAACCCATTTATGAAAGCCTGTGTCTTTCTGGATGTCAGTTTTGTGCTCATTCATATTTCACAGCTATACAATAGGATTGGCTTGACACTTAGAGATAACAACCTCAACAACAACAAATTCACTGAGGGACAGAAAGGTAAAATTATGTTGAAGTATACAGAATCTCAACACAAACAAAAAGACTAGAATTATGACATATTATTTTGTTACACTTGCACAAGAGCAACAACTGCTTCATCCCACTACTCTCAACCAGCACAGAAGGGCACAGAAAAGTACATAAACTGAATCTTAACACCAAAAGACTAGAATTATAACATGTCCAGTTTTTACATTCAAGAAACAGAAAACATAATTTATTCAAAAAAAAAAAACAAGAATTATATTATTTCATTACATTTGAGAAACAGAAAACAGAATTTATCCAACAACAACAAAAATTTAATTATTATTCTGTTACTTTTGCAAAAACAGTAATAATGGAATTTTTCCAACCAAAAAAACTAGAATTGTTATTTTGTTACATTTAAGAAACAGTAAATATTGAATTTTGTCCAACAAAGAGACTAGAATTATAATATGTCATATTGGTACATTTGAGAAACAGTAAACATGGAATTTATCAATTGACATACTGTAAACATGAAGAAAGTTATTTTTCTACAGCTATCACATTCTTTCACACGATCTGTCCTGCACATTAAATACAGATTAATTCTTTGTGTTGAACTCACTAGCAGTTATCATATCACATGTGAAAAACCCAGTACTCTACCCTAACAATGAATCACACATGTACAAGCCATAATACGTATGACAAATAAATGTAATCCACACAAATTCTTAATAAAGTCCTTTCCCAAAAAATAAACGATCCAGCTGATATTAATGACTGTATTTCTGCACAGCACGTAACTGATATATACTGAAGCTGCCCATTTGAGATATCAATAAATTAATATGGGTTCTGCGTGTAACATGATACTACAGAAATATCTTACACAACGGCAACAAAAATTTTTTTTTAAAAGCAAAACAATGAAAGAAAAGAATTGGTATAGAAAATATATACGTTCCATTTTTATGTGCAAAAGGCATGAGTTTCATTGACCTGACCTTGTGATCTAATTCAGTTAAGCCTTAAAAAAAAAAAAAAAAAAACCAGTTTCCTGTGATACATTTTATAGTCAAATTTGTCATGAGTTACGGTCAGTGCACCATGAAAAAAAAAATCTATAGCACGTTTCACTAGCTTTGCCCTCAAACAAATGTAATTATCTGATTAACCGTCCAACATATTAATGCCATTTTTTGCATACGATGTTATATTGGGTTAGACCCAACAAATATATACTTTATATCTGTGCATCTTGTCTAGTTCCCATAAACGGATGAAATCCTTTGATCTTTGTCGGCATACTAATTATTGCGTATCGAGAAAAGAAATTTTACCACTTCATGCACAGATTCTGTGAATTGATTAGGCATAGGCGTGTCTACTATTACAATAATGTGGCCATCGCGTTTGCATATGAATACCTGTTGAAGCTGATTTCTTAAATGATCTGCATGCGAGATACTCGTGACATTGTTTGTCATTGACATTTAATGCGCTACCAAACTGGTCCTTCCTTGATCTAATTACACTGACAAACAACATTTTTCTTTCTTATATAAGAATAAGTGTTCTTAGGTCAGTTTCTTGCGCTGATTTCAAATCTGAAATCCGTTTATCTCTATCACGTCAGGTTCTTAAGATATTTGTGAATAAATATATTTTTGGGAAACCGTTATTTGCTCCGTTTCATTTTTACTATATAACTTATTAAAAATTAATAAAATGCAAAATAATTCTACTTTTTATACTGCTAACAGATGCATGACATATGTTACGCTATTTTTCAAATAGTTACTGTATTTTGAAATAATTCTGAGCGAAATATGGCTTCTAGAAGTTGTAGAAATTCGGCTGATCTGTTCTGTTACGTATGCGGATATTTTACCGATCGTGTTCACCAGAAAAAAACTTTACACCATTACTAAAGAAAGAATATGAACGTTATTTCGATTCGAAAGTTGATGATGCAAATAAATCTTGGAAGCCAAATGCAGTTTTTTCGACCTGTGCAAATACATTGGCAGGTTGGTTACGAAAATCGCCGAAGCATAAGTCGATGCCTTTTGGAGTGCCAGTAATATGGCGTGAACCGACAAATCACGCTACTGATTGTTACTTCTGCTTGACAAATATCCATGGTTTCACTTTTAAAACTAGAAAGTCTGTGGTTTATCCAAATATTGAATCGGTATCGAAAAACAGTTCCTCATGATCCAATCACGTGTCCGATCCCAGTTCCACCATAACAATATCCGTTGGACGTGAATGAACCATCAGAAAGTGATAGTTTACGTGCTTTAGAAACTAATTCTGACTCGGATTATATACCGGTGAATGATGGTGTTCACTTAATTAACCATTCAGAACTTTCAGATCTAATACGTGATCTCGCTCTTACCAAAGGACAAGCGGAATTACTCGGTTCGCGACTCAAAGAATGGAATCTTTTAGCGCCCAATACTCCGATATCTAAATTTCGTCATAGACACAGAGAACTTGTTCAATACTTTGAGATGGATGATGGCATTTGCTATTGCAAAGATGTAAACGGTCTAATGGTGCACCTCGGTCATGAGCACATAGTTAACGAATGGCGACTTTTTCATCGACTCTTCCAAGACTAGTCTAAAGCCGTGTTATTGCATAACGGAAATTTATTTTCATCAATTCCAGTCGCCTACTCTGTTCATATGAAAGAAACTTATTACAATATGGGTATACTTTTGGCAAAAATAAAGTACAATGACTACCAATGGCGGATTTGTGGAGACCTAAAGGTCATTGCAATTCTCACGGGCATGCAGACTGGGTATACTAAATTTTGTTGCTTCCTATGTGAATGGGACAGCCGCAAGAGACAGGAACATTATGCAAGAAAGGTGTGGCCTATCAGGGATCGTATGCAGCTCGGGCATAAAAATGTAATACATGAGCCATTAGTTAACAAAGACGGCATCATTTTACCACCGTTACATATAAAGTTGGGGCTCATGAAGAATTTCGTAAAAGCGTTAGATAAAACGAGCAAAGCTTTCACTTATCTTCGAGAAAAGTTTCCGCAAGTTAGCGATGCAAAGATAAAGGAAGGTATCTTTGTAGGACCTCAGATTAGGAAAGTTATTGCAGACAAACAATTCGAGAACTTGTTACATGGTAGTGAACTTCGCGCATGGATGGCATTCAAATCGATCGTCGATAACTTTCTGGGAAATCATAAATCTGTCGACTATGTGCATATTGTTAAGCAGTGCATAGATGCATACAGAATTATGGGCTGTAACATGTCCCTCAAAATCCATTTGCTTGATTCGCATCTTGACTTTTTCCCTGACAAACTTGGCGAAGTCAGCGATGAACATGGAGAACAATTCCATCAAGATATCGCCGTAATGGAGTCACGCTATCAAGTACGGTGGAGTGTGACCATGCTTGCCGATTATTGTTGGATGCTTCATCGCGATGTACCACATGCCATTCACCGACGAAAGTCGACTGCAAAGAAATTCAAGCCTACATAACTGTTACACTTCTTGTATGAATGATGTTATAATACTGTATGCCTTGTTAAAAAACTTCAATTGCGTATTTCTAGAGATCCCGACCTGATAGAGAAAAACGGTTTGCAGATTTAAAAACAGCGCATTAAAATTGACCAGACAAACATAGAAATGTTAGAGAAAGAAAAAAAAAGTTTTTTTTTGTTAGTCAGTGTTATTTCAATAGGTATCACCTCTTTGCGGTTCATAAATATCATAATGGAACGTTGCTCCTCTAATGTGCTTGTAAATAACGGTAAGGTCATCTTTAAAGAAATTAAACTTCATCCGAATCATAATCAGATGTCTCTGAGAAATTGATAATCAATCTCGGCTGAATGAAGGACAAACCATAATTCTTCCAATATTCCTCTTCCTCTTGTAACACATGGTTCTCACATTTCTTCCAATAATCCCTGGCTATATTGGACATGGCGGCTTTTATAAGTATTTCAACATCTTTTAATTTGAACGTTCTATTTTCTGTTTCTACCTGTTCCTTAATTTTAGCCCATACTAGTTCTATTGGCAATTTTAAACATCTGTGACCATGTTCATGGATTGCCTTGTCTATGTGAAATATCTTTGTATGCTGTGTCTTTTTTACAATTCCAAGTAATTCAGGCTTCAGGGACATTTCGTTGAATGGAATGTTGTTTTTGGTCGGCCAAATCTTTATTACATCTTTAGTACTTGATGAATTAGGAACTTTATCTTCTGGTGCCACAACGTTGTGATATGAAGCATTGTCCATTATCAAACACGACGGTCTATCCAAGGAAGGAAGTACATGATTCACAATCCAATCTTGAAATATCTTGCCATTCATCTCTGTATGATAATCCCTATTATCTGTAGATTTTGAAACAAATGTGAGTTCAGTATTATTTAGAAACCCATGATGGCTGCTTTCTGCATGTGCAATTATTAGGCGCTGTCCTTTGCTGCTTGGTACTAGTCTCTTAGTTGTCCCATCAGATGATTGCCATTCTCGTTCATTACTGTGGTGCGCATTGATCCAAGTTTCATCTAAATACACAAAATCATAACAATCTCTTCTCATTTCTCTGACCTCGCGTAAATATTTGCTTCTCATTGCAACTATATGAGGCTTCTCACAAATAAGGTTTCTACCACCAACATATTTTCTAAAAGTGAATCCCAAACTCCTAATAGTCCTCCATAGCGTAGATTTGGAAATTTCAATGTCATTATTCTTTCTTAATCAAATTTTCAATTTCCTTAAAGTCACTGCCTCATTATTGTGAAACATATTGCAAATTTCTCTGCGGATCAATTCTCTGTCAAAATTATTCACCACTCTTGGCCTATTTTTCGTGTGTAAAACACTGGAATTACAAATTTCAGATGTCGCTATCCAGCGGTGCAATGATCGTTTGCTTATCCCCAAGGCATGAATAGTCCTCTTTTGTGGGTTTGAAATGGAATGATATAGTTTTCCTCGAGTAGCTTCATTGAAGAAATACTTTAAAATCCTATTTGTGATTTGCTGTAATGTCATAACATGTACTCGAAGACTCATTTTTCCTACTTAGCCACACAATACTTTTTGTAGACACGCCACTGATTGACAATGTGTGCGTAAAACCGGAAATAAACTGTTTTATGTTCAAGAAGTGCAATTTCACGCAATTTCACGCAAAAATCATGCCAATTTCTTGATAAACCAAAAATGTGCAAATGAGGTCGTATAATTTACTGTAGACATTTCAGTATGTGTGTGTGTGATGTGTGCTGGCAAGTAGGATTTTATATTATATCGCAAAGAAACAAAAATTGAAACCAATGGCCGCATTTTAATGAAAAATTTAATTCATAGGGCCATACCATTTCAAATTTACACACAAAATTTCACTTATATGCGTTATATATTCGCTGATATATAGCATTTTGAAGTTGGGCAAAGCTAGTGAAACGTGCTATAAAAGCCTGTATGCTGTTGTAATGTGTGTTCCATTTAGGTTCCACGGTGCAACATGCACCATTTCCATATTTTTGTGACCGGCAGAATGTTTTTATTGTTGGTTACAGACATTTCAGTAAGACAGGAGAGGGATATACAGTGTTGATAGTCATCTATGTCAGTGTATCACAGGAAGCATGTTTTTTTTTTTAATGAAGTGGAACTGAAAGTGAAGATGAATTAAATGGCCATAGGAAGGAGAATTAGTGCCGTGATCAAGACATAGAACAGAAAGAGCTCAAAATAATCATTTCCTATCACGTTCTAACGGGTTACTTGCTCTTACGGAAATATTTGCGTAGAAAAGATTATCACGTAAATATGTGGATTATGGTTAACACTTCAAGCAGGCTGAGATGCATTAACACAGGCAAATATTTACACAGGTAGAGGCCTATTTACACAGAGACATCTATTAAGACAAAGAGATTAAGACCAGTTGATACTTAAGGTAAATACTTAAGCAAAACTAAAAAACAAATTCAAGGAAATGACTAATTGTTTAGAATGAGGTACCATTAACGTATGTCGGTAATAATTATGTATAAATATATCAGACAGTAACTGAAGAGGTGCAAAGAAACGGACGCTCATATGCAGCAAATTGTTGCGGATCTGATGCAGATTTTGGAGGTACATGTGTCTTTCGTGTACCTGGTCTATTTGTATTGATCTCTTATCTCTTGTAGTCAGCAATTTGCATGGAGCTGGTCCTGATGTAAAATTCATTGCTACAGAACCCACCGCTTGCTACAGAACCCACCGCAGCAAAAGTTTGAGAATGCTTGGTACAGGGGATCAGCGGCGTTGGTGGTTCAATACCCCCTTAAGTAGCGAATAGGAAAATGAACGAATGAAACTCAGCAGTTAAAAATATAATCATGATACAACATTTCAAACAGTTTATTACAAGCTGATAAGCCATTGGGCACCACAACTAGCTCTTGATGATCCTTTATCATACCTGTCAACCTGTACGACTTTTTCGTATAATGTACGGATTTTTGATACTTTTAGCAGCGTACGGCCGTACAGACTCGTTGTACGGATTCCCCCCCCCCCTCGCAATCCCCCCTCCCCCCCTCCCCAATTTTTTTTTTAAATTCTAAAAATATTTTCCAACCCACGTTTTTTTAAATCAGAAAATATTTTCTAGCCCAGGTTTTTTTTTTTAACCAATTTTTTTTATTTTTAATTCCGGAAATCTCGGCGTTCGTTTTTAATCTGACGTCTCTCCCAGCAACCAATCAAATCCTTTTATACCCAAGAATTTGGCAAACACTTTGAATTCGGCCTCAAACGCTTTCGGTTTTCGGCGTGACATCACGTATTTTTAAAGTTAACTTTTATCAACGACGCCATTTTGTTTAAAAAAGCTAAGTACTTATAACTTGGTTAAATATTGCTGTTGTTTTGCTTTGTTGCAATTTAATCGCTGCCTTAATCTTTCCAGTTAGGCATATATCTTGCCCCTCAATATATTTCCGATAAATTGTCATAATATTCTGTGTAGGCCCTACATAACTAGAAAAAAAAAGTTTGTTTGCATTGAGTAGGCCTACTTATGCCAGCTCTCGAGATTTGCTGCTTTATTTTTTAATAAAGTGGCAATCTGTTATCACTAGTCTAGGCTACCAACTCGTAAATAATAAATTTGTAAATTTTTGGTGGTACGTTTTTTCTTCCTAGATTTGACATCTTGCCCTTCAATATATTTCCGATAAAGTGTCATAATATTCTGTGTAGGCCCTACATAACTAGAAAAAAAAAGTTTGTTTGCGTTGAGTAGGCCTACTTTATTCCAGCACTCGAGATTAGCTGCTTTATTTTTTAATAAAGTGGCACTCTGTTATCACTGGTCTAGGCTACCAACTCGTAAATAATAATTTTGTAAATTTTTGGTGGTACGTTTTTTCTTCCTAGATTTGATATTCTGTTCATAACTTTATTTTTATTTATTTTTTGCTGTTAGCCGTTTGCTTTGTTTGTTGTATTTTTTAATCATTCTCTTCATCTACAAAGATTATTAGTTGAAATATTTCATCCACTGAATGATGGCTGAGCCTAATTCAAAGAAACAAAAGCTTGCAGGTCATGGTAAGTTTCAGGTCGAATGGGTTAAACTCTTCCCTGGCATTGTAGATGCATCCAAGTTAGGATCAACCCATGCTTTTTGTAGATTATGCAGCAAAGATATTAAAGTAGTAGCTTCAGGATTATATGATCTGAAAGTACATTTTAAATCGAAATTGCATGAACAAATGTTTGCAATGAAGAAGGGGGCATCTATTAAGACCTTTTTTGCTCAGCCAAAGCAGGAAGGGTGGCATTATAAGGGCTGAAGTTTTATTTGTCAATTTCATTGCCCAGCATAACTTAACTGCATCTGTTGCTGATCACTTTTGTGACATGGCACCTGTAATGTTTCCTGACAGTGATATTGCTAGAAAGTTCCAGTCGAAGAGGACCAAGACAACACTTATCATTAAAAACTGCCTGGCTCCATCTGCAACAGAACCAGAAAACCATTAATGGTTGTGAATCAAATGACAAGAAAACAGAGAAGCGGTTAGCTGGTGAGAGTTTTTGGAAACCACCCTGTATCTCATTAATGGTTGATGATCATATTCCATGGAAAAATTGCATCGGCTTTCCTAGTGACAACTGCAATGTCATGGTGGGGAAATCAAACTCAGTACTTACTAGGATCAAGCAGAGGAACCCTTATGTTTTTAGTATTGGGTGCATTTGCCACCTTGCAAATTTATGTGCACAAGATGGAATCAAACAGTTGACTGTGCCAGTAGAAGACCTTTTGTTAGACATCTACTATCATTTTGAGCACAGCTCAAAACGACGAAAGGCTTATAAGGAGTTCCAACTATCCACAGAAGCAGATGACCTGAATATTCTTAAACATTGTCAGACTCGCTGGCTGTCATTGCAGAAGGTAGTGGATAGAATTATTAACCAGTATACAGCTCTCTCATCTTATTTTGAAAGCCTGGCAGAGTCCAAAACTTCCATAAACTTTTAAAAGCAACACTAACCCAGCTGACCCTTCGTTTTCTGAGTTTCATTCTGCCACTGTTAAATGAGTTTAATAAACTCTTTCAAACAGATGAGTCGCAGATTGGTGGCATGATGGAGGAGATGGACAGATTGCTTAGACAATTTTTAGTTAAATTTATGGAGATGAAGTATGTTAAACAGGTTGTTGACTTGAGGCATATCAAATTTAGTGATCGTGGGGTGCAGCATGATGACAGCATACTGGCAATTGGTCTCTCGAACAGAGCATTTATCGAAGAAATGGAGCTTGATAGTGGAGTAAAGAGTTCATTTTTTGAGGATGTCAGAAATTTTTACACATCAGTGGTTAAAAAAATTACTGATAAATTTCCCTTTGACAACCAGGTTCTAAAGGACTTAAAAGTGCTAGATCGAAGCACTAAAGATAATCTCAGGTATCCAAACATCTGCAGATTGGCAGATGCTTTTGCCCAAGATCTTGTTCAGGAAGCACTGAAAGATGAGTTCGATGACTACTGTATGTTGTCTGATATGCGTGTGCCTCTACTAACAGATAGTGGTCAGAAAAAGAGTTTCTGTACCTATTGGCTGAAAGTTGTGGACCAAAAAACTAGTACTGGTGCCACCCGCTTCCCTAATTTGAAAGTCATCATTCAGCAACTGCTGATACTCCCTCACAGCAATGCTGACTGCGAAAGATCATTTTTCAATGATGAAAAAAATCCACACAGACTGCAGGAGGTCCATGAATGCGGACACACTCACTTCTATTTTACAGTGTAAGATTAACATTGATACATGCTGTGCAGACTTTAAGCCCACAAATGCAATTCTGCAAAGTGCTAAAAGTGCATGTGTTGATTATAATACAAAACACTGTACATCGAAAGAACAGTGTACCTCATGATCACTAAGTTTTTTATATGTAAAGAACAGCATGAGACTATTATCATGTTTTATATCACAATAATTCAAATGCTAATAGATTTGTATATGTCATTTCTCATTTTAAAACTGTATTGTGTATAATTTATTAATATATTTTTTATGTAAGGATTTTTGGGTGTTTGTAAGGATTTTTTTGTCTCAGGAGGTTGACAGGTATGCTTTATGGATAGACATATTCCACATATGATGATATTTAGTGAAGATTAGATACTACTGGAACAAAGTTTAGAAGAGATCTAATTTGACTGGGACCAATATTATTAGAAAGACACTGCTGGAAGATACCTCCACAAATGTTACCACAAACAGATATTACCAGAAGAGATGTAACACACTGACTAAAAGAAATTTTATTTGAGAACAGGTAAAACATCTGTGAAATGACACATTACTACAGGGGATATTACTATCACAAATATTGATTAAACAGCTACCACAAGTGATATACACCAGATATATTACATAATATTAAAAGAGAAATTACACAACAAATATTACACGAACAAGCTTAACTGATATTGGCATAACAGCTTTTTGCCACCTCAAGTCTGAACAAACCTCATCATGTACAAGAAAACACCTACAGAAATTACTACTGCACAAGCACATCAATGTTTTGGTGTAAGTTTCCTGTACTGGCTCCATATGGACTAAGGAGGTGAATGATGATGTTGAATCTTAAAGAGAAATTTTCAAACTCTGTGACCTTCAAATCATAACCTCCACTCAGGTTTAACATAAGTATGTGTCATTGAGTGGTTCAGCACTGCTTTCTCGCATCAAAGGTACCAGGTTCGATTCGTTGCATCGACACACTTCAGTCTACCCAGCTGTAAATGGGTACCTAACTTTGCACTTGAGTCAAGGAAGGAAAAAGCAGCAAGGAAGAAAACTGGCCATCCCACCTCTGGATGCTGGACCTAGTATAGTGAAGTTTCTAACACTTCACTCCCAAACGGCAGTATCTGCTATGGGACTACCTTTTATTTGAAGTGTTATCAAAGTCCTGGTAAACAAAACACCTCTCCAAGGAGACAAAGAATAGGACTTCTCCCTCAGGCATGCCACAAAAGGTGTCAGGTTGTGCACGAGACTGTTAACCTTATCATGTCAAATAAACTGCTTCAGATATCACAGAGTACCAGCTCCAGTAGTAGTTCCAGGGACCGTCAAGAGAAATGATGATGCTAAACTTAAGATTACAAAGAAAGCATTTTCTTGTGACAATGTCTACCTATGTATCCATCTGCCACTAACTTAGACTAGAAACTAGCAAGTATAAACCAAGCAAATTATCTTTAGTGCATTCTACCAGTTTACAGCGCTTGCTATGAAGTCAGCAGTTAAACATACAAACTTCAAGAGACGGTCTATTCATATGCAGATTACCTTGTGGTGTGTGCTGTTTTGTCACAAAGATTATCTTGTGGTGTGTGCTGTGTTGTCACAAAGATTACCTTGTGGTGTGTGCTGTTTTGTCACAAAGATTATCTTGTGGTGTGTGCTGTGTTGTCACAAAGATTACCTTGTGGTGTGTGCTGTTTTGTCACAAAGATTATCTTGTGGTGTGTGCTGTTTTGTCACAAAGATTATCTTGTGGTGTGTGCTGTGTTGTCACATAAGTTTTCTTATGGTGTGTGCTGTGTTGTCACAAAGATTATCTTGTGGTGTGTGCTGTGTTGTCACAAAGATTATCTTGTGGTGTGTGCTGTGTTGTCACAGAAGTTATCTTGTGGTGTGTGCTGTGTTGTCACACAGATTATCTTGTGGTGTGTGCTGTGTTGTCACATCAGTTTTCTTGTGGTGTGTGCTGTGTTGTGACAAAGATTATCTTGTGATGTGTGCTGTCCTGTCACAAGGTTTATCTTGTGGTGTGTGCTGTCCTGTCACAAAAGTTATCTTGTGATGTGTGCTGTGTTGTCACAAGTTATCTTGTGGTGTGTGCTGTGTTGTCACAAAAGTTATCTTGTTATGTGTACTGTGTAGGTATAATGAGTTAATGATGTTTGTTCTGTCACAATGAGATCTTGTAATGTACTGTAACTGTACAACAAAATAATATGAGTGTGACAGTAACAAGAGTTTATGTGATATATGGACATAAACAGATATGATGTCATAACTTACACAGATACAATGTGCTGACATAAAGAGAAGAAAATCTACATGATGGCATAAGAAAAGTAACATTACATAATGACATAATAAATCCTGCTTTGTTTCACAGACATACTTATGTATTCTGTTCAAACTTAACTCTTACTATACGGGAGCTAACACCGCGTTTTTACGCGCTAGTTTAGCTATCGTTACCGTCGCGCGCCACTTGAACTGGCGAGCCGTAAAATTGGTACTAAACCCGCGCCACTTCACGGGGCTTGCCGGATACTAAGAGTTAATGAACACATTTAGTTAAGAGACATGCTAATCTCTTCCCCAAGGAAAATATATCCAACAGATCTTACTTTGATCAACATTTGAAGATATATGCAGAAATAAATTCTTATATATAATCTTTGCAACAAAATATATATATATATATGTTTATTTTGTACAAAGGAATAAACAGCTCTCAAAATAGGATTATTATAAAAGAAAACAATGTATTGGATAAGCATAATATATGTAGCAATGGTTTTATAAAGTTAGTCAGAAAAGTCATTGTGTGTTTTGTTTTAAGCCAAAATACAGAGAGCAATATTTGGCCACATCTCCATATAATTATTGCATTTAATGAGGTATTTATATGTAGGCTGCATCAGAATGTTGATATTGTCCTGACAATCACTGCTAAGATGACATCCATGCAGCCCCATCTGAAGATGATGTCCAAACAATCCTGTCTGCAGTTAGCATCCAGACAATTGCAGCTGGGTACAGCATCCAGACAATCACAGCTGGGTAAATCACCCAGACATTCATAGCTGAGTACAGCATCCAGACAATCACTGCTGGGTACACCACCCAGACAATCATAGCTGGGTTCAGCACATTGAGCAGTATCATCCTTCTCGCCTCAACCCCCCCCCCCCCACACACACACATGGTTTCCATCAATCCAGACCAGTCTATAAGCTCCTAACTGGTAGACATTTCAACAAAGGTGGCGACTGGAAGGACATAGTTCTTGATGCTATCAGACCAATCACCAGCTCTACACAGAAAATGTCACTAACATGATACAGTATAGTTGAAAACATGCCAGTAAATACACTGATTACACGGAGAAGACCAAATTATGCTCACACAATGGAGAAGTAGTCAAATAAAACACAATATGTACATAATAAACACACATAAGTATATGTGTATGATAAATTCAAAAACAGCTGCAAAAACTCATCATTCAGCTCTGTACAGAATTGTATATGTACATAACAATCTGACTTTGTAAAGTAATGGTTTTGTATCACATTTTTTATCAGCCATAAAACAGATGAAATAAATAACAAGAACTAAGTATCACATGTAAAATTAGATAACATCAGATGTTACACAAACAGAAGAAGAAAAAAAATAAAAGACTATAATGCAATCTGTATATAACAGAACTTGTAGAATAATTATTCTTACAAATGTTATTTGAGTGTCATGCACATCATCTTGCCTCCACAACTTACTTCCATCCTACCCCTCCTTCCATGATAGTTTTAGACCACTGACTACAGACGTTAGCTCTCCAGCTGATTCTGCCTGGGTGCATCTTATTTCTATATATGTGATTCCTTTACTGTGAACATTAGCCTGTAGGTAACATATGTCATGAGACAAGAGAAAAATATCAAATTAAAACTTTGAAATGTACCTCCCCACTTATTACACTATCTTAATGTTACTGCCAGCATCTGTGTGGCTGAGTGGTTAGACCACTTGCTTCTTGAAGCAAGTGGACCTAAATCTGTTCGGAGTTAGGCATGGCAACAGCAGCAAGGCATAGATCTGGTCCCACCACTTCTTAAATCTGAGACCTCGTATGAACGATGTCCCTTATGCTTGCTTCTCTATGACAGTATCTACTGCAGGACTACCTATACCATTTTATGCTTATTTTTTAAATGCTATTGCTTACAGACAAGCACTTAGTAAACTTCAGCTTTCTTGGTGAAAAGTAACAAACAAAATCTTTATTTCATCAGGGTACAGAAGTAGACATTCTTGCCATTTTACATTTCTGCCCCGCAATAATACAATTCTCCAAGTGTTTTCAAATTTAAATATTTTTGAAAACAATTAAAATACTCTATCAGAAAACAAGCCACCTAGAGTAACAGACTGCGGTCCACTGTGTTGTATGTATCTAATTCAGCAGAGTTCACTAAGCTGAGGATAAAACACTACTTAAGAGAGCAGGACATATAACTAAAACCTGGAAATGAAAGAGAAATGGTAGAAACATTGTCTGGAAAGGACCAACCAGTATAATCAGATATGCCCTTGAATGGAAACCACGGTGGAGTGGAGAGTGGAGAAGGCCATACAGATCTTGGGTGCATGCTTTTGGATAGCCTGGCTGCTTTCCAGTATTTCATTTTTTTTTTTAATAGCCTGGCTGCTTTTCACAATTACTTTTCTGTTAGTCATTTCTTGTCACAATTACTTTTCTGTTAGTCTGGTTTCTTGTCACAACTGCTTTTCTGTTAGTCTGGTTTCTTGTCAATAGGGTCACACAAAAAATAAAGGACCAGGACAAAAGACTAAGACAGGATCTTTGTCATGGATAAATGAACAAAACAAGAACAGGAAACAAAGCAAGACCTACGTACTATGAATCAATAGGCTACTGTGAATGTTTTTTTTTCCTTCAATATTTTATTTCTGTTATTCTGGTTGCTTTTAAATATTTTATTTCTGTTATTCTGGTTGCTTTTAAATATTTTATTTCCGATAGTCTGGTTAACTCTTTAAGTCCCAAAAGCCGATATATTGTACTGCCTTCTAGACCCATTTGGCCCGATCAACGTTAAATCAGCTTTCGTATCTTGTGCTCCTTTCTAATTTTAACAACCCAAAACGTCATTTCTGATAGGAAGTACTTTCTTTTAAATACCTCATGTATTTATGTATATGAACATTTTAAAAATGTTTTCCAAACAACAATAAAAAAGCACTGAGGTGGCCATTTTTGTTTTGGCCAAACCCAATTTTTTGTTGGGACTGAAAGAGTTTTAATTTCCAATATTTTTTCTTAGGTTAGCCTGGTTACTATTTGATATTTTATTTAGGTAAGTCTGGTTACTTTTTGATATTTTATTTCAGTTAGTCTTGTTTGTGACACAGAAGAAACAGAACAAGGAGAAGTCAGACAGAGAAAGCAATAGCGTATTCTCGAAGCACATTTGCAAAAAAATTTTATAGGTGAGCAAAACTTATTTTCAGTGGGGGAAAAGTCACTAACAGTGTAGTGTTTTCATGTTGAATGATTCCGCTCAAAAAGTCCCTTAACTACACCTGGATGTTGACACTAGTGCATGCACAGTGAACAGCATTGGTCAACCGTCTTCGCTTCTTCTGATGACTAGGCTCTCAGCCAGTCAAGCTGCATTTCTTATTTCAGGTACCATTTGATTTTAAATTAAATTGTTACTTAGATCCCGTCTAGTTCTAGACGGATTACTGTGTCTCAAACCTTTGTCAAGCTAGGAGAATGAATCGATTGAATCCATACATATCTGCATAATCCTTTAAAATATGCTGAGTGGAGTACAAGGTTGGTAATTACAAAATTGTTTGAAGTTACAACTGCTTTGTTACAACTGCTTTGTAAAATCAACCGCTTGCATAATTGGTTCGTTTCCAACATTTCATTTTGATTAGTCTGGTTACTTCCAATAATTCATTTTGATTAGTTTGGTTTCTCTCCAATATCTTCATTTCTTTTACCTTGGTTACTTCCAATAATTCATTTCTTTTACCTTGGTTACTTCCAATAATTCATTTCTTTTACCTTGGTTACTTCCAATAATTCATTTCTTTTACCTTGGTTACTTCCAATAATTCATTTCTTTTACCTTGATTACTTCCAATAATTCATTTCTTTTACCTTGGTTACTTCCAATAATTCATTTCTTTTACCTTGGTTACTTCCAATAATTCATTTCTTTTACCTTGGCTACTTCCAATAATTCATTTCTTTTACCTTGGTTACTTCCAATAATTCATTTCTTTTACCTTGGTTACTTCCAATAATTCATTTCTTTTACCTTGGTTACTTCCAATAATTCATTTCTTTTACCTTGGTTACTTCCAACATTTCATTTTGATTAGTCAGGTTACTTCCAACATTTCATTTTGATTAGTCAGGTTACTTCCAACATTTCATTTTGATTAGTCAGGTTACTTCCAATAATTCATTTTGATTAGTCTGGTTACTCTCCAATATTTTATTTCTTTGGCTTGGCTAATTTTAAATAATTCCTTTTGAATTTCGATTAGCCTGTTTGGCTTTCCAATAATTCATTTTGGTTAGTCTTGCTGCTTTCAAATGATTAATGTAGGTAAGTTTGCTTGCTATCCAATAAATTTTTTTTTTAATCAGGC
This sequence comes from Oreohelix idahoensis, assembly GCA_024509875.1. Lineage (NCBI taxonomy): Eukaryota > Metazoa > Mollusca > Gastropoda > Stylommatophora > Oreohelicidae > Oreohelix > Oreohelix idahoensis. The sequence continues at coordinate 195,107 of JAMPIV010022196.1, forward strand.
TAGTTCTGTAGCATAGCTAATCAATCTGTGGCTCCCATAACTCAATAATCCAAGCCCCAATAATGCTTCTTACATTTCATTTAAGTTAGTCTGGACGTGCTAACAAAATGTATGTAACAAGTCAGTATTAACTGTACCCCAGGGTCATACTCTAACATAACCATTTTGACCTTGATTACTGTACGGTGTTAAACTCAGACATTCAAATTAATGTACATGAAACACTACCTTGACCCTGAGTAATCAATAATACCTGTACAGGCCAAGCCAGTAACAGGTGGAAACACAGAATAGTAGACCGGCACAAAACATGGTCGCTTGCACTAATTAAAAACAGACCCACTACCGCTTAACCTAACCATAACCCCGTCTTGAGCAGGCTGTACATTACATTAAAAAAAACAACAAAATACAAAACATTAGATTAACGAAACATACCCACAAACTCGTAATGAAAAAAAATCAAAATCGACCACATAAAGCAATCATGTGGTGACATGCATACCTGTCAATGGTCTTCACCCTAAAATGTAATCTGGTTTGCTGCAGGTTTCACAAAACTTAAATAAAAAAAAATTCAAATCAAAATAAAAGTATGTTGACACTGCAGTCAGCAAAACACTATAGTTGGTTGAATAAAACTTTACTGTTCAGTCGACCACCTTGTTGCAAACTAATAGCACTTTTAGCACTTTTAGTTTTATACACTATCACAAATCAGACAAAACAGAATATAAACAAATAACTAACCCTAAACCTGCCCCACTTTGCAGCAAGATGGCCAACAAACCAGTAACGTGATTCAGCCCTACAGTTTAGCATGGCCTTACGTGGCCGGGGAAAGGGGAGGTAATATTATAGATAACTTCACAAATTTCAATCCACAGAATACATTTTTAAAAAAAGCATAAATTACTGGAAGATACTGACAAGGCTCACAATTATTTCCATCCTAAATGATGTGAACATCAAGAGAGGCATGTATCCGCCACAAGCAGGATATAGTTCAAGTAAAGAATACAGCAATAACATCTCATCTGTGAACTTTTTTGTGTGTAAATAATGTATTTCTTGATATATAAACAACTTACATGCTAAACAAACAAAAAAGTAAAGTTCAGCATCACATTTCAATACTGTTCTATTGATACACTTGTGCATTTCAAAATCTCAACAGAAAAAAATGGGAAACCTTTTTTTTTTAAATCTGTCTTAGATCTGGAACTAGCCTAAGTCAATCCATGCCTCACGAACATTCCTAGTACAAATTACGGAAAAAAGTTCATTTGTAGTTCACAGAAACAACCCAGATCACTGAACCAAATTTCTTTACGTGCAGTGAAGAAACTGCGGGCAGTACGGACAAGAGGAAGAATTGCTAATTTGATGGTAGGAAGAGGAAGGCATTGGATAATTATAGTACTGGTTGCTACTGCAATTTGCATCAAACGGTCCATAAAAAACCTGGTCGATGACAAGGTTGTTGAGTTGATCAAGCTGATGCAGTTCGATGCATTTGACTTGTGCTTTTCTTTCCTGGGCCATGTAAACTTGATATGCCAGTTGCTGAATTAGGTTCAGTGTCTGTCTCCTCTCATGGCCCATAAGGCAGATGGTGCTTTCATCTACAACCCGATATAAGGTTGTTAAGTACTCATATTTCATGTCCTCATCCCCATTGAAGTGATTTGCCAGATAAGCCTCAAGTTTCTGCCGCTGCTGATGAATATCATTAAAATCAATAAAGAACCGTGAACACATATATCTTTCCATAGTCCTAATATTAATCTCATTAGCTGGTGTGTAACCTCGAACTAGAAGGTTACAGTATTTGAGCAAACCACCGCCTCGAATTTCCTCTGGGTTTCTTGTTGCAATCAGCTTGTTGTCAAGATGGTACCAAGCTTCTGAGATATCACCATACAGACTTTCAGCAACAACAGTTGGATAGAAGTGCTCTGTCATGGAAGCCTCAGAAATCTCATAAAATGTAAACAGACTATCCAGAATAATTTGAAAGGAATCTACACTAAACTCAAACTGTCGTTTCATTTTGTCAACAAATTTCAATTCAACATTCTTGCGCGTTTTATGTGATAGGGATATGAGACTCCATCTGTCTCCATGTTCATTGCACACTTTTACCATTTTCTGAACATAGGCTTCCTTCAAACTACAACTGTTCATCTTCTCCTTGCTGCTGCTGTCTGGAAGAAAGTTAACCAAGCACCCGAGGACACTGTTACGAATTTTCTGAAGTTCATTTTGATTTGACAAATCCACTCCAAAAATGAGGTCAACATCGTTGAACTCCTGAACATTAGTTGTGCCAAGGATGTAGCAAGCAGCTCCTCCGTTCAAACGAATGTCTCTGACGCTAACGCCGTCTGTTGTCAACTTGTCTCTGACAACCTGAACGAGATCTTTCAGTTTCACGTTCAGTGTAGGAAAGTTACCCCGACCATGAATTGGGATGACATCTTCCATAACTTCATGCAGCCTAGCCACCTGCTCATAGCAGAGAACCTGAAAGCGATTACTATAGTTTCCTGAAGCCATGCCGGTGACTGCACTGAAAAGATAAATATATTAGATGTTACGAATGGCCTTCCTACAATGACACATTTACTAGATCTATCAGCCAGTATGGTTCATCAACTCAACTAGAATAACGTTTTATCAATTAAAACCGAAGCACCGCATTTAGAAAATACCTACGCGGCACGAAGCGAGAAAATAACAGCAAAGCAAAAGAAATACTAGCCAAATAATGTTCAAAGATCACTTAAAACATACCTTCCGTTCGCTTCCAAAATGTCAATAACAAATACAACTTTCTGTGACTTTATTTATTTATAGTCGCCTACACCCACCCAGCATATACTCCGCACTAACAGCTGAAGGCCCGAGAGACGCTGCGATTGGTTGAAATGATACGTCGCAGAAGAGACTCGCGAGACATCGAGACATTTGCCATTCATGTTAAAATTTTGTAAACCGTGTCCTGTATCAAGAACTTTACGCGACAGCCTGCATCTATCATATAATAATATGTATATAGACAGCTGATGAGAATGGCAGCTGTAGAACACGAAAACCTAGTGAAGATTGTGATAACGTACACTTAGAGGAGGTGAAGGTCACGGGCATTTCGTAATCTCATGCATCCAGGCAGGCACACGACATCCACATAAACATTGTAGGAGGGAGGGGGAAAACACGGGGAATACATATACTCACACGCACGGGAAATTGCGTTTTAAAATAAATGCAAAAATAATGATCACGTGCAGAAATGCAACAAAGTAATAACAAAATACGATCTTAAATTTAGATTAGTGAAAACCAAAACAATATAACAAAAGTGACTGGAACAACATAGAAAATGAAGCGAACACTCACAAAGGCACAGGGGGGAACTCATTCAAAGATGTAGCAGAAATTCAAATTTCAATTTATAAATTGTAACTATTCACATAAGAGATTTTTTATGTATGTAATAAGCCTGCCTTCATAACAAACAATATGCGTTATTTGTGTGAATGCAAAAATGATAAATGCAACAAATGTATTATTTCCATACGTAACGCGGAGGCGTATGTGATGCACTATATACCGTATCACAAAATATTAGTTGAGCACAGTAATAATAACGGCGGAATTGTTAAGAACTGGGGCAGCAGTTATAGCTCGGTCAAACCAGAGATTTATTCAGGTCTACGGTCAACCGTCTTACGGTACTTCAGGAGTACAGAGTGACCCAATGTTGTTGGAGACGCTCATAGCCGAAAATAGCATCGTTTGCTGCGATTTTTGTCAGTCCATTCATAAACACTGTTTGCGAAGTGTAGGAAGCCTGGAACTTTTTACGTCAGTGATACGTCAAGCGAATCGATTTCAGCTCCCTCTTCCACCCTGGTTTGAGCCATAGACACGGAATGAACGTCCACAACCAAATTATTCACGGCCTGGCACGTGAAAGAGCGCGCAAAAGTCCTCCATGCTCGGCAGGAACTATTTTTACCATATAACGATTTTGAATCTGTAATCAGGGAAGCGGTGCTACCCCTCTCGTTGTTAAGTAATAAGTTTGTGCAACAACTGAAAACAGGGAGCGTTCTTGTGATTGATGAATTATTATCATCAGCATCATCATAAAAAATGCAATGCCACACATGCGTAGGCGCCACTGTTTGTTAAAACATCGATCCTGGCTTTCTGTGCCAGTACCTTCACTGCCTTCATGCCATAGAGCCTATTGTAAACTGTGTCCATCATCTTCTGTGTTGTCCTGTCTCAACCAGTTTTTTTTCATCATTTGCTGACAGTCCATTGAAATATTCTCTCAGTTAAACTAGGATGGCCACATCTTACCATTTTCATTTCAATAAATCATCATCATCAAGTACCATGCCTGGTTGCGTAGACCAGGGGTTCTCAACCATTTTTTTTTTGCTAATGGCCCCCTTCTGAGCCTCATTTACCTCTGTGACCCGCCCGCCCCCTCTCCCACTTACTGTGAACCCCTAGAAATATGGCATGGCCCACGTTGAGAACCACTGGTGCAGGCGATCATGTATCTCTATAACTTTCTGCCTCCAATACTATTTATTACTTCTGTTTCTGACTTCTTTCCATGTTATGATGTCAGACTCTCCAGTATCCTCTCTCTTTGGTCGTCAATTATATCTTGTTCATTCAATCTTTCCAATTGTCACGATAAATTTCAGCTTTCTTCTTCTCATAATTGCCGCGAGTATGGAAATAGAGAATGTCTGAGTGTAGACAGAATATGAATGAGTAATGTTGAAATAGAGAAAATTAAGTCACTAATGAAAATATGGAGAGAGGTAGGACTCCTGGAGAGAAGAGAGATATAATCAAATATCTTGGGTCTACTTCCCAGCCATACTCGGACTCTGTTTAAGATGTCGTACCCTCATCCGTCCTCCAATGCTAAATAGAATAATTTACCACAGGAAGGACTACAACAGCAAACATTAAGTGACAGTTAGAATACAGTGAATTCTGGCCGCTTAGTACATATAAGAAATCTCATCACTGACCAAAAAAAAAAAAAACAAGTAATATTTTCACTAGCTCTGAAGGCTAGTGAATGTATCAATATCATAGCCACAGAAAAATAACACAAAAACTTCACTCAATCTCTCAGGCAAAATGTCTTACTCCAAACCACCAACACCCGTACACTTTCTCACTCCCAAGAAAAACTAACTAAAGGGGTTAGGTTCCCAGTTTTGCGAGGAAACGGCCACTCTGATTATTAATAATCCTGGTAAGTAAGTTACTTTCTCTTCTAGCAAAAAAACCACTACACTGTTCCACCAATGTTGAAATTTCCAGGCTATGGAGATACACTCTCTCTATAACAGTGTGGTTGTGGTAATAAATCCGATGAATTCCCAATTTCTGGTGGCTGGAGGACACACTAGCAAGTGGAGGAGATTAAAACGAGTGAAGAAATACTTGCACCCACTGATCCAGATCTATCCAATTGACGAGAACTTTTGCTGGCGAGCAAGTATCCAGTAGGCGCGGCGGGGCACTTATACTGGATAATGAAGACTTGAACCTCAAAAACAGGTGACGAGTACTGGCAACTGACTACTCCTTTCGGTCGTTATGTCAATATACTAAAAAGTAACCGGCTATCAATGGATCGGACAGTGTTGCCGAAACTGACTGGATGGCAAAGGCGACAGCCCGTATTTGCTGGAGCGGTAGACACTTTCAACAATAGGCTGTGGTTAAGTAATCCACACCAGCCTTATGACTAAATCCTGGCAGTATGACGTAGACTGCCTGGTAATATTTATTATGAGTAAATTGTAATCCCATGACAGCAGCAAATCACACCAGGAAGCACAGACAAATGTGCTGACCAAGGCTCTGAAAGTATACAGCAATCAATATTTCATTACTACTTGTAGCCAACTCTTCCTCAGTTAGTCTCTCACCCATGCAAAATATAACCAAACTTCCATTTTCTCTCAGTCACAAAATCAAAAGAAACTCTCCATCTCCGTTTCCCACCTCACACAAATCAAAACAGGCTCTCCTCAGTACAGTCTCGCCCACTTTATCGATCGAAAATCTCTGGTCGCTAGCAAGTGCGTCAGTTTTCGCTGCGTGTCGTGACAAATTTATTTTTAGAATGACTGTAGCCAACGTATTTCCCCCCCCCACCCCCCCCCCCCACCCACACACACAGCTTACGAGCATAATCGTACAGTTAAGGTTAACCCAAGATCCTAAAAATGTCCCCGTGGGTAAATTACTCAGTAAATAATAGCACTGGATATGTTACAAAAATAGCTGTGACGATACGGTTGTGCGATCTCACGTCCACTCCGTCAGTATTACTTTTTTCTTCATTTTTCTCTTCCTCTCACTCATCGTTTTTATTTGGCATAAATTTTGCCCTTTCATTCATTATTATGTGGCATATTTTATGCACAATTTTTTACTCTCTATGCTGAATCTAGTAAGGGAAAGTCTCTAACACTCCACTCACCATAGAAGTATTTGCTATAGGACTGTCTTTATTTTGTTTACCACTCCTCAGACGTATTTACGTTCCGCCAGGTAAACTGTGGTATTATCGTAACAATACCCAGTCATCAGACCGGTCACCCGCTTATCTCTTTGAATCCGTCTGACCACCTTTAGAAACGTGTCGGTGAAACATTTGACCCCAGTGAAAAGCTGCTGATTGTGTTGACACAAGCTTGTGTTGTGCGTACGATGAAAGAACACAACATTGTCTGAGCAGACATCTGTCTGGCGGAGGCACGCAGATAAAGTCGATAATTGGATAACCTGTCGGGGTAGACATCTTGGCGGAAGACATTACGCCAGGAAAACATGGTCACAATATTGTGGGAGGTAGATAGGTGCAGCCGGAACAATATTACATCTTATTATAAAGAGGTCACGCGTGGATATTAAAATTAATATTTCAAACACGCGAGGGGATATTTAAAACTTCCCCACCCAAACAGTGCTAGAGAAATTTGATTGATTTGAAGTGAGATGCCGGAATATACAATGAATTATATTGGAACATTTGGCGGAAACACCATATGTGATTTGAACTGAGAATGAGAGATATAATCTTGCGAACTCAGAGACACAGAACAGACAGCTTCGCAACTTCAACCGAGCAACTCCCAAGCAGCCAGAAAGAGAAGGATCGGACCTAGAATTCCTATATCAAAAGTGACAGGTCGACAGTATTTGGGCAACTCTGAAACCCTAAGAGTAAACTCGCATATTTAAATACACAGACTGTAAAACTTCAGGACCAGGACTTTACATATTAGGACTGGAAACCTAGGAATTGGATCATCAGTCACAAGAGAAATAATATCCCAGACCAAGTGTATCGCAGAACACCTATCGAAGAGGAATTACTAGTTTCCCAGGCCAAGTGATTCATAGAACACCGTCATAAGAGGAATTTCTCAGACGAAATTGATTCGAGAGCATATGCACCGAAATTGCTCGCGTCCATCTGAAATCTATGCAAGGGGATTTTGTATTCCCAAAATTTTGGGGTAAGTGTAAACAATTTGATTACTAATGTAAATTATTCAGGTTTCTTGCTAAGTGGTTATATACAAGGCTGGCAACCTCAACATATGTAAATAGTATATTCATGAACCACTACAACAAGAGCTGGTGATTGTTTCTGACTAGTCGTGCGGGAAACCCGACAGCAGAGCGACCACAGACTCCGATTGGAGCAGCGATGAGTGATGACTACATCATATGTGCCTCAAGTGTAGAATATCATTTTGGGAGATTTATGTAACTTATTAATGTTAATTCAGGCACAAATCATTGCTCGTGCTGTCCAGACACATTGTCCCAGTTAATACCCAGAGGAATATTGGTGAGATCTATGTACCTTTTTAATTGCAATTCAGGCAAAACATTATTCACGTACTCCAGACGAAATTTCCTAGTTAACACCCAGAAGGATATGGGTGAATTTTCATCATATTCCCTGAGTTACACTGTGTGCTCGGGAATTTAATTCTTCTGAGAGGTTAACATTGGTGGGTGTAGCGCATGACAATGGGCCTGTTAGTTTACTGTGAACAAATGTACTCAGCAAGCATTTGGTTCTTTCTATTTGTCTAAAGTTCGTGGTTACAAGCCACCAGACGATTTGTGGTACTAACGCCGCTAATGTGAGGGAAAAGCATCCACCAAAACAGCCTACAGTGGAAGAGAGTGTAGAGAAGGCTTTCGTCATCACAGAATTAATGAACCACAGCTACAGGACTCACTCATACAAGCTAAGTGCTAACTAAAAGGCACCAGCAAAAAAGACGTTTCAGTTAAACTTTAAGTATAAAGTTAACATTCCACCTACGTCTCAATGACGAGAACTTTATAACTATCAAAATTCCACGAATCTTTCCATATTTATGTTAACCTGTTAAAGACTATTTCACTATTAAATTTGTTACCTGTTGTTTTAAAACTAAACAATAATAGTTGATTCAGTTATATGTATGAAAGCAAACGTATCAGCCAGAATAGTTAATCTATAAATATAAATACTTAGACAAATATTTACACTAAACAGATATACCTTATAAGAGAGATTTCGTTGGATTACACCAACTGGTGGCTTGAACGGGCTAAACCATTGCTTAAACCCTTTACAAAAGGCGACGGACCAGATAATAAGTTAACTAATTGCTCAGCCCTAAGCAGCTTTTGTTCTTGACTCCTGGGAATATCTTGTTAATGCTTCCTTAAGGTAGAAGTGACATTAATCTTCTATCTATATCTCTGCCAAGAGTAATCTTGCGCGCAGGTAGATACCTTGGAAGCCAATATTAGATACTTTTGAATTTTGGTCACCGTTGGAGCACTACTGCAAAGCAGGGGAGGCAATCCGTGACAATTGGGCGACTCGAGCCGGGATTATGGAACTCTGACACGCATTTGTGATAAATCACAATTGAGGACCCCGTCTTTATTATATTATTGGTCTATTTATTTCCCTAGAATACTGACAACAATTTTAGATTTACTGAAAGATTTATTGTTAGTTATTAGTCTGCTCAAGCGTCTTGCAATAAATAAATAAATATAGTGAAATATTTTAAGAGTAAAGTAATAATTGATAAAATCACCCCAAAAAAACTTCTCTAAAATTAATTGGAAGAGAAAAAGAATTGTCCATTGCTGAAGCCTTATTTCTGTTTGTTGTCGGTGTTATGCATTTTATAATTTTAGTCAGCTAGACCGGCTAATTTTATTTTAGACAAGTAGCAATTGCAATTTTCGTGTCGCCTGTAAACAGTCTCCTTGCCCAGCATGGTCGAATCACAAAATCTCTATACGTGTTATTTAAATGTTGCTAAAGAGATGGGCTTATCGGGCAAAGATTTATCTGATTTTGTAGCCACTTCTCTGAAAGAAGATAAGGAACGGATGAAAGAAGATGAAGACAGAATAAAACCCGAGGATTGAGAATGTTTTTCTGAACAGAACATACAATCTACTAAGTCAAAATCAGAATTCATTTTTCCAAGAAATAGCCATAGGAATAAACTTTCGTCAGTGAGGAAAATAGCCTCTTATTTTTATCTGAACCAAAGACACTGACAGTTTTTAAATATCCTAGTATTTCTTTTTTCAAAGTACATGTCAACATTGATTTTATTTTCTACTGTAATTAAAGTAATTATGTACATTCTATAATAATAATAATAATAATAATAATAATAGCCCCTTCAGTCATAACTGACTATGGGAATGCGCCCCTGAGGTGACAGCCCTCAGCTGCTTATTTTCCTGGTGCTCCTTTCGACGTTTTCTCATCACCTCTGCTTCTTGTGTGAGCCTCTCTTCGCCCAATCTGAGGTGGCGCCGTAAATAGCATCGCCACTTAGTGCGATCGGCAGCTTCATCCTCCCATGTTGCTGGATCCATGTCCAGTGCCCTCATATCTCTCTTGCACACGTCTTTGAACCTCAGCTGTGGTCGCCCAACTGTTCTCTTGCCATCTGCTAATTGTCCGTAGAAGATATCTTTTGGGATGCGACCATCTTCCATGCGGCGAACATGGCCAAGCCAGCGAAGTCTGCGCTGTCTAAGAAGCGTATACATACTTTGAAGGCCAGCACGTGACAACACCTCAACATTTGTCACTTTATCTTTCCACGAGATGCATAGGTCGTCCAGGTCTCGCTGCCATATAGGAGTGTGCTGGTGACGCAGACATTATATACCGCATCTTTGGTCTTCATTGTGAGTTTAGAGTTTCCCCAAACACGCGATGTGAGGCGGGCAAAGGTAGCTGCAGCTTTGCCAATGCGGCTGTCGATTTCTGTATCCAGTGAGAGTTTGTCATTGATGGTAGACCCTAGGTATGTGAAGTGGTGCACCACTGCCAATTCGTTTTCTTTAGACTTATTGTGAGGCCAAAGTCCTTGATACATTCTATAACTCACCATCATTCTGAGTTTGACTTAGTAGATTGTATGTTCTGTTCAGAAAAACATTCTCAATCCTCCTTGTACCTGTTACTACTAGTTCTTCTTTAAAAAGATTAGAGTAAGAAAGAGTTAGTCGTCGCCAGAAAAATACAAGAGTTGGTAGTCTAAAAGGTGAGAGAATCACTGACACCAACCTGTGCCCTTCTGTTAACTCTTTCCCTCAACATTAGCTCACATCTGTGAAAACTAGTGTATAAAGGTCGATGCGCTTTCTACACATCTTCCTTACTTATATCATCACTATAAAAGTAAAACTCTTTATGCGACAATTGGGTTCTCATTCTCCGACAATTGGAGTGCACCATCAACAATCTCCTATGCGACAAATTGGAGGCTCAGTCCGGAATCTTACCTTTGGTGACCTATCTGCAGAAGAATTGTTGAATCTTTAACTAGTAGTCTATCAATACCTTGGAGTACAATCTATTATATATCCCTAGACAACGAAACTTCTTATATTTTCTGAACAGAATTGTGGAATTACACAGTAGAATAAGGAAAGTTAAATCTGAATGGTCCTGGAATTAATTAATTAATTAATTAAGTTACGTAGATTAATTAAGCTCATTAAGTTAATTAGTGGCTTAAGATAACTAAGTGTACTAGTTGATGATTGTATGTGAAAGACTGGCTGCAATTGTAATACCTTACTTCAGAAGAAATAAGAGTATACACAGGGTTAAAAATAAATAAATTATACTTGAGTCTGGCTCAAGTTAATAATATCTTAATTCAGTAGAAATAAGTATATTATTAAACTATCAATTATACTAGTCTCCTGAAAAGGGATACATTACGTCAGTAGACTTAATAGTATTACCTCGAGCCTCAGTAAATTGATCCGTGGTTATTATTACAATACTTCATAGAATTATTAGTAATAATCGGAAGCAAGTGTAGCGTCTGTCTAAAGTTAATAATACCTTAATTCAGCAGAAATAAGTGTTATTAAAATATCAATTATACTAGCATCAGTAAAAGAGATACATTACGTCAGTAGACTTAATAGTATTACCTCGAGCTTCAGTAAATTGATCAGTGGTTTATTATTACAATACTTCATAGAATTATTAGTAATAACTGGAAACTAGTGCAGCGTATACTGAGAGATTAAACTACCTGCCCAGCGATCTAAAATGAACGCAGTAGCTGAACTAAGAGCTCATTTTTTCCAATATCTGATCGATCACGAAGTGAACGATTTCATAAAAATTATAAGATGTTTAGATACATGGATAAGTGACTCTTATTTGGAAGGCGAGGAAAGAGGTTACTCGAGAAAGTTAATTGCGAAACATGTCTTAGAACAGGCAGAACTTTTCACGAGAACAGAGATGGAAATGATAGAGAATGATGAAAAATGGACTCGCGACTGGAAAGAGAAGGAGGCCAAGTGGAAAGAAGAGGCCATAAGCAGGGAAGCAGCATATGATAAGGAACAGCTGGAAGCTCAACCCTACCTTAAGTTGGAGACGCCGCCACTAGAAACTCAAAACTCGCCAAGAGATTTGAAACCCATGGTTAGTCATGAGGCCACGGAATCCCAGAGCCCCACTCCCAGGTCAGATGAACCATTATTTCAAGAGGAAGCACCCTCTGCTCCACAGAAAGCGCAACTTAGTACTCAGAGCCCATGGTTAGGCAAAGCAGAGAGGCGGACATCGAACTCAAAAAGTCATGACCCCTTTGTGAAGGTACCTACGCACATAAATGCTGGTAGTATGAGGAAAAGTACACTCTCGTCAGGAACACGCCAGAAAAGGAATTTCCCAGACACCCCGAACATCTCTAATAATCAACAACATGCCTTTGCTCAATCTCAGAAAGCACACAAAGACCGATTTCATAACCACAACAAAAGCGCTCAGGACTACAAAAACAATAGAAACACGGTAACCCTTCAAGAAAGGAAAACCCGGAGGAATGGAGACTGTAAAGAAACGTCTAAGCAGACAGAAAATTTCAGTAACGGCCCCATCCCGCAATTAATGACACCTGGGCAACAAAAGGACAGAGAGCTTAATAGTAGCCCAGAGGAACCTCTCATTGTTGACACTAACGGAGTGAACGACAAGGGAAGTTGCATGGTTCTAGGAGAACTAAAACAGCCTTTGATGGTACACGCGGAACCACGCAAAGGTCTGATAAAACATGTGACTCATAGAGACACAATGGGCTCTTTAATTAGAGTCGTAGACCCGGTTCAAGAGCAACAGGTTACCCCTCATACTAACACTGGGCAAAATATCGTCGCCGACAGAAACAATGGAACGCGCGTTGTCAGCTCGAAGCCTGACCCCTTCATGCATCAGTGCACGGATGAAAATGAGAGAAGTCATACTTCTGCCGAAAAGCCATTCTATAACAGATTCCCTAATCCCAAGGAGACGATTAGTTTTACAGAAGGAGATGAGTATTTTTAAATGAGTGGAGATACGTCAAGGTCCTGGAAAGATCCAAACAAAATTTTGCTTGATAAAATCACAACAGTGATTGGAAAAGCCCAGGCTGAGAAGCATTCAGCAGAGACTGAGGTACAAGATACGCCTGTGGTTGAAAAGGGAATGGATAATGGGAATGACCAGCGGATGGACAGAAAGTTGAATGGAGGGAATGACTCTCGCATTAAACCACCTGTGCTCACAGCTATAAATTTGACTTTCACCCACCCCAAACTGCCTCGTTCATACCCTCACTCTCGGCGTGTTTTATCAATGAACAAGTTATCTGGAAACTTGGAATGTTTCGGAAACTTGAGAGTTGATATTTATAACCCACGTAGGGCATGGAACACTTTCAATCCAGAAAGAAAGAACGGGAACATTAACCGTCTAAGCAGGTCGAACGTTAAAAACTGTCAGTGTCTTTGGTTCAGATAAAAATAAGAGGCTATTTTCCTCACTGACGAAAGTTTATTCCTATGGCTATTTCTTGGAAAAATGAATTCTGATTTTGGCCTGGGTTTTAAGTAGACTTATCTGCTTGGACTTCTCCTGGGCGTCCCAGTAGGTAGGAGTTACCAACTGGATAATGTGCTTCAGTTGAGCTACAGTCCAAGAGATGACTAGGCTGTTCGTTCACCTGGTTGTGCAGTTGCGTTATGCTGTTCAGGCGCTGACGAGGTGGTGACTGCTTAAAGCTGTAGACTGCTCAGGGTTGCTGACTTGTGATCACCGCTAGAGGGTTTGAGATGTAAGCACTAGTTCTCTATGTAGAATAGAGCAACTAGGCGGTTTACTCGCAACAATTTACAGCAATCAAAATCCAGAAACTGGCTAGGATTCTGCAACTGGGCTGTGGAAGACAATACAGGCAATCACAATCTTCTGTTTTATACAGATATATTACCTACAGCCACTCGGGACATTTCGTCTCAGAATGGTGCCTAATAATATATTTACCTGAACCGTACCGTCAGTCTTCCTTAAAGGCGACTGTCCATTTGTTTACAAATTCCTGTCTAGCGGTAGTCTCACAATCAGGTCAGGTCAGTCAGGTCAACCTTTGTTATAAGGAGACGCCTGGCCGTGTTCGTTCATGCGTGACTGCATTGGAGGAATATTTCATTCACTCGTCCATTGAACAACATTTTTTTCTTCTCTCTCGTTCACAACGCTTTCTTCATCACATTCCTAGTACAATTAGCTTGTAGTACTTTCTCATATCAGCCAGTACTTACATCATTATAATGCATCAATAATATTCATAATACATAAATGCAAAATCGCTATCTATCTAATGTAAAGAATTAAAACCACAATATTAAGTATTTCACACTATACATCCATTAACTAATCCCTTGATATTAGAGTTAGCCAATTAAGCGAATACTGAGAGTTTGCTTACCGCTCAGGACTTTATCACAGCTTAAGAAATAGAACTTTAGTAGCGTTTACTCTCAATCACATATACTGTAGATGTGAGGTAAGTTGAGGCTGCTCTTCTATAACTTATAAGCGTGGGTTGTCTTCCAACGGTTAATCAGCAAGTGATCTTAAAACTCAGCGTTTGTTCGCATGAAGTTAAAACATTTCCGTTCCCACGTCCAGAGTTAATTATTTCCCTGTCTCTTGCTTAGACACGTACCAAGATTTATCGTGGCGGTTTTCAGTTGACCACTGAACACCGAAATATGATACTCTGGGAACCACTGCGAAATCGACCAAACTAATAAATCGTATAGACGTCCTTAAAGAAATAACTTTAAGTGCCTTTGTAGAAGAAGATAGAATTTGGGATCGTATGACAGGACTATTAGTGAAGACTTGAAAACCAGCTAAAGAAACGAACGCTGGTGCAACTATTTTCGTAGAGAAACAGACAAAATGTGAAGGAATAGAAAAGTATGGAATTTTAAAATTAATCTAGACGAAACCTTCGAGCACTCTGTGACAAAATGAATGAAACTGGTATCTCACCATCCTAGTGATGTTTCAGTGGCATCGCTGTGTGTGATAACTGGACATTATTTACTGTTATTCAGCAGCAAATAAAAAAATTAAAAAACATTTGTTCAGTCATAACTGATTTGGAATAATGCGCCTTTCAGGTGATAGCCCTCAGCTGTTTTATGTCTAGTGTTCCTTTCAGCGAATTATTTTCTCTTCTTATTTTAAGAGCTTCTTTTCGCCCTATCTGAGGTAGCGCCGTTGGTTGCTTGACTTGTGCCCAATGCCTTGAAGACTCTCTTGCAAGCTTATTTGAACCTGAGAGCCAGCGTGCGTCGTCTAATCAGTGTGTACATGATTTGAAGACCAGCACGTGACATCACCTCGGCATTTGTTACTTTGTTCTTCCACAAAATACTAATGATGTGGCGTAGATACCGTAGATAGAAGGTATTGAGCCTTTTTTCCCCTTGCTTAGCAAAGATTGTCCATGACTTGCAGCTATACAGAAACGTGGTGCTGATGCCGGCATTATATACCGTATTCTTGGTCTTCATTGTGAGTTTGGACTTTTCCCAAACACATGTTGTGAGGCGGGCAAATTTGGTTGCTGCTGATTAAATAAATTACTTTATTCACTATGTTGTTGCTACTGCGGACTTAAAAAAGTCAGTCTAGATTTAATTTACTTTTTTTTTTTTTAAGCAGACTGATTGCTCAGGACAACTCAAGTCACACATAAGCTTGCTTCGTGTTGGTCCCGGATAGACAAAAAAAAAAAAAAAATTTCTCATAAGAAGCCAAAATTATGTGGTTGTGCATTGGGCAGGCAACCACATCACCATGAAAAATAAACGATTACAGAAGCCTCCGCTAGAAGAGCAAGTTTCTAGGCAAGGATACCAGATGTAATGGTGGCTTTATGGTCTGTTAAGATCGAAAAATTACAGGAATTATGAATAAATGACACGTGACCAGCGCCTATGCCTGCCAAGGTGTATTTTCATTGTCGGTTTTCGCTGTTTTCCATACTGTCTTCACCTTTCATAACGCTAGACATGCACCATTATCTCATACCTTCCATGTTAGATCGTAGGAAAATATAACACGTGAAAGGCCAAGGATAAGATTGACCGGGGATGAAGAGTTCAGGGGGAGAATACGTCATCCCACAGGTGACAGTAAACGCCCAAAGAAAGTCATTGGAATATCCAACGTTGTTCAAATATAGGGGTGGAAGCATGTAGTAACGTTATGATGTGAAGTGTTACAACATCATTGAATTAATGTACGTTCCCTTCCACCCCCCTTTTTGGGTTTCCTAAGAAATTAACGTAGCTGTTTTTGATATTACATGTTATGGCTTAGTTTTTATGGTAGTGTGTATGTAATGTACGTTGGGTACTTGTTGTTTTTCTGTCACACTTACCGAACTAGGACCACCGTTAGCAGTTGGCCCACATGTAAGAAACTTGCGGCGAATATTTCGTTTGATGTTGCAGTAGTGGTTTATGTTTGAATTGTCTTTTTTACAGCGATAAGGTTGTTGCCCCTCGCACAGTCTCATGTTTGTCGCCTCCACCCTTTGAAAATAAAGTTCGTTGGTTTGTTCGCCACTTACGATACGCTTGGTAGAGGCAGTGGCTATAAACTTTCTATGCCACTTTGTAGACCCCGTGACAAAAAGGTAGTGGGTTCGTTTGTGTATGTATTTGCTTTATGTAAGGTTTTGTGTACCTCTGTGTGCGTGCGTGAATGCAAGAGTGAGTGAATGTAAAAATGTGCTTCTAATTATACATTTATGTGTGCATGTACAGTATATAGGTATAAGCAGTGCTTTATTTCTGCCGGTACGGTCCGGTACGCGTACCGGTAAACATTTAGAACCTTAAAAATCACAAAATACAATATATACTCATGTAAAAAAGTAAGTGTGCAGCACTCAACAGGGCACTGTGCGTGCGTTCTTGGGTGAACTCAAATGCAAGTTGGCACACATTTCTGTGTGAGTGTTGTTCACTTACCCGTGCAATTACAATTGGATCGCACTATTCGTGGGGAGATAATCACGGTGCAAGATAAATCACGTGAAAAGTGCCGTAGGGGAGAATTTATCACAGATAACAGGAAGGTAAGTGTGTAGCTCTAATCACAAGCATGTGAAAACGTAATCGTTGAAATAGAGAGTACCATGAGTCCAACAGAAACATCTTTTTTGACAATGCCAAGATTGAACCAACAACAGCGAGCAATAGCTATAGGGATGTTAGCTGCTGGAGCGACTATATATATATATTTTTTTTTATTTTAAATAAGCAAGCGAAAACTAGGATTGCCGCCACTGCTTTAGTTCATGCCATGGAGTTTCTTTAAACTCTATGATCCTGTCACAGAGAGTTTTATGATCAAGAAATTTTCTATTTTCCTTTCTTTCTCTACCCGTGTCCTCTACCTTATTATCACTCTTTTATCCTTTTTGTATTTTTTCGCATTCGTTCGTTTGCGACTTAAACATTACTATTTTCCCATTCAAACTTTCGCCGAGTGTCTGTTCTCATTTAGAAATGCACTAGTGATGTTATTACGTAGATGCCAGGCTCGGGAGGTTATTGCGTTGTAGACGTAAACTGTGAATATTCGTTTTCGCCAGACTTATAGGCGACATATCGTCTGCATTTTCACCTGCCACAACGAGTTGCATCGGCTGAGCGCTCAGGTGAGGCGCGATAACCGACATCTCCAAGACGCAGTTTGAGACATTTGTCTGGAAATCCCATCTGACACGGCACTCACGGTTGGCCCTGGTCAGCGTGAGGTGTGAAGACGAGAAGTGTCAGTTATGGCAAACGTCTAGTAATGGGAAGTGTTAAATGTAAGGTGTTTAAGACGAAAAGGGGAGTTCATTTCGTTTTGCGAAATAAGTTGGGACCCTTTGTCGGGTTTAAGATATTAACCAGAGTTTGAAACTAGATTTTCATTCTTACTCCTAAATCTGCAGTAGACAGATCGCCAGGCGAGAAAAATATCTTGCGTATTGAAAAGTCTTTAGTTTCTGGGCAACATTTTGCCGAGTTCTAGACTACCATAATATTGAATGATTCTAGTTCGTGGTATTAATCTGTAGTTCTGTGCAGAGGTAAATATTATATATTAGATATCTAGTAATTTTGTGAAGTGTTTAAAGTGTTAAATCGCTTATTTCCCTAGTTAGATTTTTGTGCAGATTAATTAAAATATAGTCTGTATTATTTTCTAGTGACGTGTTTCAGTGGAAAGCAGAATAAAGTATAATTTCTAGCTTAAAACCAGGTAGCTATCAGGAATTAAATTTAACTGCTAAATAATCAGACGAGAATATATTTTAAAATTAACTTATAACTGAAATGCTACATCAGTGAGTATTGACGGGATACGTAAGTATTCCTAATTCATGATGATTGATTTTATGTATATAACTCAATTTACGGGAAGTTTTAAATGATCAGTCAAGCTGTACGCTTGCAGTTTAAAAATATAAGTTATAACGAGTACCTAGTACGTATAATTATTTTATATGTGTTTTTTCCTTTATTCAGTGAATACTGGGGTTAACCCTAACTTTGCCAGCGTTAAGTACTGATGAGTGATATCTGTGAAGAACTAAAACATTTTCCTTGAAAGCCTTGGTGCATAATCTTTACAAGTACCCTATAGGTTAAATGAAGTAACAGGCCTATCGCGCCATATTTAATTCTTCCTGAGAAACAACTCAAGTACATTTTTAGCCTATGTGGCCAGTAACATATTAACGTCAGTAACATTCCGACGGAGTTTTGACTAGTGGTGTGGTGACCGAATAAAGTCCTAACCAGAAAAAAAAGTAGACACCGATCTGACATTCCTCATTTCTAGAAACCTAAGCTATTGACAATGTGCTCGTTGTTAATGTTCGTGCCTGGACAATTTTAATGTGACCTAAACAGACATCCGAAAAATAAGAACACCCAAGGAATCGTTCCCGGAAGCAGAGAATTCAACCCGTCTTTTTGGAACTGGGGATTTCTTGGTCAAAGACTGCCATTGACGATTCTGTATGTGAATGTCCTAAAAATTATGTTTCCAGATGCTGTTAACCAAGCTGTAAGTATGCAAGAGTGCACGTGGCCACGGCTGAGTAAATAGAGTGAATGCAGGTCTGAGTGTTTCTTTATTGTTATAATTTGGCACTCATTTTGCTGTCTCAACTTTCTTTATGCAAGTATTGCTAACCATATTTCCCTTAAAAATAGAGCAGAGATATCAAGTCTGTCCATACCTTAAACGGGGAATATATTAGACCCAAATCATATGTATCTGTGACTCTTTGGGCTATCATCTTTCTCCTAGCGGGACTGTGGGCTAAACATCGAGGGAAGATCATAACTGTGGGTCTATCATTTCTTGTAGCAATTCCTTGATTTTTATGACTATTTGTATATGCTTTGATGTAATTTTTATGTGTTGTGATGAAATTTTAGATGATAATTAAAATTTCTCGAGAACTTAATCAGCGCGTTGGTCAGCTCGTTCCAAATTATCTGTATAATCATTGTTATAGTTTTCCCACGTCTGTACGTCTAACTGTCATCTTGTATGTGCGTGCACGTGAGTGGATAGAAATATATATGTAATATATATATATATATATATGTGTGTTTAGACTGTCTGACTCCTCTAAATCTGTCGTAGAAGATAGGTGAAAGAGAGATTTCTCGATTTCAGAGACAGCCTCTATCACAGTCTACCATCTCACTCGTGGAAATCTATTGCTATTACTATCTATCACTGTGACTATCACTTATTCAAATCTAATCAGAAGGGACCAACCCAAGTCTTAATTCTATCAAAAGTCTACGACAGGTCCCTGCAATCTGGTGCTACCATCTTCTGCTGCAGACACTGTAGCTCGAAGTTTGCATCATTTCCGCGTGAGAGGCTACATTATCGATTAGAATCGATAGTCAATTATAGGATATCTTCTTTTCACCGGAAGTGATAGGAAGCTTCCTGTTTCCGACTTGACTCTATTCACATGATGCGACTCTTCTTTTTACAACGTGGGTGAATGTGTTTCGTAATTCGTAATAATTTTACGCCATGAATTGTAAAATTACACAGTTTTTCTCTTCCGCTCCCGCAGCTAAAAAATTGAAACTTGCGAGCAATTAATTTAAGAGTGATGCCGCGGAAGTAAATTCTTTTCCAATGGATACTGCAGATGAAAGAGGCCTAGAACCTGGAGAAATCGAACACGTGTTTGTTGCGACGGCGAAGAAAGAAGCACAGGAAGATCTGCTCGACTGTTGGACTCTAGATGAAAAAGCTGAATGTTGTGAGAAGAATGAGTGGTTGTTGGTGAAAAATAAACATCTTGGCTGTAAAATATGCAAAGAAGTGGGTAGTTTGGGACCGGAAAGAAACAAACAAGGTATGAATATTTCAAAGCCATGGGCAAATGTTCAAATTTCTTACTTCGGTGAAAATAAAAAGGATCAAATGACTTCACTACGCAAGAAAATTCATGAACATAAAATCAGTTCAGCTCATAAGGCTGCCACTAAAATAGTAGCCACTGCAAAAGAAAACAAATTGGAAGTAACTTGTTCACATGCATTTGAAAATGAAAATGAAAAATGAAAATTTTAGAGATGTTGTGAAAAAAGACTTCCCATCACAAATCAACCATTTTAAGTCAAATCTTGACAAACTATACTGCTTATATCATCAGTCGCCCCAAAAGGCCAGAGAACTTGGAAAAGTAGCTGAAGATCTAGGCAAACAAATCTTCAAAATTTCTGCAGTTTGGAAAGACTATGAAGCACTCACGGCTCATTTTGTAGCCGCAAAACAGGATGAAAACAGGGATAAAAGTGAAAGAATATTGTATGAAGGCCTACTAAAGAAAATTACTAGTGTTGATTTTGTTTTGAATCTTGGACTGATATGTGATGCTCTCCAAGAATTGTCAGAGCTCAGTGTCGAACTACAAGCACGTGATATTACACTCTACGCAGCTCATAATATTATATCAAGGCAGATTCGGGTGTTTGAAGACAGAAAATTTAACAGTAGACCTTATTATCGTGAAGCTCTACGGGCAGCAGAAATTTGAACTTTCAAGGAGTCACTCTAGAGAAGAGGATAACAAATCGACCAACCAATGTAAATCGCTCTCTTGATCCTAAAATGTTTTACGACAGTTTGAAACGACCAATGGAAAATCGCCTGCTATCTGAAGAAGACACACAAATGCCATAATGGACAAAAGGGCTGTATCCAGAATGTTGGCCAAACAATGTCGAGAAGAATGTCACTTTTGGTGAGATTTAAGTGGAGAGTTTGTGTAAGAGGCTTAGGATTCCAGAAAGACAGGTTCTAAGAGGTTATCGTGAATTCCTGACAGAGAAGACAATGCAGCTGAACTATTGCCACAAATATACTCTATCAATTGCATCCCCATTTCTACCTATGAATGTGAACGTGGCTTTTCTCAAATGAACCTAGTTTTCACGCCAACAAGAGCTTCTCTACACCTGAAGACTGTGAGTACACTGATGTTCATCAAGCTGGTTGGTCCTCCTCTACGTGTTTTTCGGCCTTTACCGTACGTCAATACCCGGTTCCTGAAAGGTAGACATCTAGCAACTGACTCGAAGAACAAGGAAAGGGTACGCGAAGATGGCAGCACCGATGTATTGAGCCCAATTTGGAAATTATTGTAAATATAAGGTACTTATTTGATGGGTTTTTTTAACCTTGGCTTTACTGGCATAATGGAATGGGGTGATAGAGTACCGGTAAACTTTATTTTTTTTTAAAAATGGGTAAATGTATTTATGGATGTAAGTATGTATATATGTATGTATGTTTGCATGTATGTATGTATGTATGTATGTATGTATGTATGTATGTATGTATGTATGTATGTATGTATGTATGTATGTATGTATGTATGTATGTATGTATGTATGTATGTATGTATGTATGTATGTATGTATGTATGTGTTAAAGACTTTATATTTATAGAGGGTCAGATAGATGTTTAAAGCTCTCATATGTACGCCTGGGATTTTCAGACGTGCATCTGAGTGCAGTAATGATAATTTTTTGAAATGTTATTTGTGTACGACCATGCACCAGTATTAAACTGGGCATGGCGCGGTATGACGCAGAGATTTGTTTGGAGACAATCAATGTCCTTGAGGCAGATCCAGAGATTCATCGTCTTGAGCAGACGTTATTTTTCCGTGGTCTCATCCCAAGTCTAGGGGAGACACGCCATGAAGTTAATTATGATCATCTAATATATGATGATGTTATTCTTGAGTGAGGTGTGCCAAGAATATTTTCTCGCTAATCATTAGCCAGAATCGGCTCGTTGAAGTATCTAGCCTCAAATACGTATTCTCCACTACTGTTACTGCAGAGCTTTAGCCTGACCAGCTATGTCGGCTGTTAATGCGTTCAATCAACGCTAGGAGATATTTTGGATCGTTGTTATAAACATATGCTCAATGATATTAACATGGTCATTTTTGTAAACCCATGCATCCTACCAACTCGTTGCCGTAGAGCTTCCGCTAACCTTGATGTGACAGCGGCTAGTGCCGTCGGTCAATGTCCGTAGTGACTGTTATTTACCATGTATATCCTGCTATAACTATGCTGATGAAAATGTCCGTAATACTGATGTCAAAGTCTCGTAAAAATAAATATGTCTCTTCACTTACTGCTACAATGAGTCCAGTATATCTTCGTTGCCAGTTGGTCACACGGTTTTGACCCATTCACCATCGTTACCTAGTCTCATTGCCATTAGTCGTACCATCATATATGACAAAGTAACGGCCTACAATACAATCTCATTATCAGGTCATCATCTAGAGGTACGCCGGCTACATAAGCAGGCCTGACAGACCAATGTAGTCAATAACATTGACAATACAAGAGACATAGCGGTAACAGCATGTATGTATGTGGGAATGTATGTATGTATGTGTGAATGTATGTATGTATGTGTGAATGTATGTATGTATGTGTGAATGTATGTATATATGTATGTATGTATGTATGTATGTATGTATGTTTTCTATCTAATGTTAAATTAAGTGATAAAATACTGTCATTTGCTGTGAGATCGAGGTTACAGTTGCTGGAATGCGAAAGTCTTTTACATCTATACTACCCACAGACATACACGAAAATGTGCAATATATGTAACCACCCATACGAAACAGTGTCACAATTATTGAATGGATGTACCAAATTTCAAACATTATACCAACAAAGGCACAATAGAGCTGTAGACATTATTTATGAGAAACTGAAATCCTCATACAATAATAGTAGTGTAACAACAATAAATAAAGAAATAATAGTAAAACCATCACTTTTCGGCAGCAGTAACGCTTCATTTAAGACTCATGCAGTAAAACCTGATTTAACAATAATCAATCGACAGAATCTTATTATAGTAATGGGAGGCCTCAATGCGAAAGTTGGTACACACAATACATATAATGAAAGAGTAATGGGGAAATGCGGCAGCGGAACAGCAAACGAAAATGGGGATAAATTAATAAGTTTCTGTAGTATTAACAACCTGGTCATTGGAGGAACATTTTTCCCACATAAAGAAATCCACAAATTAACATGGGAATCACCAAATGGTCGGGACAGAAACCAGATAGACCACATTATGATTAACGATAGATGGAGACATGCATTACAAGATGTGAAGGCAAGAAGAGGTGCAGATGTGGGAAGTGATCACCATTTAGTAGTAGCAAAACTGAAAGTGAAATTAAGAACGGATGGACCAACTGTAACTACACAGAAAAGGTTTGACATCAGCAAATTGAAAAGCTTTTGCGGCTGACATAAAGAAACGATATAAATTTGCCAAAAGTCAGGAAAAGACATTGACTGATGATGTAGACCAGAAATTCAACACCATTTCAACAATATATAAAGAAAGCAGCAAATCAAGCTTGGGATTCCAGGAAAGGAAGAAGCAAGACTGGATAACACCAGAAACATTAAACACCATAACACTGAGAAAGGAAATGAAAAGAAAGAAAACAGAAGCGAAGTCCCCCAGGTTAAAACAACTATATAGCGAACAAGTCAGCTGGACAAGGAAGTTAAAGGCCAAACCCGAGCCAACAAAAGGAATTTCCTAGACGATCTTGCAAGACAGGCAGAAGAGGAGCACTGAGAAATGAACAAAGCACAGTATACAAAATAACTAAATTCATCAGCGGAAAACGAGGTGCAAACAATATTACATTAGTAAGAGATAAACATGCCCAATGGGCTGATCACCCGTTGGCTTGTCACACCGATTACGGAAACAACGGCAGATGGATCTATTTGTTGTTGCCCTAAAGACGCCGCTAGGCGTGATGGGAAACTACAACAGAGAAAATCAATCTGCTGTTGCCCTTAAGACGCCACAGGGCGTGATGGCCTCTGACTGCTTGGTCGGTCTTTGGCTAAGGACGGAAGAAGAAGAAGAAGAGATAAACAAGGAAATCTCATCACGACAGCAGAGGGACAGGATCACTTCAGAGAAACTCTGAACAAGGAACCACCAGAGACACAATTGAATGTTCCTGAGGCTGAAAACGATCTAGATGTAAATACAGACATTCCACGAAAATAAGAAATCATCACAGCAATCAAAGGGTTAAATAACGGAAAAGCTCCTGGCCATGATGACTTAAATGCAGAGCTATTTAAGACAGACCCTGAGCTAGCAGCAGAACTATTAGAACCACTATTTGCACAAGTCTGGAAAACGAGGACAACACCATCAGAGTCGAACAAAGGAATAATTGTCAAATTGCCCAAGAAGGGAGATCTTGCAGACTGCAATAATTGGAGAGGAATCACTCTTCTCTCAGTTCCCAGCAAAATACTAGGCAGGATAATTATACAGAGAATTTCAAAAGCAGTAGACCACAAACTGAGGAAAGAACAAGCAGGATTTAGAAAGAACAGAAGATGTGTAGATCATATATTCACTCTCAGGAACATTATAGAGCAGTGCTCAGAATGGCAAAGACAGCTTTACATTAATTTCGTTGATTTTGAAAAGGCTTTTGACAGCATACATAGGGACAGTTTATTGAAAATACTGATTGCTTATGGAATTCCAAGCTGCATAGTGTCAATCATAAAAAGCCTCTATGCCAACTTTACGTGTAGTGTTGGGCAGAGCAACCTAACCTTTGAGGTGAAGACAGGAGTACGACAGGGATGCCCCTTATCAACCACTCTATTTTTAACAGTCATAGACTGGGTGATGCGACAGACAACAGAAGGCAGTCCAAGAGGAATAAGATGGACTACATTTTCTACATTAGAAGATCTGGAATATGCAGATGACATTGCACTACTAGCACATTCACATCAACACATCCAGGAAAAAACGGACAGACTTAATAAGTTTAACCAGCAGGTGGGCTTGAACATCAATTTAAGGAAGTCAGAGGTCATGACGCTCAATGTGAGCAACCCTGAGCCCATATCAGTAAGGAATCAGCAACTGGTACAGACAGACACCTTCACATACCTAGGATGCATAGTAACACCAGACGGCGGGGCAGGCAAAGACATCAACATCAGAATGAATAAGGCAAGAACAGCCTTTTTTTAGCCTAAACAACATCTGGAAGTCCTCTCAATACAGCACAAGCACAAAATTAAGATTATATCAGAGCTGTGTGCTTTCTGTGCTTCTCTATGGTGCAGAATGCTGGAGAGTTACAGAGAAGGAAATGTCGAAACTTTCCTCTCCGCACAACATGCCTAAGAAAAATTCACCGAATCTTTTGGCCGAATACCATCACCAACCAAGATCTGCTTACTTGTAGCAAGCAAGAGGACATGCACACCATCATAGCTGGCAGACGCTGGAGCTGGGTTGGTCATGTCCTCAGAAGAGACCCCGATGCCATCACAAGAACAGCTATGCTTTGGACCCCTGAAGGAAAACGAAAGAGAGGCCGACCAAAAACAACCTGGCGGAGGACTGTGGAGGCTGAGATGCAAAGAATGAACCAGAGTTGGGGCACTGTACGAAGGATGGCCACCGACCGAGCAAAGTGGAATCAATTTGTTGTTGCCCTACAAGACGCCACTAGGCGTGATGACCACTGACTGCTTTGACGGTCGATGGCTAAGGATCAAAAAAGAAGAAGAATCGACAGAACAAAACAGCTTTTATAGTGGAGACAGCAATACTATATGACGCCCATTTAGATAAATGTTACCAACATAAATTTGATAAGTACTATCCATGGCCAGAAAAGCATTAATAGAATGGGAACCAATTTCACCCAGGATAATAACGGCAAAATTCCAGGGAAAAGGAAGAAAAATTACTATCATTCAGTCATGCCCCTACTAACAATGCAGATGATGATAAGAAGCAAGATTTATATGATGACTCCAAGGAACATTGGACAAAACACACAGGAGAGACATTAAGATAGTAATGGAGAGATTTAAATGCAAAATGTAGGAGTAGACAACAAACACTGGGAACTCATCATGGGAAAGAATGGCATAGGAAACAGAAATGAAAATGGAGAGCTTTTTGAAAACCTTTGTGCTTTGAATGATCTTGTCATCGGAGGGACTATCTTCCCACACAAAGACATACACACGACTACATGGATTTCCCCAGATGGGCACACGCAAAATCAGATAGGCCACTTCACCATAAAACGAAAATGGAGACGCTGTCTACAAGATGTTAGAGTAAAGAGAGGAGCTGACGTAGCGTCAGACCACCACCTTCTCCTGGCATCACTAAGGATAAAATTGAGGACGCACAAAGACAAAGCAGAAAGATCAAGCCCGAAGTATAATACCCAGAACCTTATGAACAAAGACACAAGAGTTCAGTTCAACCTGAAGTTGAGAAATATTTTTGAAGCACTGGAGAACCTGGAAGAGGAAAGTATAGATAATCATTGGTGCACAATTCGGGAAGCATACAGGAATACATGTGAAGAAGTTCTTGACAAAAGAAATAAACAGAAGGAATGGCTCACAGAAAACACATGGGACCTCATAAGAGAAAGGAGATACATCAAACAGCAAGTAAACAACTGTAAAGAGGCAGAACAGAAAACACAAATGCTCACAATATATTGGGATCTAAACAGGAAAATTAAAAAGAGTGCCAGGCAGGATAAAAGAGAATTTATTGAAAAACTAACAGAGGAAGCTGAGATCGCGGAAAAAAGGAGACTTGAAAACATTATATAATATTACTAGAACTTTATCTAAGAAACAGCTAAACCACAATACAACAGTGAAGAGCAGAGAAGGACAAAACATTAACAATGAAGAGAAACAAAGGGCCAGATGGGCTGAATATTTTAAGGAAATCCTAAACCGAAACCAACCAATACAGCAACCCATCATAGAACCAGCAGAAGAGCCACTACAGTGCAACATGAACCCACCCACTAAACAGATCTCTCGGGCAATAAAACAGCTGAAAAATGGAAAGGCCGCAGGACCAGATGAAATACCACCAGAAGCCCTGAAGGCAGATTTACCATACACTACAGAGTTGCTACACCAGCTCTTCAAGCTCTGGAAGGAAGGCCACATTATCAAGCTGCCAAAGAAAGGAAACTTGACTGTATGTAGCTACTGGAGGGGTATAACACTACTAGCAGTGACTGGAAAAATTTTGATAAGAGTTTGTTGGACCGTATTAAGAAGGCGGTAGATGACAAACTTAGAGAAGAACAGGCAGGATTTCGTGCAGGAAGATCAGGCACAGACCAGATAGCAACACTTAGAATCATCACAGAACAATCAGATGAGTAGCAGACACCCTTGTATATAAATTTTGTGGACTTCGAAAAAGCTTTCGACAATAAAGACCGTACTGTGATATGGAAAATCCTGAGGCATTATGGAATCCCAAAAAAATTCATTAAAATCATCAAAGATTTCTACCAGGAGGTCTCATGCAAAGTAGTACACAAAGGAAAACTATCAGAGCCCTTCACAGTACACAGTGGGCTCAGACAGGGATGTCTGCTATCACCAACAATTTTTCTCATAGTCATAGACTGGGTTATGAGACAGACAACAGAGGGAGAGAAAACTGGAATACAGTGGACATTAACAAACAACTGGAGGATCTAGACTTTGCAGATGATTTGTGCCTTCTATCTCATATACAGCAAGATATGCAGGAGAACACAAACAGATTAGTAACAGAAGCAGCAAAGATGGGATTACACATAAATGTAAATAAAACAAAGGAAATGAGAATAAATAATAGGCAGATGGACTCGATGAAGATCAATGATCAAGTCATTGAAGAAGTAGAAAGCTTTACATATCTGGGGAGTAACATTGACAAAGGAAGGGGAACAGCTGGTGACGTCTGCTCAGAGATAAATAAAGCCAGATGCGCTTTTAATGCCCTTTGACCAATATGGAACTCCTCAGCTATATCCAAAGAGAACAAAATTAGAATCTTTAACTCAAATGTGAAGTCAGTCTTACTGTATGGTTCAGAGACATGGCATGTCTCAAATAGTATCCCCTCCAAGCTACAGACATCTGTAAGTAGATGTCTCCGACGGATCCCCCGTATAAGATGGCCAGAAGTAATAACAAATATAGAGCTAAGGAAAAGATGCGGGCAATAGCCAATACAAACAGAAATTAAGGTAAGAAGGTGGGGATGGATAGGACATACACTCAGAAGAGAAAAATCAAGCATAGCCAGAATTGCCCTTGACTGGAACCCACAGGGGAAAAGAAGAGTGGGGAGGCCAAAGAGAACTTGAAGAAGACCTGTTGAAGAGGAGGCTAGGGAAATTGGAATGACGGACACAGCTGAAAAAGACAGCCCAGAATAGAAATCGATGGAGAGCAACTGTTTCTGCCATATGTTCCACAGGGAACGAAAAGTAATGGTGATAAATCACGAAGCTGGTCCAGCGTCTTCAAGACCCGTCTGTCGATGGTGTCTAGTGTTGACAGCAGGCTATGTATACCATACACATTGTTCCAGAGATAGTACCCTCAACTGGTACCACCGACTAGTATTATGAAAGAAGAAAAACAAATACCCTTCCGAGTATTGGATTTCCTGACACACAAACATGTGCCCCCCCCCCTTTTTTTTTTCTTTTCACCATCCCATGTACCTCAGAACTTTACCCTCTCTGAGCATTAATATTAATCCCAGTGAGCGGAAAACATTCATTACATTTATATTGAATATCTTTACATTTGCACTGGTTGAAAAGTTGAATAATATAATAAGGATGTACATCAGTTCTATCATCATCCCCTCCCTACTCCATATGGATCTTGGGACTACCTCTGCTTTTAGTTCTCTGTGAGAAACCCACATAAAGCAGTCACCAGATCTTGCAGTGGTTGGTTGTTCATGAAACCATCATTCTATATGCTGAGATTGCCAGCCTTATTTGACTTGGACATCCACTAGCAATTTTCACATGTTAATAAATTCAAAATATAGAATTTAAAAATGTACAACTCACTCTAAAATCTCTTTAGGAATACTGACTCCTGGCTCAGAGAAATAGGTACGGCAACATGTTTAAGATGCCTCTTACTCGCGGTCTGGAGTATTGGTAAAGATTAAGACACTGACAGTGATGTAATACTTCCGGTAGATTGCATTTTTTGTGATAACCAACTACAGAAAGTAACATCTTGGAGAAGACTATCAGCGAAAAATCTGTGAAGTATAGTCTAGTCCCTGACCATATGACCCGTATAAATTTTGAGGTGAACGAGTTTTCTATTCAGATCCTGTTAGGGCATGCCTAAAGGAAGGGTAAAATCTTGGGTAGACATCTGGCAACCCGGGCATAAGTTTTATAGGACGCCATTTTGTTTTTGGCAAATACATGTAGTGGCTAGTATTGAATTTCGCAATTTTCTGTTCTTGTCTATATCAAATTTGACATGTTTTGTGGATTCCTTTTAAAATTTTCTATAAGATAAAACTAATTTTACTCCTCTGGGACCTTTGACTGTGACTATTCAAGGAAAAAACAAACAAACAAAAAATGCATAAAAGATGGGAATAGATGACAAAGTATTAGAGTATGAACATTAAATTCCGATACATAAAAAAGAAAAATAGAATCACAAACTATACACAGTTAAATGGTCATTTTCAGTTCTTTATACTCGTACATGTTCCTGAATGTCACAAGACATTTTGCATTTGCAAAAGGGCGTACAAGAAACAATGTATTGGCGGCACCGGCATCGTTTTGTAAGACAGCTCTTGCAAGTACAGGTAAGAATCACATTTTCAGGTAGCTCATTAATGCAAGGGTCTGGCGTGAGTGATGAGTCATCAGCACTGATTGTCCATCCAAAATCCGTTGGGGATAATGGTTCGTCCATGATCAACACTGTAGAGCATGAGTATACCATGTAAAATGATCTTTTCAGGTGACCTCTCAATGAAGAGCTTGTGCAAGGTAGGCCTTGTAAGTTTGGAAGACTAGCCTGGGTCATCATTTCAAATCGAAGTGCGTCAAATGTCTTGCACATGTCTTGCTCAGAACCTGGTTTAAGAACCTTCACTAAGTATTCCTCGGCAAGCTTAAAGGTTTGAGTACTTGGAGGAAGACGCCTACCAAAGTTGTGCAGATGTTTTTCTGGTTCTGCCTTGAGCGATGACACTTTGGTGCCAATTTTACTGGTCACAACAGATCATGTAAGAAAATGGGTAGTAAGAAGGACGTCTGTGGTAGCACTTATCTTGTCTACAAGAGTATGAATTGGTATGATATATAATGCCGACTTTCTCATCTATAATTCAGAGAGTCCATTTTCATTAAGAAACTTGTAGAGATGAATGAGTATCACAAAAACATCTGTATCATTTGGAAGCACAACAACATGCTGCAACCTTTGTTTAACGGCGTGGAAAACGTGAGGAATGATACGTAAGTCAGCCTCCTCAACTGTTACTTGAAGAGTATCCTTGATTTTTGTGAAGCTTCCATCTTTTATTGCTAACGCCAGAATAGGTCCTTTTTCAAGCAACACGTTGCTAAGGATAGTTTCCCATTGTCGATTAGCTGATACCGTCTTCAGAAACACATTCAGGGCATCTTGAATCAAACTTTTGTTTGCCATCTGCACAGGAAGCTTCGTAGTGGTAGCAATGGAAGTCAATGGAAGTGGTTGCACAGAAGACCTGCTTTCTCTCTTAGCATTTTAGACTGATGATTGAAGGTAGCTGTCAAAAATATAGTCAACACGACTGAATTTGCAGACATTATTCAAATTACTGTCAAGGATTGTAAACAGGTCTTCAAATGTGTCGTTTCCCTTAACTGGCAACCTTTGCAACTGATTCATGACATCAACAACAACACTGGTTTTCAGGGTATGCTCTTTTTTGGAAATTTCTGTCTGTGGTATCTAATTTTTTTGTCAACTCAGACATGAGTTGAGACTGCACGGGTTTGGTAGTAGCACCATTCTCATCTAATAAAGATGAAGGTGAAAAATCGTAGGTAAGAATTTCTGCCATTGTCATACCTCTCTCCTCGGCAATATCAACTTTTCTCAGAACCTGCAAATGATCTTTGATGGCATTTTTCACAGTCTGCTTTTTTGTCTGCATGTCTGGTTGAGCTACACTTAGAAAAGTGGGCAGTTTTTGCTGGTGAATAGGTGCCGATAGTGGTTTTGAGCAGGTTATAAATCTTTCCTCTCGAAACATGAAGAAAACTTCTTGTGCTGTCGTAAAAAATGTGAGCATCTTCTTGGCATTCAATGCTGGAACAAATGCATTGGTTAGAATGTTGTGAAGCCTAACTTCACCTTTTCCAAGGTATGGGTTTTCTCTGCTTTCAACATACTGGAGCACCTGTTGGATGTTGGCTTCCATTATATTTCTGAGTCTTC
Organism: Oreohelix idahoensis; assembly: GCA_024509875.1. Classification (NCBI taxonomy): domain Eukaryota; kingdom Metazoa; phylum Mollusca; class Gastropoda; order Stylommatophora; family Oreohelicidae; genus Oreohelix; species Oreohelix idahoensis. Next base: position 227,004 of record JAMPIV010022196.1, read on the forward strand.
CTGTTAACTCATGATGCATTATCAGCTCATAATCAACTGGTATAATGTTCAGCAACCCTTGACATGTTTTTCTTATGAGGACTTCATGGTAAGCAAGCTACCATTCAGCAATGTATTCCTTCCTTTTTGTTTGTCCAATGATCCCTCCGGCTAACTTCTGAGAGCGGTTTAGTGTTTGTTCGAGAGCCATGTCGACACCCACGGTATTAAACTTTCCATTTGTTCTTCGAACAACAAAATGACTTCTTTGAACAGGTCATATACCTCAGGATGGCGAGTCTTAAGATTCAGCATTTGCTCGAAGAACAGTGAACCCCATCTCAAATAGTTGACTATCAAAAAATGTGGAAAATTGGAAGGACATCCTTCACTGTTTGCAGGTAGAGATTCCAGTTCCCCTGCCTATCCGCTCTTATGAGGTTCTTTAAAAGACTTATCAGATGCAAGAATCCTTCCAGATATTTACACTGCTTAGAATTCTTAACTTTTTCCTATATCCAACTTGTTACAACTTGTTCTTCTGATGTTGTGATCAGCTCTTGGAACTTGAGTGGTACGTCTTTTGTTGTTGAGTGTTGCATAGCATTGAGCACATCACCAACTTGTGTAGCTAATCCAGCATCATCCTCAATGGTACTCAAAAATGCTTTCCTCTCTACCACTTCTGCTAGCATAAACATTCCTTTCACTGACCTTACGTAATTGCTACCTTTAAGGACACTCTCTGCTACTTTTGGACCAAACACGTGGTTTTCAATGAGGACGTTTTCTAACCCGCTGCCGTTTATGTTTTTTCCAATACATGCAATTTAATGTTCATACTTCAATACAATGTCATCGATTCCCATCTTTTATGCATTTTTTCCCCTTGAATATTCACAGTCAAAGGTCCCAGAGGAGTAAAAAATAGTTTTATCTTATAGGAAATTTTATAAGGAATCCAAAAAAAAAAAAAACATGTTAGATTTGGTATAGGTATACTGTCAAGAACAGAAAATTACGAAATTAAATACTAGCCACTGCATGTATATGTCAAAAACAAAATGGCGTCCTATAAAACGTATGCCCGGGTTGCCAGATGTCTACCCAAGATTTTACCCTTCCTTTAGGCATGCCCTAACAGGATCTGAATAGAAAACTCGTCCACCTCAAAATTCCTGCGGATCTTATGGTCAGGGACTAGACTAGTAGTGATTGAGTAAACATGACAAGCGAAACGGAAGAAGAAAGATCTTTATATCTCGGTTTTTTGTTTGGTTTTTTTTTTATAAAGTTTTGCCTCGTTTTGGCGAGGCGCGTCCCGTTCAACCTAGTCGGTTATATTAGGGCGCATGTCCAAATATAAAAGACCCTTTGGTCTGGGATTGGTATATCGGTGGTTTCAAAGCATTGATCCCACTCTCCCATCTTGTTTCACTCAATGGCTTAACATGTATGCCTATGTTTGATACATAGCTAGTTACAATTGGCCAACGCTGAGTCGATACAGAGAAATACGAGAATTATAGATCTGTTGAACCACACTGAAGAAACGAGTGTCTTCCAGACAACACTTAGCGGCATCATTGACTACCAAGTTTAAAGGGTGGGCATTGCAGAGAACAAAAATGGCACGTGGTTTTTTTTTTTTTGTCCAGTACTCTCTTTTGTACTGTCCGTTGAGAGTTTCATACAGATTAGTATTTTTTTTTTAACCCGTGTAAAAATTGCAATTGACAATTTAAAAAAAAAGAAATTTAAGATAAATACCACAACAGTACTATGGAATATAATTAATTATAAAGTCTTATGAAAATTATTCTATATTCTGTTTGTGTATTTATCCTTTTTATATGTTGTTTTCTTTTTCTTTCTGAAATTTAGTGATATTTTTTTTTAGAAAACTGCACTTCTCTGAGTGTTTGCACCCTAGGTGGCTGCCTAGTTGGCCTAATTGTTTTTGTTGTTGTTGTTCGGTTTTTGCCTTCTTCTCGTTCTTCTGGAGAGGCGCGTTCCTTTCAACCTATGTGGTTATATCAGAGCGCATGTGCCATCCAAAAAAAAAGTCAACTCTGTTGACTGATAACCCGATCAGCGTTGATAGATACAAAGTCCTGAATGGGACTAACATTATCTATCTACTAGCATAAAGCCCTAATCAGGACTCGTCAGCTGCGCCAACGCCCGAGCTGTTAGTTATATCGGCCTAATAATAGCACCGGCTCTACGTATACCACACGTATTGTGACGTATACCACACGTATTGGGGCGTATACCGCACGGAATGACGCCTTTCAGACATCTGGAGACTATACCACACGTTTTGAGACGTCTTTCACACTTATTAAGACATATAACGCATATATTGAGACGTTTTTCACACATCTTGAGACGTATACCACGCGTAAGGAAACGTATTTCACAAATTTTGAGACGTTTACCGCACGTATTGAGACGTCTTTCATACATCTTGAGACTATGCTGTACGTATTGAGACGTCTTTCACACATCTTGAGACGTATATCACACGTATTGAGACATCTTTCACACATCTTAAGACGTATACCGCACGTATTATGAGACGTCTTTCACACATCTTAAGGCGTATACTGCACGTATTGGGACGTCTTTCACACATCTTAAGACGTATACCGCACGTATTGATACGTCTTCCACACGTCTTAAGACGTCTTTCACTGTTATAAATTCTAATATTTCTCCTATATGGTATGTTGTCATTTATTATATCATATAAGGGCCTGTCAATTTATGCTATGGAGAATAAAGATTCTGATATCTTTGTATGTTTGTATACATTTATGTCTTTGTGTGTTTATAACCAGCCCTTTATGTACAAATACACGTATGTATGTATGATTGTATGCAAAACCGGTCTTAGAGCATTCTGCGCCTGGGGCGAAAGGTTTGACATGCCCCGCCTCCCCAACACTTGTAGTTGTGACAGTTAATTAAAGTCTTCCTGAAAATAAAGTACGATTCGTAAATAAAATCGTAGATCAGTTTTAGATTGTTACTACTTACAAAACAAAACACGACAACAACTAAAAATAAAATGGGAAAAGTACGTCACTCTTTGGTTTTAGTATTTTCTTATACAAGAATTACATTGCGTGGATTGGCCTGGGTGAACTCTTGTCACAGGACAACATAAGTCGAGTTTCTTTTACTCGCCAACTTAGCGCCCTGAGCAGTCACCCCGCTCGTCCTGCACCCTCATTATATATATGTTGTATTATGTGTGCGTATGTTTGTAAGCAGGTCCTTACGTGAATGTAAAATTATCTATGTACAAATACACGTAGGGCCTACGTATATTATATACGTGTGTGTGTGTGTGCGTGCGTGTGTGTGTATGTGTGTGTGTAAAAAGCTACCGCCAGTAAAATAAATACAGTACTCGTAAATGAAACACAATTTGTATGAACAGTCTCATGTGCCACTTCTTTTTAAATCTTATTGCCACAGTGACGCTGGGCATTGTCAGAAGAAAATGTGATCACGTGATTTCGCCCACGGATGTTGACGTGACCGTGCTAAAACATGCTATCTTCAGGCATTGGAAATTCTCTATTGATCGCAATGCGGGTATGACGCAAACGTGACGTCAGCATAATGTTACATTCAGTGTCTGAATTCCATTTTCGTATCACTCCGCCGAGTTGTCACGTTATAATGGTATATGCAGCTAAAGGCGAGGAATGAACGATTTTAGATCTTCAAGTATAATGTCTGCTGGCGTTGGCGATCATGTATCTCCACAAATTCCTGTCTCCTGTGCTATTTTTTAATTCTTTTGTTGACTTATTTTCAGGCCATGATGTCAAACTGTCCAGTATATCCTCTCTTTGTCGTCCACTATAACTGTTTAATTTTAGATCAGATGCTGAAAAAAAAAAAGAATTGGCTTAAAACAAACAGTGAAAAGTGTTTGGAGTAACCCCTGGAAATAATATTTTATATACAATAACCAGCAGCTTTTACGCACTTAATTTTCAAATGTTACATAATAGAATGTTTTAAATTCCACTTTATATAGCGTGTGTGTGTGTGTGTGTGTGTGTGTGTGTGTGTGTGTGTGTGTGTGTGTGCCTTCAACCAAGAAATTTAAAAGTCAAATTACACTTTTTTTTTTAAACGTGAGACAGCTTGACATCTGAAAAACTGAGTCACATTAACATGGCACTTCTGTTTAAGCAACATGACCAAATTAGCATGGCGTAAATCTAAATATTGAGTCAGGTAAGCAGTCTATTGTACCAAAGAAACAGAGCCACATCAGCATGACCTTTACATTTAAGAAACCAGATTATCATAACTCTTATAATAATAATAGCCCCTTCATATAACTGAATATGGTAATGCGCCCCTGATGTGACAGTCCTCAGATGCTTATTTTCTTGGTGTTTCTTTCGACGTTTTCTCCTCTCTTCTGCTTGCTGTGAGAGCTTTTCGCCCAATCTGAGGTGGCGCCGTAGATAGCATCACCACATGGTGCGATCGGCAGCTTCACCCTCCCAGGTTGCTGGATTTATGTTCAGTGCCTTCAGGTCTCTCTTGCAGACATCTTTGAACCCCTACTGTGGTCGACCAACCGTTCTTTTGCCACCTGCCAGTTGTCCGTAGAAGATATCTTTCGGGAAGCGACCATCTTCCATGCGGCGGACATATCCAAGCCAGCGTAGCCTGCGCTGTCTATACTCTTATAGATCTCTTATAGATCAATGTACGTAGTCATGTTCTCTTGATTCTCACATTTAAGAAACTAAACTAGGTTAGCATGATCTTTCTGTCTTCTAAACTATGCCAGGCTAGCATAACTCTTGACTCGTACGTCAAAGAAGCCAAGAAAAATTAGCATGGCACTTCCATCTAAGCGAAAAGCCAGGTTAATTTGACGCTTACATCTGAGAAACTCCGTCAAATTTAATTGACTCTCACATCTAAGAAATTCAGTCAGATTAATTTGATTCTCATATATACGAAATTCAGTCAGATAAATTGATTCTCATGTCTAAGAACTTCAATCAGATTAATTTGTTTCTCATGTCTAAGAAATTCAGTCAGATTAATTTGATTCTCAAGTCTAAGAAATTCAGTCACATTAATTTGATTCTAACATCAATGAAATTGAGTCTAATTAGTATGACTCTTACGTAAGAAAATAAATCTGGTCAGGATGACTGTTCGACATCGAGGAATCTTCGTATTTCACATCTGGTTCTATTTCATGCTATATTATAATTATTGTTCTTGTTGTTATTATTATTATCATATGCGCATCATCATCATCATCATCATCATCATCATCATCATCATCATCATCCATCATCATCATAATCATCATCATCATCCATCATCATCATCCATCATCATCCTCATCATCATCATCATCACAATCATCGATCATCATCCATCATCATCATCATCATCATCATCATCATCATCATCATCATCATCATCATCATCATCATCATCATCATCAATCATCTTAATCATCCATCATCATCCATCATCATTATCATCCACCATCATCATCATTCATCATCATCATCATCATCATCATTCATCATCATCATAATCATCCATCATCATCATCATCATCCATCATCATCCATCATCTTAATCATCATCCATCATCATCATCATTTATCATCATCATCCATCATCATCATCATCCATCATCATCATTCATTATTATCATCATCATCATTATCATCATCATCATCCATCTGTAGCAAAGTTTGATTTTGCTGGGGAGGTTATGATGGTATCCTAAAAGAATGAAATCCGTGTCTGTATTAACCGTGTGAGGTCAAGCACATGTAGGCCCCTGACTCTATAAATGATGATGATGAATTATGTGCAGGGAACCTAACGCTACCTCCCTAGATCTCACACGGTCACTATTTTGGCTCTAGTGTCTGGTGTATGATGTACCTAGTGTCTAGGGGAGAAATGAAATGATGGTACACAACACCAACACACTTTAATTTTCTATGAGGAAGTGAATAAAACCAGTGGTTTAGTTTTTCTTTGAAATGAATATTTTTTTCTGTACAATTTAACCTGCCTGTCCAGCCATATCTTTTGGACAGGTCTTTGAAAATGAGGACAAGATAGTTTACAGAAAAGATCAACTAAAATATCTGGACTCTTTGTCCACTAACTATAAAGTTAATATATATATATCTTTCCTGTTGGAATGTTCACAGCTTACACTTTATTCACCTAAGAGGGAGAGTCACTGTGTATGAGGGGCTGTAGTTTCATCATACCCCATAAACTTCCTGAGTATGATTTGAAATACCAGTGTGTATTAAACGAAAGTGTCAGATATACCCAGATGCTTAACACATCACCTGGGATTCCTTGTAAAATGATAATACAGTATGAAGTTGCAGAAAATCTCGATCTCTCCAAATGCCCAAGCTCCTCCCGTTATCTTTTGACAGCATAAACGAATGGTCGGAGACTTGATGGCTTTATTCTCACTCAGCAGGTTTCCTGTTACCAGCTGGCAACAGGAAATAAAACCTCTGCAACAAAAGGACACCCTGGCCTTTTATATATGATCACTTCTTATATTTATTATTTTCCTACTGTGCTATGGGGTCAGCCTCGCGTGCATTACAGGTGCACTCGCCCCTAATTTTACATGACTCCCACCTTGCTGTGACCACACCTCAGGTCCCTATGGCAGATACGCCACTGTACGTTTACATAGTTTTCCTCAATAAAATAATGTGGAGTAACCAAATTTCCTTTGGTATGATTTTCTCTTCCTTTCTTTTTTAACAATAAATGCTTCAGGCATGTTAAACAGTGTTCATGGAACACAGAGGCTTACTAACATATTCTAATGCAATAATATTCAAACACAATCATGACAACATACATCAGTTAGATACAGTTCAATGCGAGGACTCAACAATGTCTGCTCCCGGCACGTCCTTCACTTTTCCCAATAGCAGTATCTAACTTTGGCAGTGGGATTAAACATATGAATTCATAAAGCATTCTTACCACAAAGTTCAAGAAATATAAACAAATGACGCTGACTTGCAAAGAAGTGGCCTCAGTTTCTTCTGCACTGTCCAGACTGTGAATACTTCTTTATTTAATTTTACAACTAACACAGCTGATCTCAGCGTATTTGAATGAAAAGTTTTGTTCAACTGGCAATGAATAGTGAAAGCCTTTTGCTAATATTTATTAGCACTGGCCTATCGAAAGCTCGCTACCACCAGAATTCAAATGTAGTTTTTGAAAAACAAAAATAATTCCAAACAAACTCGGTGTCTGGTAATCAATTGGCCAGTCTGCTTTAGTTATGCCAATACAAAAAGATGTTTCGTTTTGGATTACATTTTCCTACCACTCCCCTTTCCCTCCTATACTCTTGTTACCCAAGCGAATTTGAATTACCTCAATGCCTCTTTTCTAAGCTGCCGTCCCCACTAACGTTATGAAAAACAAGCAGGAACAATAGTCTGTCTGGTCGCGCGTCCGTAGACATTTAGTATTTTCTCAATAACTTGGCTAATAATTTGACTACCATTAATATTAAAACATATTTGTGCTCAGAATACACTAAGCTACACGAATATATAATTTTTATGACTATATTCATTTTCGTTTAGATTTTCAGTTTTGTCACTGACAGTCGTTAATTATAACTTTTTACATAAATCTACCATCTTGTCCCCCTCCTTCTGTCTCACTTTTTAATTTTTCAAATAAACCAACTTGTTTTTGTGACGTCACAACTACACTACGCGTCGAGAATTTAAACTGTCTGTGTGTGTATATCCGTTAGCTTTGCCACAGCGTGTATATACTATTAGTCTCGCGTGCAGAACGACGCGGGTTTTGGCATGCGTTGGTTGCATTTTGCGTTAATGTATTACAGTCGTCTCGTTATTGCTACTTAGAAAAAGTCCAAAAGACTACCACATTTTGCGTTACTGTTGACAGATTATGTTACTTCAGACAGCAGTTTGGCGTTACATTTCTAACAAATCGTTAATTATAAGGCTAGGCTGCATTGTGTATGCAGCAGATCTGGCAAAATGTTAAATATTAGTAGTACGTTTTCGAAACCGAAACTAAAACGCGTGTTAGATTTTTACCGGGGGATCGTTCTATAGGCTTTAGCACTGCACAAAAGGCAGTGTTGCTGGCGTCGAAGATGCCAACCGTCAGACACAATCGGGCGGGTTTATTTATTATCATTTTATGACTAAAATCTTACTGAAATGAGCGATTACTCTCGCAGATTTTACTACACACCTCCCATCCTAAAATATGCATTTATTTGCAGGTTATAATCTGCGAGATAACTTAGCTCAATGAAGTCTTACGCGTTTTTCTGATCTTCATCATAAGGATGTCTACTCAAAAAGTCTGCACCTACGTTCTGAGGCCGGGAATATATTCAATCAGAAATGAGTATGGCTGCAATAATAATGACCATTTCAATAATCTGGAATTTTCATGCTTGGCTTGTGACAGAAATACGAGAGGTGAATGATCCGTTTGGACCACAAATGTCCTGCCATATAAATAAATCTGGAATTTTTTTATAGCCCATATCAAAGCGAGACACTCCTTTTCACTTGTTGAATAATTTTTTTCCGACTTGTTCAACTTGCGGCTTGCATAAGCAGCTGGGTTCAATTCTCCATCTTGTGAGGAGGGCCTTTGCAACAATGTAGCGCCCAGGCCCACATTGCTTGCGTCACTTCTCACGATAAATTCTTGATTCAAGTCAGGCAATTGCAATACTGGCCTGCTTGTGAGTTTTTCTTTCAACTCCTGGTAAGCCAATTCACACTGTGCGGACCAATTTATTGTATCAGGTTGACCTTTGCGAGTTAAATCCGTCAGAGGAGCACATATAGAGTTAAAATGTTTAATGTACTTTTGGTAGAAACCACACAACGACACGAAAGATCGCACATCTTTCTTTGTTTGTGGCCTAGGTGCTTTTTTCAATTTTTCCAGATTCTTGGGATCAGGGGTCATGCTACCCTGATGTACAGTATGTCCCAAGAATTCCAACTCTTTACAACCAATACAAAGTTTTATTGGCCTAGCGGTTAAGTTAGCCTCTCTGAGTCTATCAAACAGTATATTCAAAGAGGTAACGATTGTGGTAGGGTGGGCGAGATGATGATGATGATTATATTGTGATGTGTGATCACTCTCTTGCTTACACTCGCACCGACCCGAACAACAATAAAACTCTTGATTCTAGAGGCAGGGGCTATATTTAATTTTACAACCCATTCAGTGACAAAGCAAACATTAAACAAATAAACTAGCGAACATAACAAAACAAAACAAACAAAACACCCAACAGTGCCCGATGCTAATGTGTCATGTCTTTGTGTTTTTCTGTGTAGGTACACAGGGCGCCTCGTTTCGTTCTCTCTCGCCTGGGCTGATACTTAAGAAGGGCCGCTGCTGGTTATCGCATTCTTTTATAAGCCCAGGTCTAATCACTCACTTTACTGCGCGCTAGGCGTATTAATCTTGGCTACTTAAATATCACACGCGATTATCGCTTTAGAAGGCATGAAAACACAGAAATATACACTATTTCTAGAGCAAAAACACAATTCTACACCACAATTCTATTTTTAAGGCTTTATTATGGCCTCATTACATATCTTCTACTTCAGACTTTTCACAACCCAGGCTCGCGCCGTCACGTGAGCTGACAGTCACGTGGGCCGACCGAAAATATATGGGCGACAAACATGCCTTGAACTGAAGTGGGGGTGGAGCCTCAGGGGTGTCTTCCCGGCCCCATCACAGTGTTCCTCAAATGTTTCCGTGGCAATGAGGATATCGTCCATAAAATTCGAAATACATGGATTTTTCTGGGGATCCAATAATTTTCGCATCATCCTAGAAAACACACTCGGGGCATTTTTCAACCCAAACGGTAACATGTTGAACTCATAATGACCTTCCGAGGTACTAAAGGCTAAATAGGTCGAACCTCAGGCTTTACTGGAATTTGATAATAGCCTTTGCTAAGATCCACCTTAGAAAAATATTTTACCTTGTTCAGCCTGGCAAATAGTTGAGTAGTATCAGGTAATGGATCCACCTGACCTTCTGTGACAGCATTCAGTTTCCTGTAATCTATGCACAGTCTATGTTCTCCCGATGGTTTCCGCAACAAAACCACACAGGAACTATAAGGAGACTCACTGTGAGAAATAATTCCTTCTTGTAACAAATAATCTATCTCCTCTTTCAAAGCTTTTTCCTTAGCGAAAGGAATAGAATAGGGCCTCATACAGATAGGTGCTGGGTCTAGTAGTTTCATATCATATTCCAACAAATTTGTGTGCCCCGGTTTATCCGTTAACACATCTGTATGTTTCTCAAGGACCTGTTGAACCTTCTCCTTCTGTCCTTTTGTCAGGTGATTACTGATCTTCACCTGTGCAAACGTTTCACTGGTTTTCAGTGGATATTCGAATGAGGAGAGAGGGTCATTTTTCATTTCGGTTGCGATAGACAAGGCCAATAGGTGTGTTCCTTCCTGGATTTGTCTGTCCAGATATTTCTTCAAAAGGTTCACATGATAGACTTTTTCCTTTCCCTTTTTGTCTATCTTATAATTTGTTCTGGATACCTTTTCCAAAACTGTATATGGCCCTTGCCATCCGATCTGAAGTTTATTGTTGCTGCCGGGCAATAGAAGAAGTACCTTCTCCCCTACAGCAAGTTCCCTATCCTTAGCTTTCTTATTATAATAAGCAGCATGCTTTTTTCTGGCTTGTCTCAAATTATCATTTGCCAGTTTCCAACTAGTTTTTAAACGAGTGGTCAGTTCGTTCACATATTGATAGGATGAGGTAACAGTCTCCTCTGCCTTCTCATCTGTCCAGGTCCTTAACAAAGCTTCGAGAGGACCTTTTATTGGCCTCCCAAATAACATGGTTGCGGGTGCCATTCCGGTTGAATTATGTGGTACTTCCCGGTACGCAAACAATGCGGCGGGCAAGTATTGGTCCCACGTATCAGGTTTCTCATGTGCCAGCTTTCTCAGGATAGAAATGAGAGTCCCATTGAACCTCTCTACCTGGCCGTTCCCTTGGGGGTGATACGGACTACAATGAAAGTGCTTGGCTTGAAACAACCTAAAAACCTCTTCTGTTAGTTTCCCCTTGAACTGAGAGCCATTATCAGTCAAGATTTGATGCGGGAATCCTAACCTTGTGAATATCGTAAGTAATGCCTCTGCCACATGTTTCGAATCGATTGATGACAGGGCTACCGCCTCTCCCCACATAGAACAAGTGTCTACCAGAGTAAGGATGTAACTGTTCCTCCTCTTGGTCCGAGTGAGAGGTCCCACAATATCCACTGCAACTTTCTCAAAAGGGGTTCCCACTATGGGCATTTCCCCAAGAGTTGCTGGAGCAGTCCGATGCTTTGGAGCTACTCTCTGGCATTCGGGTCAGGATTTGACATATCTCTTTATGTCTTCCGTTATCCCTGGCCAGAAATAATGACAAGCTATACGCTGTCCTGTTGCGCTAATCCCCATGTGACCACTGAAGGGGATAGCATGACCTAACTCCATCACCTTTTCTCTATATGAACTGGGAAGGACCAGCTGTCCGTGACCAGCTGAACCAGTGCGGGCCTTACTATATAACAATTTATTCTTCATATAGAATTCTCCTTTATTAGGAGGAGTATGGCTCTTTGGGAGTTTCTTATAGCACGGCTTCAGTGACCTATTTTCAGCCTGTGCCTTTCTCATCTCCTCTGGATGAGTATTTATAGGTTCATCTTCTTCCTTTCTGGATTGTGATCGGGTCTGGACTGCTGCCAAGACCACAGGTCTCTTGGGATTCCCCAAGTAAACATAACGACACCCCAATATCAGAGGGTAGATGGGTGCGTCTATCACTGCTGCTCTGATTATCCCTTCCACATAGCGAGTTTTCACTGTTATCCTTGCAATGGGAAGTTTCATGAGTGGTAGGTCCTTGGTCGCCCCTTGTATCTCCACTGTTTCTGTGGTATACTGATCTGGGTTCACCAAGTGCGAGCTCACGACAGCATCAAAATCTAAACCTGTATCATAGAGGCACCTTATGGTGACATCATTGCATACAACATCCTCACAAACTGGGGGGTGATAAGGTTCCTGCTGTCCAGCAGGTTTGTCCTTTTCTTCCTGGTTCCCCTTTTTCATAGCAGCAAATCCAGCAGGTTTACTTTTACAAAACTTAGTGTCATGTCCCTCCTTCCTACAATGTTTACAATACCATCTACTTTGATGAAAAGGTTTTCTTTCATCATTCTTTCTGTCATTGAAATGTGAGGTTTTATTTTTAAAATCATTTCGAGGCCTATCAAAGTTCTGCTTACTTCTGTTGTCGAATTTATTATGGTTTTGAGGAGCCTTATACTGATCTACTGGTTTCTTTTTGATGCCAGCTACCTCTGCCTGGGCTGCCTGATACCTTTCAGCGACATTAATTAACTCACCCAGCCTCTCCGCGCCCTGTTCCACGAGAAACGTTCTCATGTCTGGAGCCATGGACTCTCTCATCTGTTCTATGAGTATCATCTCTTTGAGATCTTGGGTTTCCCCAAAGAAGCCCATTTCTCCATATACGTTTCTAACCGGGCGGAGAACTGGTGATAGGTCTCACCCGACAGTAGCCTGGCATTCCTAAATTTCTTTCTATAAAACTCTCCGTTCTTTTCGTATCTTAACAGAAGAGCCTGCTTCAACATGTCATAGTTGTCTTGGTCATCCCTGCTCATTTTGGAAAACACTTCATAAGCTGTTCCCCGAAGACCCTGAGACAACTTTACACCCCATTTTTCTCTTTCTAACCCATAAGTAGTGGCTAATACTTCATATCTGCTTAAATATGACTCAATGTCATCATCCTTTTCTACGAAATAGTCTAAATGGAACCCCATGGCTGAGTTGGAGGCCCCTTGACTAGCAGTAGCATCAGAGGTAGAGGGGCTGTGACCATTGTCCGGAGCAATGCCTTGCAACTCTAACTCTCTTAGTCGCAACTCATGCTCCCTCTGTAATCTTTTATCTTCTGCTTCCCTCTCGGCAGTCAATCTCTTTTCTTCTTTTTCTGCCTCCCTTTGCAGTCGTTTTTCTTCTGCCTCCCTTTCGGCAGTCAATCTCTTTTCTTCTGCCTCCAATTTTCTCTCCTCCAATTGGAGCCTCTTTATCTCAGCCTCTCTATCAGCCTCTAAGGCCCTAGCCTCCTTCTCAGCCTCAATCTGTAACCTTTTAATATCCCTAGCCTCTTCTACCTGTATTCTCCTCTCTTTAGCTAACCTATGTTCTTCCCTAGCAATAAATTTATCACATTCTGATGTGACATAGTGAATCAAAATTTGTCCCTCCATATTCATTTCCCTGGCAGTCTGCACAGCCGAAGAGCGAAACTTGACCAGATCTGCCATCTGATAAATGCAAAATGTTCTAACTAACTTTCTAAATAAGTATAAATTTTTTTAATTAATTCTGGGTTCTGACACTGTCTTCACTTCCCAAATCTTGGGTAATAATATATGGGGATTCCCTGGGAAAAATAGAATGTTGTTAATGCTAACCCAGACCCCAATGTATGTAGTACTAGGAGAAATTCAAATCCCCGGACAAGCCCACAATTTATGTAGCAAAGTTTGATTTTGCTGGGGAGGTTATGATGGTATCCTAAAAGAATGAAATCCGTGTCTGTATTAACCGTGTGAGGTCAAGCACATGTAGGCCCCTGACTCTATAAATGATGATGATGAATTATGTGCAGGGAACCTAACGCTACCTCCCTAGATCTCACACGGTCACTATTTTGGCTCTAGTGTCTGGTGTATGATGTACCTAGTGTCTAGGGGAGAAATGAAATGATGGTACACAACACCAAAACACTTTAATTTTCTATGAGGAAGTGAATAAAGCCAGTGGTTTAGTTTTTCTTTGAAATGAATATTTTTTTCTGTACAATTTAATCTGCCTGTCCAGCCATATCTTTTGGACAGGTCTTTGAAAATGAGGACAAGATAGTTTACAGAAAAGATCAACTAAAATATCTGGACTCTTTGTCCACTAACTATAAAGTTAATATATATATATATATATATATATATATATATATATATATATATATATATATATATATATATATATATATATATATATATATATATATATATATATATATATATATATATATATATATATATATATATATCTTTCCTGTTGGAATGTTCACAGCTTACACTTTATTCATCTAAGAGGGAGAGTCACTGTGTATGAGGGGCTGTAGTTTCATCATACCCCATAAACTTCCTGAGTATGATTTGAAATACCAGTGTGTATTAAACGAAAGTGTCAGATATACCCAGATGCTTAACACATCACCTGGGATTCCTTGTGAAATGATAATACAGTATGAAGTTGCAGAAAATCTCGATCTCTCCAAATGCCCAAGCTCCTCCCGTTATCTTTTTACAGCATAAACGAATGGTCGGAGACTTGATGGCTTTATTCTCACTAAGCAGGTTTCCTGTTACCAGCTGGCAACAGGAAATAAAACCTCTGCAACAAAAGGACACCCTGGCCTTTTATATATGATCACTTCTTATATTTATTATTTTCCTACTGTGCTATGGGGTCAGCCTCGCGTGCATTACAGGTGCACTCGCCCCTAATTTTACATGACTCCCACCTTGCTGTGACCACACCTCAGGTCCCTATGGCAGATACGCCACTGTACGTTTACATAGTTTTCCTCAATAAAATAATGTGGAGTAACCAAATTTCCTTTGGTATGATTTTCTCTTCCTTTCTTTTTTAACAATAAATGCTTCAGGCATGTTAAACAGTGTTCATGGAACACAGAGGCTTACTAACATATTCTAATGCAATAATATTCAAACACAATCATGACAACATACATCAGTTAGATACAGTTCAATGCGAGGACTCAACAATGTCTGCTCCCGGCACGTCCTTCACTTTTCCCAATAGCAGTATCTAACTTTGGCAGTGGGATTAAACATATGAATTCATAAAGCATTCTTACCACAAAGTTCAAGAAATATAAACAAATGACGCTGACTTGCAAAGAAGTGGCCTCAGTTTCTTCTGCACTGTCCAGACTGTGAATACTTCTTTATTTAATTTTACAATTAACACAGCTGATCTCAGCGTATTTGAATGAAAAGTTTTGTTCAACTTGCAATGAATAGTGAAAGCCTTTTGCTAATATTTATTAGCACTGGCCTATCGAAAGCTCGCGACCACCAGAATTCAAATGTAGTTTTTGAAAAACAAAAATAATTCCAAACAAACTCGGTGTCTGGTAGTCGATTGGCCAGTCTGCTTTAGTTATGCCAATACAAAAAGATGTTTCGTTTTGGATTATATTTTCCTACCGCTCCCCTTTCCCTCCTATACTCTTGTTACCCAAGCGAATTTGAATTACCTCAATGCCTCTTTTCTAAGCTGCCGTCCCCACTAACGTTATGAAAAACAAGCAGGAACAATAGTCTGTCTGGTCGCGCGTCCGTAGACATTTAGTATTTTCTCAATAACTTGGCTAATAATTTGACTACCATTAATATTAAAACATATTTGTGCTCAGAATACACTAAGCTACACGAATATATAATTTTTATGACTATATTCATTTTCGTTTAGATTTTCAGTTTTTTCACTGACAGTCGTTAATTATAACTTTTTACATAAATCTACCATCTTGTCCCCCTCCTTCTGTCTCACTTTTTAATTTT
Organism: Oreohelix idahoensis; assembly: GCA_024509875.1. Classification (NCBI taxonomy): domain Eukaryota; kingdom Metazoa; phylum Mollusca; class Gastropoda; order Stylommatophora; family Oreohelicidae; genus Oreohelix; species Oreohelix idahoensis. Next base: position 242,808 of record JAMPIV010022196.1, read on the forward strand.
TCAAATAAACCAACTTGTTTTTGTGACGTCACAACTACACTACGCGTCGAGAATTTAAACTGTCTGTGTGTGTATATCCGTTAGCTTTGCCACAGCGTGTATATACTATTAGTCTCGCGTGCAGAACGACGCGGGTTTTGGCATGCGTTGGTTGCATTTTGCGTTAATGTATTACAGTCGTCTCGTTATTGCTACTTAGAAAAAGTCCAAAAGACTACCAATTTTTGCGTTACTGTTGACAGATTACATTACTTCAGACAGCAGTTTGGCGTTACATTTCTAACAAATCGTTAATTATAAGGCTAGGCTGCATTGTGTATGCAGCAGATCTGGCAAAATGTTAAATATTAGTAGTACGTTTTCGAAACCGAAACTAAAACGCATGTTAGATTTTTACCGTGGGATCGTTCTATAGGCTTTAGCACTGCACAAAAGGCAGTGTTGCTGGCGTCGAAGATGCCAAGCGTCAGACACAATCGGGCGGGTTTATTTATTATCATTTTATGACTAAAATCTTACTGAAATGAGCGATTATTCTCGCAGATTTTACTACACCATCATCATCATCATCATCATCATCATCATCATCATCATCATCATCATCATCATCATCATCATCATCATCATCATCATCCATCATCCATCATCCATCATCATTCATTATTATCATCATCATCATTATCATCATTATCATCATCATCCATCATCATCATCATCATCATCATCATCATCATCATCATCATCATCATCATCATCATCATCATCATCATCATCATCATCATCATCATCATAATCATCATCATCATCCATTATTATCATCATCATCCACCATCATCATCATCATCATCCTCATCATTCATTATTATCATCATCATCATCATCATCATCATCATCATCATCATAATCATCATTATTATCATCATCATCATCATCATCATCATCATCATCTATTATCATCATTATTATCATCATCATCCATCATCATCCATCATCATCCATCATCATCATCATTATCATCATCATCATCCATCATCATCATCATCCATTATCATCATCATCCACCATCATCATTCATTATTATCATCATCATCATCATTATCATCATCATCATCAACCATTATCATCATCATCATCATCATCATCATTGTTAAGTCCTTTTTACGCGTGGGAATTAAGTGTGTAAGACTTCCACATGCCAGTCTATTTTTGATAGACGCACATGTAAGCGCATCTGATATAAATGTTTATTTAAATATTTTTGCCTACTTTTCTGCATGATAGATGAATGCAGATGACGCACTTTGTCTGTCTCCATGTTTTCATCATTCCTTGCATGTCTGTCTCTACATTTTCTTCAGTCTTTCTCTACCTCTCTGATCATGGGGATTACAGAACGGGGACTGCCTTGTAATACTATCCACAAGTTTCTTCAGTGTGTGTCCTATCCATCGCCAGGGTCTTCTTCCCATATCTTTTTCAACAGGCTTTTGTCTGGTTCGTGTAATCAGTTCCACATTACAGACCTTGTTATACCATTTCAATCCTTCTATTCCACGCAAGCACCCATTTATGAATGATTGTTGCCTCTTGGTTCTGTGCGCGTACATGTAAAATTATAATTGCATATCGCTTGTTTTAGACATAGCATATCGCTTGTTTTAGACATTGCAATTAGTGATAATAAGTTCTAGACATGAAAGCTGGTTAATTTCGTTTCAAGAACCTGAGGTTGACTGTTTCTACTGTATAGTTTTATTTTCCACTGTTTTTACCATTATAGTTTGTGAATTTTTCTTTTTTACCATATAGTTTCGTGATTGACTGTGTTTTACCGTATAGTTTTGTCTCTGACTGTTTTTAACAGTTGTATTGCTTTATGTTTTAAACTGTGTTGCACAGTTTTTAGTCACTCATATACCGTACGTTCTTGTGGCCGTCTGTATACAGATCATCAGTTGGAACAGATGGAAGAAACAGACAAATGCTACTGGAATAAGTGGTGCCGAAAACATGCTGTCGTTGACTACGGCACACGTTAAAGAAACCAGTTGATAGCGTTACAAGCTAATCTTGTTTGTGCAACTCCCAATTCAAAAGAAATATGATTACACTTAAAAACACAAGAAGGAAATTAGGGATAGACATTAACAAGAAAAAAAAGAAGGTTTGAAAAGACATTATGTGGGCGTAAAAGTAGGAAGGCTTGACGGGAATTTAGGATACCTATGCTCTGTGGGAACTGATGGCAAATGATGATGATGGATGAGGATTGTGGTGTATAGTTTACTTATCAGTTGTGTCTCCACCACTGTTCATGGACGTATCTATGACGAAACATTATGTCGTAAGTTTATTTACAGCGATTACCTAATGTAGCTTACTTTTATTCAAATGTCATTCAGTTTTTTTCCTTTATTGAAACACTGACTTATTTAACTGAAATGTTGGGTGACAGTATGTCATTGGAACACGCCGATTTAAATATATGTTATTTATTTGATACGGTTATTAATAAACATATTTGATACAAATAGTTTATGTGACTTACGCTTTAGTCGATTTATTTGAATGAATTATTGATTTGTTTAGTATTTAGTGCTTCCTCATCTTAACAGACTGTTGCGTAAACATTTGGCGACGATGTTCAAGATCAATAAATTCTTTCTATTTATAGACTGGATCTTCTTTCATCGATCTGGCAGAATGGAATTCACAAGTGATTGTGAATGGGTGGGCGATCTTAATAGTGATGGACGTGGGGGCGTTCAGCTTGCGGGATGGGTGGGAAAAAGAATTGGAGGAAATGTGGATGGATAAATACGTAACTGTTAAATTTTCGGTGAGAGACAGACACAGGGAAACTGAGACATAAATAGAGGGCATGAGAAATATTTCACAACGGGCTGATCACCCGTTTGCCAGTCACTTCGATTACGGAAACAACAGCAAATGGATTGATTTGCCGTTGCCCTAAAGACGCCACTAGGCGTGATGGGAAACAATGGCAAAGAAAACCTATCTGCTGTTGCCCTAAGACGCCACTAGGCGTAATGGCCACTGACTGCTTTGACGGTCGGTGGCTAAGGACGGAAGAAGAAGAAGAAGAATGAGAAATATTTAGAAATAGATGGAGACATAAATAATGGTAGAAATAGATAAGCGGAGGAAGGCAAACAATAACAGGTGCGACCATGAACAAGAGCTATGAATATAGAAAAGGGTAAACGGAGAGAAACAGAAAGAGGCAAAAACAGACGAGAGAGAAAGAAGAATAATAGAAAAGGTCTGTTGTGAATAGCAGAGACAGGCAGAGAGGAATAGGCAAAGATAGTGCCATGGCTGACTCTGCCGCAAGGGAGTGGTGTTAGAGACTTCATTGTACTAGATCTTAGCTTTGTGAGGTATGGTGACTTCTCTTCCACGCTGCCTTTACCTTTCTTTACTCAAGAACGGAGTCAGGGACCAATTTACTGCTGGATAGAGTGAAGAGTGACTCTACCTAGTTCCGATCCTAGTAATTTCGAAGGAAAAGAATTGTTGCATTTGTGCATTATTCCACCAAATATTCTGTTTGTTTTTCTGTCTCTCTGCTTCTACTTTTAAACATGTCATTTTTCTCTCTATCTCGCTCTGTTTAAATAGATCTCTACCTTTTACTCACACCGTTCTGCATATCTTCTATACATAAATACTCCAAACAAATATATGTGTATGGTGTAATGAGCATATAGATCAAGATCAGTGCACGCGATGATATAGATAGACATAAACATACAAGGGGATTGACATAAGTCTTGGGCCTGACCATGAAGGACATGTCACAGAGAGCTGAAATTTTGTATAGTGTTTATTCCTTTTCAATATAGCCACCGTCTGAATTGACACACTTCTGCCATCTCTGCTTGACCTTGAAAAGACCTTGGGAGTAGAACACCCTATTTTTCAAACTAAACCAGTCATCACATACCAGTATAACCTCTTCATCGCTGTCAAAATGATTTCCTTTTAGCTGTTTTTTAAGATTTGGGAATAGAAAAAAGTCTGATGGAGCCAAATCTGGAGAATATGGTGGGTGTGGAAGAATTTCAATATTCAAATCGTTGGCTGCTAGCTGCACAAGCCGTGCTTTGTGAGAGGGCGCGTTGTCTTGAAGCAAAGGAAAATTTTGAGTGCGCGTTATCCCTCGTTTCCTGGTCACAACCTTTCTTAGTTTTGTGAGAAGATCTGCACAGTACTGTCCATTAACTGTGTTGCCACGGGGCAGATAATCTTTCAAAAGGACACCTTTGCCGTCCCAAAAAACAGTCAGCATCACTTTTCCTGCAGATTTCTGCGCCCTCGGCTTGACAGGTGTTGGGGAGCCCGGGGTTTTCCATTGCATGCTGGCAATTTTGGATTCGGAGTCATAATGGTGTACCCAAGTCTCATCTACTGTCACCATGATCTCCAAAAAAATTGTTGACTGACACTTTTTGAGCAACTGTTGACAGCCATTTACCCTCGTTTGTTTCTGTTCACGTGTCAACAGTCGCGGAACCCAGCGTGCACACACTTTTCTCATGTTCAGTCTGTTGTGTAAAATTCTATAAATTGTTCTTTCATTTCGTTTTACTCTACTAGCTATAACCACAATTGTCATTTTTCGATCCTGGTCAATGATTTTCTTCACTCTTGTTGCATTTTCATCGTTGCACTTTGAGGCTGGTCTACCAGATCTTGGCAGATCAGCAACATTTGAGCGGCCGCACTTAAACTGTTGACACCAGTTTTTTACCGAAGTATATGAAGGACAAGAATCACGAAACACTGGTTCCATCTCCCTGTGTATTTCTGTAGGTGTTTTTAATTTTATCACAGCTTTGGCCTCCTTCTTTTCCATTGTTTTGTCAAATCTTTGGAGCAGCAGATCCGGTCAATAGGGTACATTGCGCCGTGCACCGTAGCGGGAAAACCCCTTGAAGAAACAAACGCGTACTTCACACATTCAGTGCAAATATGATGAACTTTAAATTTGCCAAGTTTCATCTTCCTCCTGTTACTCCTTCATGGTCAGGCCCAAGACTTATGTCAATCCCCTTGTAATAACATAGACATCGTGCGCACAAGACATGGAAACACCTTGAGCTGATGACACAAGACATGGAAGACTTGGCGTACGTTTGTTAAAGGCCTATGCTCCTTGGGGAGCTAAAGGATGCTGATGATAATACAGACGAATAACCATGTGTTATTCTCTTAAGATTTTTTCTGCTCTGAAAAGAATGATCCTGGTAGAACAACTTCTTCAGATACAAGTTAAGTCACTGGCACCTCGATAACTTTCGAGTATGCTGACTTTTACAATTTCATTGGTTAGTGTCTAATGCCTCATTAATGACGACAACTGGATGGTCTCATGGCAAAGCTTCAGCTGTTTCGTAATTGCTCCCATACTGTTCGTCCGGAAAGCTGTACAGATTATACACATCAGAAAATATATTTATAATAATACAAGATAAACTTCTTGTGTGAAGTTGTCGTCATCATCATCATCATCTCTTTTTTCTATTTGGAGCATAGAACCACCACTACAGGTGGCCTTTTGAGGAAGCCTACGCCATAATTCAAAATCTTGCAGCCGCGGTTTTTGTTGCAATTTGTCTTCTGTTGTGTTGCACTCACACACGTATGATTACGTATGTGTTTTGATAGATGTTTATGTACTATTTAAAACAATGTGCGAACAATAATTTAGAATGTATTAAAATTAATCACTGTAAGTGGGGAAGGTGCTTCTGAGACTGAGCAGTCCGAATGAGCGCTCCTTTAGTCCACTCAGGAGCGATTCCAAAATAACCACTGGTTATCTATTTCTCCATTTATTTCTAAATATTTCTCATGCCCTCTATTTATGTCTCAGTTTCCCTGTGTCTGTCTCTCACCGGAAATTTAACAGTTACGTATTTATCCATCCACATTTCCTCCAATTCTTTTTCCCACCCATCCCGCAACCTGAACGCCCCCACGTCCATCACTATTAAGATCGCCCACCCATTCACAATCACTTTTGAAATGACGGGATCTAGAAGTTTCCAGTTCACATAGCAACAGAAGAAATAAACACCAATGAAAACCTCTCTCTAAAGAATGGGACGTAATCCGTAAAATAACGAACAACACTAATTTTCACGAGTTATCTTTCTGGCAAAAGGTCACTGTGAGAAAAATACATCGGCCTAGAGTATTCAGTTTTGCTCTGTTGAACAGAAATTTTAAGAAACAACTGTTAAGTAAAGCAGGGGTGAGCAACACGTTATTGTGGTCCGCAGGTGGACCGCTTAGAGATTTTAGGTGGACCGCCTGAAATATAAGTTTTTACTTGTTTTTTTTTAAATTCTGTAATTAACTTGTTTTTGTTTTTAAAGGCATAACTGTTGTGTACTTTTTGGGTCCTTAACAGCAATAAAGTAGTCATGGGTCCTACTTCTGTTAAGAGGGTACGCATCAACATATGTGGTAAGAATATATTGGTAATTTAAATTCATCGCGCACGGAAGCGCACATATTTGTGCATAAGTATTTTCGCGTTTTGTTGCTAAACAGTAGATGACGTAGTGACCTCAGAGAGAGATGGCTGGAATGAAAGTCAGACCTTGGTCTGTTTGTTATTTAAACCCCATATAGTGGGTAGACTTCTGAGGATTTTCTATTTTTGACGGCCTTCCATGAGGAAACTATTGCCGTAAGGATTTCACAGTAAGTTTCGTTTTAATGTACGGAATCTATTTATATTGCACCTTACTATGTTGAATCTAGTCGGAACATCCTTCGGGGAATTGTTGTCCCATCATTAAGATGTACTGAAATTTGATTAACAGTAAAGGGAAATTATTGGAACCAGCCAGTTTTGTTCAAGCACGTTCCGTTTGGGAGAATTTTATTATAAACCTGAATACAGATATAATGGATATATTTCGCCGTCCTTTGGACTACGGAAGATTAATGAGAGGTCAGTCAAATGGACTTAGGATTTTATGATATACTGTTTACCATGATATCTCAAGTATAATGTTCAAATACGTCAACCAGATTGTTTACGAGGCTATTGAATAATGGAACTTTCGTTAATGAATCATAGACCTCTGGTCATAATTTGTATGCTTGCCCTTGAGGGGTCAGCCGTTATAAGATGAATATTTATGTCCCTTCATGCATGAATCGAGTTGCCTGATCATACATGAACATTCCTGCGTTTAACCATGATGTCCTGAGATTCTGATATGAATTGTTATGATGATGTCTTTGATCACGTCCATGCTCGTCTGTTGTTCGTCGATAATAAATGTGGTTTATAAAAATGAAGATCCCGACTTCAGGCTAATACCTTGACAGTTGAACTTTATGAATTAACCTTGGCCCACGATTATGTCATTCGCGTTTCTTGAAGTTTGTCGGCCATTTTTGTAAGCCCGACCGAAGCTGATAGTAATTAAGTCAGCCATCACAGAACAGAGGTTACTTCGAGGTGTAAAGGTCACCTACAACTTCAACAGTATCAATAAACAAAAAACGACCTTTATAATAACATTTTTTCATACCTAAATTTGAGGACTTCGTTGATGCCATTCAGTACAAATCAAGAGCTTACTTAGAGTATTTGACGGATCCATCCTTTGGCATTCAACCTCCGTCCTTCCATAAAACACGCATAACAATGTTAAAGTTAGTTGCTTATCCTTTACAGGACGTGGCAATCAACCCCAGCTTTTATTGGCTGTTTGTGATTTTTCTAGGCAATTTTTTTTTTCATTCAGTAGTTTGCCATTGCTTTCTGAACGGTACGGCGCTTATACCATTGTTAAAAATCCACACAAAGCAATCTGCTACCAAACCGCCTACAGCAGGTTTCGAACCTGGTATATCTGGATTATGAAACTGCGTTCATATCCATTAGGCCACAGACGCCGACATATCAATGTTACGCTTACAAATAGATTTTTAAACAGTACAGAACTGTTAATACTGTCTTATGGCACCTCTCTCCTGGCTGTCACTGGTGGCAGACAGCACTTCTTGCGGCCCCTTAGTACGCCACTCATGCAAATATCCATACTATTACGTATGTGTTATTGCAGCTTTTGTAATATCAGTATTTAAATACTGTATGTTCGTTTGAATTTGTTCTTATTAATGTAATTTCCCGTGGTTAAATCTTATAACTTTTCTCATACTAAGAATTTTACTATTTCGTTATAACTAACCATGATAACATTCATTCATAACGCTCCACTCCAAAAGGAGCATATGCCTTCAACAAACACATGCCAAGTCCTCCTGTCACGTGCCATCATCTCAAGTTCTTTCCACGTTCTCCTTATCATTTTCATCTCTGTTTCCAGCTCTCTTCTCCGTGTGCTTCTTGGTCTACCTCTGCCTCTCTTGCCCTGGGGGTTCCAGAATATCGTGATGGGTTTTGATGTTATGAAATGATGTTGATATTTTTTCTTAATGTACTGAATGAGGCCAGCTGTGAAGGTCCCTGATTCTAACAAATTTAGGGTTGAATTATCAGGGTACCTTTCTGCTACCACCTTATGGCCTCAAGCAGACTTATTCTTGACTAGTATGAATGATAGCTACGTCTAATGTCTAGGGATATGCAAGTGTGGTGTGATGGTACTTTAACAATAATACACCTCTACACAAACAAGTATTAAGGTCTATGATTAAGGAAATAACACCTCGGATAACTTTGTACAATTAATAATTTTCTGTATGAATTATTTGGTCCTGAACCTAGTATTCTTCTAGTCAGGACTTTAAAAATGAAAAGAATTCAAGATATATATATACAAAATGTAAATTTTAGACCCACAGGGACAAGTGTCCAAACAAATATTGTTAAATTAAACTAATAGTGTTACTAAAATCTGTCTATTACTGGTTTCTAACACTGGATGGCTGTTTGGGATTCTTTAATCACTCCCAGTCTCTTTACAATCTAATGTCACTGTTCATTTCACTATGGAAATATTTTATTTCTTGAATACAGGGGTATGCTGCTCTTATAGCTGATGTACTGTTAGGGTACCAGATATTTCACTTATCTGGCCCACTGGAACTGTCTGAATTCTTTCTGCCGAATGACCACTGCTCCAAAAGTAATAGGGGGGAACTGGCGACCCCTATCACTGCTGGCCTTAAAAACTCATCAACAGCTTTCACATAGAACTCTGGCACCGGACTAGTGCCAGATAAGACCCTGTAATAATGAAACAATGTCTCCTGGGTGATATCTTATTTAGACTGTGTTTTATATACAAAAGAACATACGTAAGAAATAAAGAGCTGGGTCATATCTAATGGACCAATCCAGCACATCCATTCCACAGTGTACCAGTGTTGTTCACATGTCTCTCCTACAAAGGCGGCACTGCATCTGCAATAATCTTATTAATCCTTCTTTTCTACCATTCAGTGGGATAGGTGAGCTGTGTCCCTCTGGTCACCTAAGAAAACATTTTATTTCACAAGACATGTGCATTTACAAAACTGGCAATGTGTTATATCCTAATTCTCCTTCAAGCCCTGCATAGATCAGCTTGGGACCTGATTACTTAGTCGTGATGGCAGCATCTCTCACTCACATTTTTAAACAAAATATATATAAATAATGTCGGTCTTACCAGAATTCAATGAAAAAAAAAACACAGGTACGTTGAATAGCAGATTCCAGATGTACTGCTGGCTGGACTGTGATGCCTATACTTTCATATATATTTGCTTTATTAAGGCTAATCACTTTTCACAAAATTCACAACGTCCTGCTCTCGGGACTATCTTCTACAAATGGCGTCAAGCCGTTGAATTTTCTTAATAATATGAAAGGCTTTGGCCAATAAACGAACGACAATTTTGAAATTTGAAATTAAAAGCAAAAACAGACTTGATTTTTGGACACTACCAAGTTTTTTTCCTCTCTCATTCTTAGATTTATACTGCTAAATATATTTTGTGTTAAGCCATCCCATAATTTTTCTCCCCCTTTTCTGCCCCTTTCTACAACAGACTGCATGTAACCTTTTCCTGCCTTTTTCAAGGACGCGTCAAAAAAGTCACCGTTAGTGCAAGTCCAAACGAGCATGTGTTGGTCTGTTTGTACGAACAAATACCGTCTTTTGTCTATAACTTTATTTCTATCTGTCGGATTTTTGATTCGAAAGCATATTACCCATCAGAACAAGACCAGCTCTTAGACTAGCTAACTTTTATGATCATAAACCTAGTAATAAAGAATTCAATATATTTTCCATTTTGGTGTTCGTTGTTTTTCTAAGTTTCAACTACTTGAATGTTATAAAAATCGCCTCAGATCTTCCTTTTTCCCGATAGGAAGTAATTATGCGTGTGTGTATATATATATTTTTTTCTACAGTGTCTGTGGTTAGAAATGTATTTGGCTAGAGGGGTATTTTTAAATTTTCAAACTTGCGACTTCGTTTTCGACACAAGCTAACGGCCTCGTCTCGCACTGTTGGCCCGAGTAGCTAATTCAAGCTTCTAACACTTGACAAGCCGGCAGCAGGTGTCCGCTCTCTCAATCTTATGCGTTCGTGTGTTTTATTCTTTCTATCTTTCCTGCAACCCTACGCTAGTAGAATTTTCAAATTTTTATCGTTAACCCTTGACGGGCGCGTTATAAATGCTAATACTACCAACGCGGCGATAAGATTTCTCACTATGTTCTGTCCTGCTTAAATCAATGCGTTTTCTGGCGCAGGGAAGAAGACGCGTTACAACTTTTACTAATTATGACTTTATTACATATAATTTATGATTTTATCGCTGCATCACTGTACTTCACCACACAGAACAAGGACTGCCTTGTAATGCTATCAACAGGTTTCCTCAGTGTGTGTCCTATCCATCGCCATCGTCTTCTTCTCATCTCTTGTTCCACTGGCACTTGTCTAGTTCTTGTCATCAGTTCCACGTTGGTAACCTTGTCATACCATTTTAATCCCTCTATTCTACGCAAGCACCCATTTATGAAAGTCTGTAGCTTTTTGATTGTTGTCTTTGTTGTTCTCCATGTCTCAGAGCCATACAATAGTACTGACTTCACATTTGAGTTGAAGATTCTTATTTTCGTGTTGGATCCGATTTCTCTTGATCTCCATATATTTCCCAATGGTATGAAAGCTCCTCTTGCTTTTTGTATTCTTATTTTGATATCACTGTCTGTCCCTCCAGCTTTGTCTGTATTGCTGCCAAGATATGTGTACGATGCTACATCTTGTATTGGTGCTTCTTCAAGTTCAACACTGTTTTCATTACCTGCATTTATTCTCATTATTTTTGTCTTTTCCCTGTGTATTTTCAGACCCAATTGCTGTGACTTCTCATCGAGTGTTTTCAGTTTGTCCTGCATCTGATTACGGTTATGGGACAGAAGAGCCAAGTCATCAGCAAAATCCAGATCATCCAACTGCTTAGTCAGAGTACACTGGATTCCATTTCTGTTGTGTGTTGTTGATGTTCTCATAACCCAGTCTATTGCTAATAAGAAAAGAAATGGAGACAAGAGGCATCCCTGTCGCACTCCTGTTCTTATCCCAAATGGTTCTGTAATCTGTCCTTCATGAAGAACTCTGCATGTCATGTCTTCATATGTTTTCGTTATTAAATTAATGATCTTCAGGAGAACTCCATAAAGCCTCATCAATTTCCAAAGTGATTCTCTATCTACACTATCAAATGCCTTTTCGTAGTCCACAAATCCGATGTATAGTGGTGAATTCCATTCCAGACTTTGTTCCACTATTATTCTCAAAGTTGCTATCTGGTCTGTACAGGATCTGTTTCGTCGAAAACCTGCTTGTTCATCTCTCCGTTTCTTGTCTATGGACTCTTTTAATCTCTCAAGGATAATCCTGTTTAATACTTTTCCTGGGACTGATAGTAACATTATTCCTCTATAATTTGTGCACTCTTGTAAATTTCCTTTCTTAGGCAACTTAACCAGATATCCTTCCTTCCATTCTGCTGGTATCTCTTCCTTTTCCCAGACTTTACCAAGTAATTTATATAACATCTCTGTCGCCGTTTTATATCTGCTTTGATGGCCTCTGCTGGAATGCCATCAGGTCCAGACGCTTTTCCATCTCTTAGAAGCTTTATGGCTTTCTTTATTTCTTTCTTCGTTGGTCTTTCACCGTTAATTTGTAGCTCTTCTTCTGCTGGCTGGATGTCCGGATGGGGGGGGTGGGGGGGGGGGGGAGGGGGAGGGGTGGGGGGGGGGGGGGGGGGGGGGGGGGGGGGGGGGGGGGGGGGGGGGGGGGGGGTTGTGGAGCTGGTCTATTGAGAAGGTCCTCCAAATATTCTGTCCACCTCTTCATTTGCTCTTGTATATTGCTGAGCAGTTTTCCATTCTTGTCTTTTATGAGGCAACTTGTTTGCTTGTATTTCCCTGTCAGCTTCTTTGTGCTGTTATACAGTTCTCTCATATTTCCTTAGGCTGCAGCATCTTCTGCCTCTCTTGCCAACTCCTCAATATACTTCCTTTTGTCTCTTTTGATACTTCTTTTAACTTCTTTGTTTGCTTCTGTGTACACTTCTTGAGCCTTGGCTTTGGAACTTCTGGTTTTGCTTGTGTTTAAGTCTGCTTTCTAGTTTTTTCTGTCTTTTATCTTATTGATGGTTTCTGTTGTTATCCATGCTTTTTGTTGTCGTTCCCTTTTCCCCAGTATTTCTTCACGTCTCATTCCATACCGTTTTGATTTGCTGCCAATAGTCTTCTGTATTCTCTACATCTTCCAGCTGTTGGAGCACTTGGAATTTGTTGGATATTGTGACCGCAAATTTGTCTCTTGTCTCTTGATTTCTTAGATGTCCTACATTAAATTGTGTCTATAATTTTGCATTGTTGCATATCTCTTGAGTTTCATTTTTACTTTGGCTATCAGATGCCATATCTGCTCCTCTATATACCTTTACATCCTGCAATGATGATCTAAACTTCTTGTTTATACATATATGATCAATCTGATTTTCTGTTCTATGGTCTGGTGATATCCATGTTGCCTTGTGTATTCTCTTATGTGGAAACATGCTTCTTCCTATAGCCAGTTGATTTGAAGCACAGAAGTTTGAGAATATTTCCCCATTTTCATTCATTATTCCCAGTCCCTGTTTTCCCAGGACTTCTTCAAAGCCGGTGTTGACTGTACCTATCTTTGCATTCATGTCACCAATCAAAATTGTGATATCTCTTTTTACTTTTTCCATAATTTCCTGTAGTCTAGTATAAAATGCTTCTTTCACAGACACTTCTTTGTCATTAGTTGGTGCATAACATTGGATGACATTTACATTTATTTTCTTTTTAGCTGTTTTAAAAGTAGCTGTTATTATTCTGGGTCCAACGGCTTCCCATTCAATGAGTGCTTTCTGTGCTTCTTTAGATAACATAAGAGCTACCCCTTCACTGTGGTGTGAACTTTCGTCTTCATGTCTTGAGGACAGCACCAATTCACCTGTGATGAGTTTCTTCCTGTCTACCCCCTTCCACTTTGTTTCGCACAGTCCCAGAACCTCGATTTTATATTCCCTCATTTCTGCGGCTACTTGTGCCACTTTCCCTTGTTCGTTTAATGTCCGAACATTCCAGGTACCAAATCTGGAAGTTCTCCTAGAAGAAAGAAGGTTAGTCAGTAACACAGACTCCTTTCGGCTTTCTCTGTGTTGCATCATACGCCTCCCTGCGAGACGACCTTCCCCTGTCTTGGATGGCTGTGTTTTATTTTCTTTAATTGACTTGTGCCTGTTTGTTGAAGTTTTTTTTGTGGTTTAAATTTTTTTACCGGATGGGGTAACCAGCCCCATGCCCAACACTCCTTAGTCGCGTTCTACGACATGCTTGGCAGGGAACAGTGTTACTATTCTTTGCTCCCCTTTCGGGCCCCGGTAACACACGGGTGCATGATAACAGTGTTACATGAATTTTAAAAAAATATTACGACCCAGTTTTGCCATCTTTCTGTGTTTTGTTTCCATATGCAAGAAAATATTGGTGGACAAATCATTATTGGGTGTTTGGATTCAGGTGCTCTCGGTGGTGGATTTTGGCAACCTAGGATTTTGCCTGGGGCTTGTGCACATATATGTGACTGTCGATACAACAGGTATTTATTTAAAAGGGGAGGACTCGCACATTCACGCTTGCCTGATGCTCACACCGCCACTGAGCGCTCACATCTCCCTTTATTCACAAAATACGCAGATACATCATTCATCTTGCTCCCTGTAGAACAGAGGTTACAACTGTTGTTCAGCTCACTTTCTATTTTGCAGTGTTGTCGACTTGAGTCAATCGACTCGGACTCGAGTCGGATTTAATTCACCACAGCGACTCGACTCGGGACGGCTTGAGATTAAGGCATTAGCGACTCGACTCGAGACTTGCCAATTTGGGTGAAACGACTCACCGTCCTCATTAATAATGCACTTATTTATTAATTAGAAAAAAAATGCTCTTGTGTTAAGACATTAATTGGACACTGTCGCTAGACAAATATCTCGAGACACAGCGATCGTCAGAACAATAATATTCTTTGGCTATATAAACATTACCATCTCGTCGAAGGGAGAAATTTACCGCACGCATTTATTGGCGGTAAATAATTAGAGCATGTGTCCTTAAACTGTAAATTCGCTGAAGAAAAGATTTAATGCTGATCAAGTGTATTATTCCATCCATTTCTTTGAAGGCTGTGGGGTGGGGAGAGGGGGGTGGCAGTATGCTTGATAAGATAATATTTCTAAAATGTAATACTGTAAAATAAGTTTTTCGAATACAAAATCAGTAAATAAAATAATATAGGTGCTTAAATATATATTAACGTTTTTCATTATTGTTTATAGTGAAAGATGTGATTGTTCGATACAGTGCGATTGTGTCTATAAACAGTGTTAAATCTGGACTAGATTTGCGACTCGACTTAGAGCCAATGTTAGGGACTTGCTACTCGACTTGAAGCCAATGTTAGGGACTTGCGACGCTATCGTTTTTGTCCATGTTTTCTTTGGCTTCTCCACTCGTCTTTTCCCTTGCTGGTTCCAGTCAAAGGAGTGTCTAGTTATACTGTATGATTGTTTCCCTTTTTTTACCCATCTCCATTTTGTTTAAATTCCAATGAATTGATTTCGTCCGTTTATTACCGGGGCCCAAAAGGAAGCAACGAATATTAAGACTGCAACATTCCAAGCATGTGGAAAAAGGTGTCCAAGAAGGGCTGGGTGTGGCGCTGGCTACCCCATCACTCCCTGGAAAGTTTAAATGAACAAAACTTCAGTAACTATGGACACGTGTGGCAAGATCAATGTAGAACTGATGACAAGAAGCAGGCATGTACCAGTGGGACAAAAGATGAGATGAAGATACTAGCGATGACACATTTGGACAAATCTATTGACATAATTAGAAGGTCACCCTTCTCCTGGGATCCCCAGAAGAAACACAAAGCAAGACCGAAAAATAAAATGACGGAGAAGAGAATTCGATATTTACGACATATATAAGGAATATGGAAGGCATAGATGGGCTTTAGGCAGACGACACAGGACGGGAAGACTTGGCGTGAAGATATTGAAGCCTATGCTCATCCGGGAGCTAAGAGGTAATGAAGAAATGCACTGATTTTATTTTTTTTAAAGACTTGCGTGCTCTTCCACGGGCCTGTGTTTATTATTTGTTGTGGGACATGGAGAAAGTAAGAGCATATCGGGAGTTTGAAAGTGAAATTCTGGATGAAATGTCACTTTTGTCTTTCTTTGTTTTTTTTTCTTTCTTTCTTTCTCTCTTTTTGAGCCATACAGTAAAACAGACTACACATTGTTTTGAACTGCCTAAATTTCTATTTGTCCTGATATGGAGCCGAAAAGTTCCATACTAGGCGTAGAGTTATTAATACTAATTTGGCTTTATTTATCTGGGCACTAACATTTTGGTATGTTCCTGTTCTAACGCTCTTACTTCCCAAGTGGGTAAAACTGTCCACTTCTTCAACCTCCTGACTATTGATCTTTATCGGAAAAAATTTACTGATTACTTATTCTCAAATAGAGCCGCGGTGGCGCAGTGGTTAGAGCACTGGCTTCCTAGCTCAGTGGTCTATGGTTCGATTCTCAGTTGTGGGATTTTTTAGACTGTAAACGGCTCCGGGGTCAACCCATACCTCATGAATTTGGTACCAGGGCAATTTCTGGGAAGGTTAAGCCGGCCGACGTGATGCTGACCACATCACCCCTAGTGGGACGATGGTCAGGAAAATATGAGCCTAACACCATATTCCAAATACGCCTCAATGGGCGTGTAACGGGATCCTATTCTCAAATATTTTTTTTTTTTTACACTGATGTGCAGCCGTTGTCTACTTCTACTGTTAGTTTATCTGTCTTTTTTCTTCACGTTGAACTGTTTGTGGGTTAGATACCACAAGTCATCTGCTACGTCGATATGCTCCTGTTTGTAAATAGTCCACTGTATTCATGTTTTCTTTCCTTCTCTTTGTTATCTCATCAGACAGGATATGACCATGACCCATCAGGAAGATAACTGGTGAAAACAGATATTCAGGTCTGAATCCTCTGTCTACTTCCAATATGGAAAATAGTTTAGTATCGAAAAATACATCCATTTTCACTGCAGCGATGGTGGCAATACTAAAAGCACTAGAAACATTCTCTAATAAACCTCCCAAGAAAATAACAATTTCAAGAATTCAAGCACTTGGAAACTTACAAGAATGCAGTAGACCTGATATAGCAAAGCAGATCTTTCTGGCTACTTCATACTTATATTCCAGAGTATGTTTTACTTAATCGCTTGGATATCTTCACATGTTGGCATACAGGGAAAGGAAAAGGCAGATAAAGAAGCCAAGAAAGGTAGACCTGATAAAAATCTAATAAATATAGGGATGAGTAAATCAGAGTTTAAGAGCTTAATTAAAGATTTAATATCAGATGAATGGAAAGCAGAGCGGGATAAAAATCTGAAAGGAAGACATGCATATAAGATGTTCAAGGCTCCAACAAGAAAATGTCAGATATCTAGGGAATTGAAAATTCCCAGTAATAAGAAAGTTCTCAGACACAGCTGGGTTTAGACTATTTCAGAATAGAAGAACCATACTGTGCAGGATGTCTTCAAGATAATAATATAGAACATTTCTTGTTAAAATGTAAGAGGTATGAACAAATGAGAATACCAATATTAGATTATTTGCGGGCATCAAATTTACCTATAAATAGAGAAGACGTGTTGAGAATAGACAGACCTAGGGAACTGCATAATATGGTCAAACAGTATTTAACAAGAACAAAAGTTAAAATACAGTAATTGGGGAAGTGAAGGTCTGATGCGGTTCTTACAATACATATGACATTTGACAGTTGAAAGTGAATTAAACATCTATTAAAGTCAATTATATAAACACCAGGCCTTTACATTCCTCCCCCTTGATATTTTTTTTTTCTTTGATGTTATTGTTTGGTTTTGTTAGTGATAACTATTATTTTCTACCAGATGATAAATACTGGGCGATAACTATTAGGATCAGTCTACCTACTGATAATTATTATTATTTCAACTGTTGAATATTCTCTCAAGTTACACTCTACTGTAGAAGTAACAGTTTCTTGATTGCATACGCCACACAGGTTAATTATAAATAGGTATGAGTACTACTGTTCTCCTGTCACTGTGTGTAGAATGTTGCAAGTGGGTGTGTGTTAGGGTAGACACTTACACCACAAGCACGTACATAAGAGTCATGGAATGGTGTAAACGCCTGGTGACATTTAATGACGATTTATTAAGACACGGCACAATCACGTTTACATCAATGTACAGTTTGAAATTACTACACGAACACGTTGGCATTAATATAAAGTTCACAGTGAAAAGTACGAACTATCCCCAGCGCTAAAAAGACTGCACACAGCAGTTAACAGTAATATCCTGGCCTATAATGTCCTCACGACTCAGTATACTCACACGACTGCACTCACGGCAGTTAATAATAATATCAGCGCTATAAAGACTGCACCCAGCAGTTAACAATAATATCATGGCTTATAATGTCCTCACGACTCAGTATACTCATAAGACTGCACTCACGGCAGTTACAATAATATCAGCGCTATAAAGACTGCACCCAGCAGTTAACAATAATATCATGGCCTATAATACTCACAAAAATCCGTACTGCAGCTTACGAAATATGCTGTACACACAGCGAAAACATAAGTCGACATTTTCTTAAGCACTGCGCAGGAATACACTCAGGATTACACACACACAGGGCTTGACCAGCTCGGTCCACGCCCAAAAATCGACTGCTCCGGGATCACACATCTCCCGCTCAAACAATCACGAGACTGGCCTATAATGTCCTCACGACTCAGTATACTCACACGACTGCACTCACGGCAGTTAATAATAATATCAGCGCTATAAAGACTGCACCCAGCAGTTAACAATAATATCATGGCTTATAATGTCCTCACGACTCAGTATACTCATAAGACTGCACTCACGGCAGTTACAATAATATCAGCGCTATAAAGACTGCACCCAGCAGTTAACAATAATATCATGGCCTATAATACTCACAAAAATCCGTACTGCAGCTTACGAAATATGCTGTACACACAGCGAAAACATAAGTCGACATTTTCTTAAGCACTGCGCAGGAATACACTCAGGATTACACACACACAGGGCTTGACCAGCTCGGTCCACGCCCAAAAATCGACTGCTCCGGGATCACACATCTCCCGCTCAAACAATCACGAGACTCGGCTGTTTAGAACACAGCTCTCAATACATGCGGCTTAGCCGCGAGCTAATCACAGCTCAACACAGCTCAGGGATAAATTCCTCACAGGCGGGGACTCAACGCTGTGAGTAGCGGTCATACGCTCTGTTCTCGAACATACGAGAACATAAATATACCATCCAACATCATAGTTAAACAAGCATTCAAGCAACGTAACTCAAAATCTAACTTGTCCACCAAGCATATTCAGGATTACTCCCCTTTCAGGGGGGAAAAATGATTCTATCATTTTTTTGTTGTTGAAAATTAAGTACCAAAAAATTTAGAAAATAATGAAACTCTAACATATGCTTACAAAATTCATCTTATGACAAGTCAAAATAGTACATCTACAAAAAATATCAGCAGTAAATATAAAGTAGATAATAATCATCCAACGTAATCAAGTAAGAATACTAAAATTAATCTATTAGAAGACCAAGCTAAGTATCTCAAAATTAATCTATTACAGAACTAAGCTAAGCATATACAATAACAGTCAAACAAGCAACAAACAATAGTAAAAGAAAAACAATATCAAGCAAACGAAGTATAATTCGAAAAGAAGGAAAATATGAAATTAGCATAACATATTGTTCAAATTAATACAATCACGATAAAAAATTACAACACAAAATGCCAAATATAATTATATACTAACATCACAAAAGAAAGCTTGTGACAAAATAAAGTATAATAAATATTTTAACCAAATTATAAAACTTATACCTAACTCGTCGGCGTCTGTGGCCTAATGGATACGAACCCAGTTTCATAATCCAGATATACCAGGTTCGAAACCTGCTGCAGGCGGTTTGGTAGCAGATCGCTTTGTGTGGATTTTTAACAATGGTATAAGCGCCGTACCGTTCAGAAAGCAATGGCAAACTACTGAATGAAAATATTGCCTAGAAAAATCACAAACAGCCAATAAAAGCTGGGGTTGATTGCCACGTCCTGTAAAGGATAAGCAACTAACTTTATACATAACTAACAATAAATTATACAAAATATCACACAAATAAAAATAAAACGCTATCAAAAGGTTTGCACTGACTCAAAGTCACGCGCTAAATACGGAAAAATACATCAAAACATAAAAAAACAATTTCAAGGAACTAATGTCACTACACATTACTAACTATAATATACAGTCTAGCGCTGGCGCAGAAAAAATATTACAATGTTCGAAAAAATACATTTTCCAAAAAATACAATACAAAAAAGTTTTGAAACACTAAGTTGCATAAAAATAGAATTTCATTTACAACCAATTCAAAGCTATAATAAATAAACTAACAATGAAATCAACTTTAAGAAAATGAAGGACATATAAACAATCTATCTCTAACCAGACACACATTAACAAATGAAAGTTTTTTTTTCAAAAAATATACGTCACATAAAAGCACATGAGAAACACACTATTATCTACATACAAGCTTGCAATTATTTAAGAACAACATATTGTAAGTTAAGTAAGTGTTTAAACCAGATCTCTAAATTCTTCAATCAAAAAATAATATCAGCTATCGCTGTTAATTCTACCTATACAGTTCAATTTAACCTCTAAATTACTTCTGGCTGACATAATGTTCAGCTTAGTTTTAGAGTTATCTAGCTTTAAATTTATATTTATCTCAACCTGACGTGCATGAGAAAAAATTTAAGTAATGGATAACGAATACTCATGAATTTTCTAAAAGTAATTATTGTACCATTACAACCAATGAGTTTGTGCATAGGGCTGGCAATCTCATTATGTACAAAAACTATTCTAAGAAACACTGCTATATATAAAAAAAAAAAAAAAACAAAAACAAACAACTGCAAGTTCAACAATGGAGTATAAAAGTCAATGAATGCATTGTACAAGTGGGCATAGGTTTATGACCAACGTGTATAGACACAAATCGCTTACCACATTTATCAAAAGTTACAAACAAGTTTTTAACAACTGACATGCTACACATTATCAAACACAATAATATATAAATAGCATAGAAATGTACTGGTGCATCATCAAAAAACAATCGTATAAATAACAATAGAAACAAAAAAAAAATCATGGCAATCAAATGATGCATCAAATATTTCAACGAAATTACATGTTATTCCAAAACAACAACATATCATATACTAAACTAAAAAATACAAAAGAAAATATTTACTGTCTTAATAAAAATTTTAAAAACAATCAAATGCAAAATCTTCCGCTTTCTTGTCAACATTTCCTGACCCCCAAAAGGTACACATCAGATGCTAGTTAGACGTTGATTGGTTTCGCTTGAACAAACACTAGAGCGTAAAGTTGACCTACATATCTGACCGCCAATGTGAACAGGAGCGCTGACTCTTATGGCAAAGTCGCTTCTGTCAAAAAGACACAAATGAAAATTTCCATTTTAATCAATGGTGAAATTTAATTAGAAAAACGGAAATTCAATCTCACCATTACCTAAACTTGTGGCTCGTGTAAAGTTCTGGTCTCTTCAAGATGGCATCAGCTCTTCCTCTATCACATGTAGATATCACAGAATACTTGGGGACAACATGACCGCACTTGAATGTCGTCACTGCAGTAGGCTGAAACAAAGTCCCACATTCACAAAAACGAGACACTTTCTCGCCATCAAAAACATTATCAGCAATAGTATTTGAAACCCCACCGCCATTGTTACCTCGTCTACCATGATTATAAATGACTCTGGGCTCACGCTGAGCAAAATTAGCATAGTTGCGCTTATTATTTGTCCTATGATCCAAATATTTACCATTACAGTTGTCTTGTTTACCAATAATGACCTTAGTTTTTTGTTGAGGAACGTTACTCTGGTGATGTAAAGCAACATTTGATAAGCTATTATCGCTATCATACTTTCCAACATTCTTACAATCAAAACCTTGATATTTGTCAAACTGTTTACAGTTTCTTGGAGAAGGAAAATTATCATTCACTGATCTCTCTTGGTACTGTTTAATCTTGGGATTATATCTCTTACTATAACTGTTCTTCTTTCCACCTATGGGAATATGTTTACCAGTTCTGTCAAACTGACTGTGCTGAGTTTGACAAGTAACCGGACTGCTAGAGTGTTTATTATCCCGCCCATAGTGGGTTTCATTCTTGGAAAAAGTAGTACTATGTTTATTTCCTGTTACAAATTTATCAGAATTTGCAATAGTAAACACCTGGTTGATCTTAGGAGCTTTGAACTGCAATTTTTCACATTTCTTTTCGTGATTAACAGAACTGGCTGTTACACTAGAATCTTTATTGGTCTGACGCCAAGAATTATTAATAGAATCACTAGTAACATTAGAACTTGGAAAGTTATATTTCCCACGAAAAGATCTATATTTACTATGTATGACCTCTCTATGAGCAAAAAGTTTATGGGGCTGACTTTTCGCAACTTTCTGTCTATCACTGTCAACATTGACAGAAGACCACATTTTGTTGTTCAAAACAATATCGAGTAGACCATCTACTCTTTTTCTAACCTGAGCAATCTCAACATCTTTATGTGAGATCTCTTCACTAAGTTTCTTATTTAAATTCTCAATCTTAGCCACCTTTTCTTTCTCAGCTGTTAACTCTACCAATGTCTCTTTTCCATTCTGTTCTTTATTTACCTTTATTAACTGTGTTTCAATCTCACCATTATTATTATTCGTTAGCTCATCAACTTTCCCTGGAAATACAGTATTCTTCTCTTCAAGTTTATCAAAACATACATCATGTAGCATTTCTATGTATAATCTTTCTCGTTCATTGGTTTCCGCTTTTAATTTTTCATACATCTCTTTCTTTCGTTGGGTCTCCTGTGTAAGGTTTTCCACCTCAGCATGCTTAACTTTCATCTGGGCTTCCAACTCTTTGACCTTCAATAGTGCTGAATCCAAACTTGCTTGTACACTAGCAAGTTCCGAGTCTGATTTACATAAATCACCTGTAAGTTTAGAGACTGTTTCATGTAGCTTACTCACTTCAGCAGTACTTTTTAAACAATTGTCCCTTTCCTGTAGGGCACTTTGTTTGTTGACTTTTATTTGTTCCTCACTTGTTAACTCTTTTTTCCGATCATCAGAAATGCCGTAGAAAATTATCCTGTGTATATTCTTCACTATATGATCATGTTTAACATCAGTATAGTTGTACGTAAATCCACGAAGATAATTCAGCAAATCCGCCAAATCCTCAGCCATCCTTAACTGGGGATCGGAATGAAAATTATCCTGAGCAAAACACCTTAGAAAAAATGACGCTTTAGACAAAAATCTCTCCATCACATGTGCCTCAAGTTCTGGGCCTTTCAATCTCTCAAAATCTCTACCTTCTTGAAATAAATATTGCAAGATAGGCCACACATTATCAGGATCTATATCATCATCATCCATATTGACTTACTTACCCCGTCGACTATATATGTTGTGAACAACACCGTCTTTTGTCATTATCTGTCTTATTATCTGTCCGTCTGTATAAATGAAAGCATATTATTTCACTGCTCAGAATGGGCCATCCGGCCAGCTAATTTTTATATTCCTAACGTTAATATTAAGAAAAAGTTACTATTTAAATTTTGTAATATTTCAAGCATCTGCGTTTAGCCGCTGAATTCAAATAAAAGGCTTGGTATCGCAAAAGGGTCCAATAAATGACTGTGGCGTATCATATCCAAGGTCCCTTCTGTCGATTTCCTTACTTTATGTCAACTTGGGGGGGGGGGGGAAACGTGAC
Organism: Oreohelix idahoensis; assembly: GCA_024509875.1. NCBI lineage: Eukaryota > Metazoa > Mollusca > Gastropoda > Stylommatophora > Oreohelicidae > Oreohelix > Oreohelix idahoensis. The sequence goes on from JAMPIV010022196.1 coordinate 266,412, forward strand.
TTTTCCTCCTTGCCCCACCAATTTGCGTCCATTAACCTCGCTAGTTCAAGTACGCGTTCAGTCAGATTTTTGTCTTTTGATCCTCGTTCCGTTTTGCCTTCAAGTCTAACAATTTCATTTCCATGGCGGGCGATCATGTATTCTAGCAGCTTACGCATTAGTTTTTATCCCTACGTTGTATCATTGGAGATATTTTGACGTTGCATCACTTGTTAATTTTACGACATATGTAAACACCTATACCTATTATCAATACTTTTCCAGCTCACAAAATTAACTATCTGTCAAGAAATGAGCTTATTCCTCAATTCTGTATCACCAATTCCTTTCTATAGCACCTTTATCAAGTCATATAATTATCAGGGAAGTGTATATATATGTCATAAAGCCATAAACTGCACATGTATCAAATCCTATAATTAATTGATATGTATATCGACAATAACAACAACAGATATCAATAGGATCAGTAATGCACAATTCAGGAAGACCTGATGACACACATGAAGTGACACAACTCACACAACATCAACCACTTATCTGAAAATAATTCCGTTCCTTTTCGCAAACACACTGGATATCACAAAGTTATGCAGATAAAAACACTCCACCGCAGAAAGGTACTGGAACTAGACTTTCTTCCCTTCAGGTCCTTGCTTCAGTGCTCGAACACTGCACAGGAGCACATGATGACAGTAACAGGAACACAGCAAATCCGTAACTCTTGACTTGAGGTATACGTGCAAAATGACTGGAACTACTGCACATATACTCGAACTTGTACACGCTATCCTTCAGCCGTTGGACCACCTCATAAACTGCTGGCTCGCTACTTCAATCAATAGAAACAGAACTAGAATCGCTGGACATCTGATAGCGAATGTCGTAGACTATAGACGTTGTTGTGTTCTATAGGCATGATATAGGACGTCAACTGACACCGGTATAAAGTGAATACTACCACGGATAAGGCGTGCGTGGTTTCCCAAATGCGCCACGCAGGCAGATTACAAACTAGGTCGAGGTTCTGAAGCACAGGAGATTCAGGCCACGCCCACACAGGGCTAATTATAATAAAGTTAAGTTCACTCAAACTCTTGTCACGCGAATGTCATTTGTATTCGTTCCAAGTTGATGACTGGTCCACCAGTGCTGATAACGCGAATGTCGTGGGTTCGTTCCCCACACTGGCCACCAGATGATAACTATTATTTTCTACCAGATGATAAATACTGGGCGATAACTATTATGATCAGTCTACCTACTGTAGCGAAATCTGTGAGATAATCGCTTATTTCAGTAAGATTTTAGTCCTATGATAATAAATACACCAGCCCTCGGGTGTCTGACTATTTTCATCTTCGACGCCAGTAGAGCGCTGCCTTTTGTGCAGTGGAAATGCTTAAAAAATGACCCGCCGTAAAAATCTAACACTTTTTTAGTTTCGGTTTAGAAACGTACAATAAACATTTTAACATCTCGCCGATCTGCTGCACGAAACGGCGGAAAAAAGCTTGTAATTAACGATTTGCCAACTGTGTGACCAAACTGGCGTTTGAATTAACGTACTATGTTAACTTTAACACTAAAATTTGTAATAATTCGGACATTTCCCAGTAGTAAGAACGAGACGATTGTAATAATTAACGCAAACAGTACCAAAGTTTTGAAAAACCCCTCTTCGCTCTGCAAGCGGTCTCTTTAATATATACACGCTGTGGGCAAAGCCAGCAGAGACAAACACACAGACAGTTTTCCATTCCCTCCTAACGGTAAAATTCTGACGTCACTCAAACGAGTTGGTGATTTGAATAATGATAGAGACAGGGGGGGGGGGGGGAAGATGGCCGACTTGTGTAAAAGTTATATTTGACGGTTGACAGTGACAAAACTGAAAATCTGAACCATAATAAAACTGACCATAAAAATCATATGGTGGGATGGCTTAGTGTCCCCTGAGCAAAAATATGTTTTAAAAAATATGGTAGTCCAAGTATTAGCCAAGTTATTGAGAAAATACTATATGTCTAAGAACGCTTGGACGGACAGACTGTTGTTCTTGCTCGTTACACATAACGTTATTGGGGACGCTAATTTAAAAAAGAGGCATCGGAGTAATTCAAATCCTATTGGTTGGTATAAGAGTATAGGAGTAAAAGGGGGGATAGGAAAATGTTAACTAAAACTAAACATCTTTTTCTATTTTGCATAACTAACGCAGACTGACCAATGGACTACGAGGCACATAGTTTGTTTGGAAGTTGTTTTGTTTTTTCAAACTAAATTCAAAAAGATGTAGTAGTGCCTGCTTTCATTGGTCGGCTCTAATAGATATTGGCAAGAGGCATAGTGGTCTCGTGGCCATTTGACTAGAAAATTTTATACAAACAACTACGTTGAGAGCAGATGTGATAAATTGTAAAATTAACTACTAATTCACTATCTGGACGGGGCAGAGCAAAATTGAGGCCATATTCGTTGCCAGTCAACGTTATTTGTGATATATTTCTTTAAACTAGTGGTAAGAATGCTTTATGTATTTACATGCATGATTAAAACTGCACAAGTTAGATACTGCTATGGGGAAAAGTGAAAGACATGCCGGGGAGCAAACATTATTGAGTCCTCACATTGAACTGTATTTGACTGTTGCATATTATTATGATTTTGTATTAACTATTTTGTATTGGAAGATGTTAGGAAGCCTCAGTGTTCCATGAACACTCTTTAACATGCCTAGAGCGTTTATAATTTAGAAAAGAAAAGAAAAATCATATAAAAGGAGATGTGGTTACTCCACGTTATTGTATTGAAGCAAACTAGGTAAAAGTACAGTGGCGTATCTGCCATAGGGACCTGAGGTGTGGTCACAGAAAGGTGTGAGTCATATAATTAGGGGCTGATGCACATGAATGCACACGAGGCTGACCCCATACCATCATGTATACATAGCGATAAGAAGTTGTGATCAGATATGAAAAGGCTAGGGTGTCTTTTTATTGCAGAGTTTTTATTTCCTGTTACCATCCGGTGACAGGAAACCTGATGAGTGAGTGAAAAGTGAAAAGTCTCCATTTAAAAGTATATGCTGTCAGCTGTTAGCCTGGAGGAGCTTGTGTGTGAGTGCTGATCTATTATATCTGCAACGACATCCTGACTTATTATCGTCATACCAAGAATCCCAGGTGACAAGTTAACAGCTGGGACATCTGACACTTCAGCATAATAAACTGGTTCTTATAAAAATAAAACTGAATTATATGGGGAATGACGAAAACAACAGCTCCTCATAACCTCATAACAGATATCAATAGGATCAGTAATGCAGTTATTAAAGTTTTAGTCTGTGAATACACCTATATGAACTCTATATAATAACATTACATTCATAGGACCAAGAGTCCATACTTTTTTTAAGTTAAAGCATTATATGTAAATATATTTCCTCATTTTCAAAGACCTGTCCAAAAGAGATGGCGGGACAGGCAGATTAAATTGTACAAAGAAAAAACATTCCAATTTTAACAGAACACTTTAACCACAGTCTTATTTATTTTCTTATAGTGAGTTAAAGTGTATTGTGGATGTACCATCCTTTTCATTTCACCCCTAGACACTAGAGACATCATACACCAGCCACTAGAATCAAAATACGGACTGTGTGAGATCTAGGGAGGTAGCGTTAGGTTCCCTGATATATATATATATATATATATATATATATATATATATATATATATATATATATATATATATATATATAATTATCATCATCATCATCTTTTTTAGAGTCAGGGACCTACATGTGCTTGACCTCACACAGTTGACACAGACACCACTATCTTTCTTGTTAGGTATAACATCTTAACCTCCCCAGCAAAAATTACATTTGCTACACCTATTGATAATTATTATTATTTCATCTGTTGAATATTCTCTCAAGTTACATTCTACTGTAGAAGTAACAGTTTCTTGATTGCATACGCCATACAGGCTAATTATAAATAGGTATGTGCGCTACTGTTCTCCTGTCACTGTGTGTAGAATGTTGCAAGTGGGTGTGTGTTAGGGTAGACACTTAAACCACAAGCACGTACATAAGAGTCATGGAATGGTGTAGACGCCTGGTGACATTTAATGACGATTTATTAAGACACGGCACAATCACGTTTACATCAATGTACAGTTTGAAATTACTACACGAACACGTTGGCATTAATATAAAGTTCACAGTGAAAAGTACGAACTATCCCCAGCGCTAAAAAGACTGCACACAGCAGTTAACAGTAATATCCTGGCCTATAATGTCCTCACGACTCAGTATACTCACAAGACTGCACTCACGGCAGTTAATAATAATATCAGCGCTATAAAGACTGCACACAGCAGTTAACAATAATATCATGGCCTATAATGTCCTCACGACTCAGTATACTCATAAGACTGCACTCACGGCAGTTACAATAATATCAGCGCTATAAAGACTGCACCCAGCAGTTAACAATAATATCATGGCCTGTAATGTCCTCACGACTCAGTATACTCACAAGACTGCACTCACGGCAGTTACAATAATATCAGCGCTATAAAGACTGCACCCAGCAGTTAACAATAATATCATGGCCTATAATACTCACAAAAATCCGTACTGCAGCTTACGAAATATGCTGTACACACAGCGAAAACATAAGTCGACATTTTCTTAAGCACTGCGCAGGAATACACTCAGGATTACACACACACAGGGCTTGACCAGCTCGGTCCACGCCCAAAAATCGACTGCTCCGGGATCACACATCTCCCGCTCAAACAATCACGAGACTCGGCTGTTTAGAACACAGCTCTCAATACATGCGGCTTAGCCGCGAGCTAATCACAGCTCAACACAACTCAGGGATAAATTCCTCACAGGCGAGGACTCAACGCTGTGAGTAGCGGTCATACGCTCTGTTCTCGAACATACGAGAACATAAATATACCATCCAACATCATAGTTAAACAAGCATTCAAGCAACGTAACTCAAAATCTAACTTGTCCACCAAGCATATTTAGGATTACTCCCCTTTGACCTTAACAGTTAGGTTTTTTTTTAACATACAAGCATAATTGATAATTATGATTTGCCTTATTTACAATGATTTGACAGGTGTGATGCCATTTTGCCATAACGGTAGTTGTTAATATTATTTGGAATTGAAAACAACATATATCCTAACTATAACCCATCAGAGGTTGAACGAGATATTTTTCTTTATTAAAAAATTAAAAAAAAAAATATTGTAAACGATACTTAGAATTTGCCTGATTGGACTATTATGAAGGTGGCAAATTTATAACATTCTTCCATGTTTTAATTATATTTCTTATGGATTCCAGTAATGTCAATATTTTCCTTTTCATCGTGAGTTGGTACAACTTGCGCACAACTGTAGAGTTGCTTGTGCTGTACAAGTATCGGCAAACAGCCACACGAGAAGATCAGTGTGTTTTACCTGCGAATATTTGTAATACGCATATGATTCAAATAGCCTCAAACTGACTACTGCTTTCTTTGAGAACATCCAAGTGGACGTCTGAGAGTGTACGAAGAAGAAGAAGAATCTAAAAAACACCGTGAAGTGTAAAGGTAAAGGATCCCGTTACACGCCCATTGAGAATATGATGTTAGGCCCATATTTTCTTGACCATCGGCACGCTAGGGGTGATGTGGTCAGCATTACGCCGGCCGCCTTAACCTTCCCGGACCTGTTCTGGTACCCAATTCATGAGGCTGAGTCTACCCCGGAGCCGTTTGCGGTCTAAAAAAACCCACCTCAACTAGGGATCGAACCACGGACCACCGAGCTAGGAAGCCAGTGCACATAGCTGCAACAAGAAATATTCGCCTTCAAAATGACGTGTTAAAAAACATTACATAACTCGATACGTTCTACAACACTTGGTCTCTGGGAAACTACAGATGATTTTTCGTTCCCCTGCAGGTAGATTTGATCTCAGTTCATTTCTTGTCCTGTCTTCTGTTGGTTGATACTATAGGCTTGCAAAAACATTTTTTGTAGCACATGTAATCTTGTTATATGGCCATACAATGTCAGGTTCTATCTTGTTATTGTTATGTGAAGGTCTTCTTATCTGTTGTATGGTCCGTGTTTAACCCGATGATCTTTTTTTTTATAACATTTCAATTCAAACTCTTGAATTACTTTCCCTAAATCTGTTTTCGAAATAGTAGTTTCACACGCATATTTGCAGGTGGACATTACAAAACAACGTTCAAGTTAAAGGTGCCGCTTCCCCCAACAAAGAGATCATTTTCATTTTCCACATTGAAAATATAATATAGTTTCAGTTTCAATTGTTTCAGTTTCGATGTCATTTCAATTTACCACTCTATTTTATTTTAACTCTATTATAACTTTTTCTGCCTGATCTAGAATTGCTAGAATTGGTTAAATTGTGTAACTACAGATTTTACACCCAATGGAAGCCTAGTTAGACATAACATTGAAAGAACGTTAGGAAATGCATGTATTTTCATTACACTGGTGTAATTTTCACTGTACACACAGCACGGCATGACATCTTGAGCTACGAAATCTTGAAACACATACCAAAAAGTACCATAGAAATTATAATATCCCTGTTTAACAAAATTTGGAATACAGGAAAAATTCCCAAAACATGGAAAACAGCCGTAATTATTCCAATACTAAACCCAGAAAAAGATGCCCATGATGCATACAGACCTATTTCTTTAACTTCCCACTGTAATGTTATGATGTATGTATATAAGCATTACCTCGTCATCTACACAAGCACACACATGTTTCAGAAGGCACTCAGTAAAAGCATGTTCAGTTTGTAGCCATGTTTATTTACAGAATATCGTACATGTGAAGATTCGCATATTATTACAATGTGTGGTTCGTACTTTAATGTATTCATATTACATCCCCCCTTTTTTGAAGAAAAAAAAATGTGTGCAAACATTTCCAACGAAATGTTTCATGTGAGAAAGGATAAGTATGTGTAATGCTCAGTGTGAGTATATATGTCACTGTCTGTATCAGCTGGGAGGTGTCACTGTACGGCCAGAACGAGTGGTGTAAAGTGCTGGTGGTTCTGCGGAAGTCCCTGGTTTAGCTTGAGTTGGTTGTGATTCTGTCCTTGGTGGTTGTTGGTTTTGTGGGGTACCAAGGTCTGGAGTTACTGCATTGCCTGTTGTAAGCGTGGGAATTCTCCTCTCTGTTGTATTCTGTGGGATTTCTCTGATGTCCACTCTGTTTCGCCTCAGGAGGTTGCTGCTGCTGTCTGGTCTTAAAGTATAGCTCCTGGGTTCAGGGTTTCTGGAAATGATTGATGCTTTTGACCATGTGTCATTGTCGTGGTTGTAGGTAGTCACATGCTGACCAGGATGTAATGGTGGTAGGTCTTTAGCACATTTGTCATAGTTGGATTTCTGAACTTGCTGACGATGCTGAAGTTGATCATATGTGCTGTCTCTATGTTGTGGACGGAAGTGGACCTTAGATGGTAGAAGGTCTTTAATTCTTCTATCAAACATAAGTTCTGCTGGACTGTCGATCTTACTGTCTACCGGTGTTGTTCTCCATCTCAAGAGTGCTAGGTGTACATCCTCTGTTCTTGTTTTCTTCATGATTGACTTGATAGTTTGTATCTGTCTCTCAATGAAACCATTAGATTTAGGGTATCTAGGTGATGATGTTGTGTGTTTGATCTTCCAGTCCTTAGTGAAGTTTCTATATTACAAATAAGGGAGGGAAACCTGAGGCCTGTAAACAGTAAATTAATATGAAACAAATATAAAGGTATGTTATCAGGCACTCGCAGGAAATAAAGAAGTAGAACACCAGACAACAGAAAAACAACAGACATGAGTGGCTTACCCAGGATTTGAACACTGGACCTTCCGTGCGACAACCCCGCCTAGCCATGCAAGCGAATCACACTATCCGCTCTGCCATCTACGCATCATCAAAATGATGTTTCAATGGCAGGTCAATAGTGCGAACCACAATACACGACACCAGAAGTCCTCCATGGGCAGTTCAGCCTATTAATGACGCAATCACTTCTGTTGTATTTCTATCAAGCAGTATAGGCCGAATCCAACAAGACCCTTAGGACCTTAATACTGTGTCCAGTAAATGATAGTAGACTAGAACAGTGAGAACAGGATAGTGGGTAGGTTTGGTATAGTACAAACATTTATTACAAATAAGGGAGGGAAACCTGAGGCCTGTAAACAGTAAATTAATATGAAACAAATATAAAGGTATGTTATCAGGCACTCGCAGGAAATAAAGAAGTAGAACACCAGACAACAGAAAAACAACAGACATGAGTGGCTTACCCAGGATTTGAACACTGGACCTTCCGTGCGACAACCCCGCCTAGCCATGCAAGCGAATCACACTATCCGCTCTGCCATCTACGCATCATCAAAATGATGTTTCAATGGCAGGTCAATAGTGCGAACCACAATACACGACACCAGAAGTCCTCCATGGGCAGTTCAGCCTATTAATGACGCAATCACTTCTGTTGTATTTCTATCAAGCAGTATAGGCCAAATCCAACAAGACCCTTAGGACCTTAATACTGTGTCCAGTAAATGATAGTAGACTAGAACAGTGAGAACAGGATAGTGGGTAGGTTTGGTATAGTACAAACATTTATTACAAATAAGGGAGGGAAACCTGAGGCCTGTAAACAGTAAATTAATATGAAACAAATATAAAGGTATGTTATCAGGCACTCGCAGGAAATAAAGAAGTAGAACACCAGACAACAGAAAAACAACAGACATGAGTGGCTTACCCAGGATTTGAACACTGGACCTTCCGTGCGACAACCCCGCCTAGCCATGCAAGCGAATCACACTATCCGCTCTGCCATCTACGTTTGTGAGGTTTCCCTCCCTTATTTGTAATAAATGTTTGTACTATACCAAACCTACCCACTATCCTGTTCTCACTGTTCTAGTCTACTATCATTTACTGGACACAGTATTAAGGTCCTAAGGGTCTTGTTGGATTCGGCCTATACTGCTTGATAGAAATACAACAGAAGTGATTGCGTCATTAATAGGCTGAACTGCCCATAGAGGACTTCTGGTGTCGTGTATTGTGGTTCGCACTATTGACCTGCCATTGAAACATCATTTTGATGATGCGTAGATGGCAGAGCGAATAGTGTGATTCGCTTGCATGGCTAGGCGGGGTTGTCGCACGGAAGGTCCAGTGTTCAAATCCTGGGTAAGCCACTCATGTCTGTTGTTTTTCTGTTGTCTGGTGTTCTACTTCTTTATTTCCTGCGAGTGCCTGATAACATACCTTTATATTTGTTTCATATTAATTTACTGTTTACAGGCCTCAGGTTTCCCTCCCTTATTTGTAATAAATGTTTGTACTATACCAAACCTATCCACTATCCTGTTCTCACTGTTCTAGTCTACTATCATTTACTGGACACAGTATTAAGGTCCTAAGGGTCTTGTTGGATTCGGCCTATACTGCTTGATAGAAATACAACAGAAGTGATTGCGTCATTAATAGGCTGAACTGCCCATGGAGGACTTCTGGTGTCGTGTATTGTGGTTCGCACTATTGACCTGCCATTGAAACATCATTTTGATGATGCGTAGATGGCAGAGCGGATAGTGTGATTCGCTTGCATGGCTAGGCGGGGTTGTCGCACGGAAGGTCCAGTGTTCAAATCCTGGGTAAGCCACTCATGTCTGTTGTTTTTTCTGTTGTCTGGTGTTCTACTTCTTTATTTCCTGCGAGTGCCTGATAACATACCTTTATATTTGTTTCATATTAATTTACTGTTTACAGGCCTCAGGTTTCCCTCCCTTATTTGTAATAAATGTTTGTACTATACCAAACCTACCCACTATCCTGTTCTCACTGTTCTAGTCTACTATCATTTACTGGACACAGTATTAAGGTCCTAAGGGTCTTGTTGGATTCGGCCTATACTGCTTGATAGAAATACAACAGAAGTGATTGCGTCATTAATAGGCTGAACTGCCCATGGAGGACTTCTGGTGTCGTGTATTGTGGTTCGCACTATTGACCTGCCATTGAAACATCATTTTGATGATGCGTAGATGGCAGAGCGGATAGTGTGATTCGCTTGCATGGCTAGGCGGGGTTGTCGCACGGAAGGTCCAGTGTTCAAATCCTGGGTAAGCCACTCATGTCTGTTGTTTTTCTGTTGTCTGGTGTTCTACTTCTTTATTTCCTGCGAGTGCCTGATGTAGTGAAATTGACAGAGATACAACGGTAAAATACCTCCAAAGATAACATGTAAGGATAAAAACATAATGCGTAGGCTGCTGATAGTACATGATCGCCCAGACCGCGGGTCATCACCCTCCATAAAAATTGACTTGCTAGACAGGAGGGGAACGGCGGATAAAAAGGAAAAAATATGACTGGAAAGATTGCGTGAGACTAGAAAGGCTAAGGAGACGCAATTGGGGGGGGGGGGGGGGAACGGAGAAAAGTCACGTTTCCCAAGTTGACATAAAGTACGGAACTCGACAGAAGGGACCTTGGATATGTTACGCCACAGTCATTTATTGGTCGCTTTTGCGATACCAAGCCTTTGATTTGAATTCAGCGGCAGAACGCGGATGTTTGGAATATTACAAAAATTAAAAAGTAACCTTTTCGTAATATTAATGTTAGGAATATAAAAATTAGCTGGCCGGATGGCCCATTCTGAGCAGTGAACTAATATGTTCTTAATTTTACAGACGGATAGATAATATTGAAGATAATGACAAAAGACAGTGTTGTTCACATCAACGACAGACTGTATGGAATAAAAAGTGTCGCTAATTGCACAAAAAAACACGACCTCGAGACGCAGGTGTTCAAATCTACTTAGTAGGGAAGCGAAGGGACATTGGTGGGAGCTGTGTCTAAATATAACTTTTAACGACAAAATTTTGGAGGGGAGAGAAAGGTTGGTTCAAAAATCAAGTACGTTTTGAAAAAAAAAAACAAGTAGAGACGGACAGACTAACAGATAAACATCCATACTTGACTGAAGCATGACTGAAATGACTTTAGGGTAGGAAATTTGAATTTCAAATAAACCTAGGCAGTGATTGGCCACAGACAATCATTTTATCGGCGCTCAGACGCACAAGTGGGGCCATTCCTCAATAGTTGTTCGATGATAGACACAGTATTTTAAAGTGTGGTGATTTCCAAATGAAAGAAAGTGAAATAAGTTCAGGGACGCCATACTATAGCCAGCAGCTCAGCTGAGTTTTGCTAGCATTTCTGTGTTCTTTATTCATAATCTGAGCTGTGAGTTTCAGCTGTCAACAAGGCGGTGTCCATTCAGTTGGTGATCTTACTCGAGTGTATCTGTGCAGTACGTTGTGACAGAGACCACTATTATTGCCCGCCAGCACGGAGAGGTGGGACCACCAGATTTCAGCACCAGAGCTACATATGCAAGATGAGTGAGCCTCTGGTCTGCTGGAAGTTCACCAACGCCTTTTAGTTGCTAATACCCCATAAAATTCCTGCAATTTACTGGACACTGTGTAGTCAATATAGACAGGTGTGATGAGGCCACCCCAACAGCACAAGCATTAACTATCCTCCCAAGTAGATGACTACTAGAACATTTTAATAAAACTAACTAGTCTAGTACTCATATATGTACACTCTTGCATTTATTATGTAACATTACATGCATTTCTTTCATAATTTTTAAATCCTTTTTTTTTAAAAAAAAGTTCTGGTCAACATAAAACTTGATCCAGAACAAATAAATGTAATATAATTCTATCAAAAATTTTACACACGTGAGTTAGTTCAGTGTATTTTAACATTTGTTAATATTATTAGTCTGCTTAAATATCTGTGGGTGTATCTATAATTATCACACCACATTACATATCATTACCCTAGACATTTTACATAGATACATTCATTAGAAAGAAAAAAAATAAGTGTGAGGTCGTAGTGGTAGCAAGAAAGGCCTTCTGTCAATTCACAACTACATTTTATCTCAGGAGCCTTCACAGCTGGCCTCATACATTACATTTAGTAATATCACCATCATACAATACCATCAAACCCACTACATACATTGGGGGCTCGTCCGGGATAATTAGCCCAACAGTAATATTAGGATCTCCTGGTTGGAGAAATAAAATTAGGGGAAAAAATTGTGAAATTCCCTTTAAAATTAAAAGTGTCCCTGCAGATAAAAGTTGGTGAATCTTCACAGCCAGTGATAATTAATTAGTTAACTGGCTAGTTAGAATTAGTTAGACTATAGTCATAAGAAGTACTTAGTGTATTTACTGGTTAGAGATTTAGCTTGTATATTATTATATTGTCTGAAAAGTATGGCGGAGCTAGCAAAATTCCGATCAGCTGCTGTGCTGACCGCAAAGGAGATGGGAATGGATGGTCAAATTTTAATTCAATATGTAACGGCTGAATGTGATAAATATATTGAAAGGGAAGATAGAAAGGTAGCTGAAGAGAAGAGGTTACAAATTGAGGCTGATAGAGAAATTAAGAGGCTGCAGATTGAGGCAGAAGAAAAACGACAGCAAAGGGAGGCAGAAGAAAAAAGGTTGACTGCCGAAAGGGAGGCAGAAGAAAAACGACAGCAAAGGGAGGCAGAAGAAAAAAGGTTGACTGCCGAAAGGGAGGCAGAAGAAAAAAGGTTGACTGCCGAAAGGGAGGCAGAAGATAGAAGGTTGCAAAGGGAGCACGAATTACGACTAAGGGAGCTGGAATTACAAGGCCCGGCTCCTGAAAATGGTGCCAGCCCTTTTGCCTCAGATGCTACGCCCAGTCTGGGAGCCTCAAACTCAGCTATGGGGTTTCATTTAGACCATTTTGTTGAAAAAGACGATGACATAGAGGGGTACCTAGGACGTTTTGAGTTATTAGCTACTACATATGGGTTAGAGAGAGAGAGGTGGAGTTTAAAGCTATCACAGGGATTGAGAGGTACTTCTTATGAAGTATTTGCCAAAATGAACAGGGAAGACCAAGACAATTATGACATGTTAAAGCAGGCTTTGTTATTAAGGTACGAGAAGAATGGTGAATTTTATCGTAAGAAATTTAGAAATGCCAAACTGTTGTCTGGGGAGACATACCACCAATTCTCCGCTAGACTAGAAACCTATTTGGAGAAATGGACGGCTCTGGGGAAGACCCAAGATCTTAAAGAAATGATCATGATTGAGCAATTGAGAGAGTCCATGGCTCCAGACATGAGAAAATTTCTCATGGAACAAGGTGCAGAGAAGTTGGGGGAAATTTTAAATGTTGCTGAGAGGTATCAGGCAGCTCAGGCAGAGGTAAGTGGTGCTAAAAAGAAGCACATAGACAATTTTAAAGCTCCACAGCAATTTAATAAATTTGATAATAGAGAGCAGGGAAATAAAGGTAGGACAAACTTTGAGCGGCCAAGAAATGACTATCGCGACAGAAACTCACAGTTCAATGACCAAAAGTTCAATGAAAGAAAACCGTTGAACCAAGGAAAAAGATGGTGTAAATGGTGCAAGAAGGATAACCATAACACCGAATTTTGTAGAAGGAAACCTTCAAACATTGCTGCAATGAAGTCGGGGACGCGAAGATTAAAGGTTAATCCTAATGGACAACAGGAACCTTATCACCCCCCAGTTTGTGAGGATGTTATTTGTAATGGGGTCACCATAAGGTGCCTTTATGATACAGGTTTGGATTATGATTCAGTTGTGAAGTCTAGCCTAGTGGACCCAAGTCAGTATACCACAGAAACAGTGGAAATACAAGGGGCGACTAAGGACATACCACTCATGACACTTCCCATCGCAAGGATAACGGTGAAAACTCGCTATGTGGAGGGAGAAATCAGAGCAGCAGTGATAGATGAACCAATCTACCCTCTGATATTGGGGTGTAGATACGTCTTCTTGGGGAATCCCGAGAAACCTGTGATCATGGCGACAGTGCAGACCAGGTCACAGAAGAAGGAGGAAGAAGGTGAACCTATAAATGCTCATCCAGAGGAGATGAGGAAGGCGCAGGCTGAGGATAGGACACTCAAGCCCTGTTTTAAAAAATTGCCCAAATGCCACACACCTCCGAGCAAGGGGGAATATTTCATGAAGAACAAACTCTTATACAGGAAGGCCGGAACTGGAACAAATGGTCACAACCAGCTGGTTCTTCCCACTTCATATAGAGATAAAGTGATGGAACTCGGGCATGCGATTCCCTTCAGTGGTCACATGGGGATCAGCGCCACAGGACAGCGTATAGCTTGTCATTACTTCTGGCCAGGGATAACGGAGGATATAAAAAGATATGTCAAATCCTGCCCAGAATGTCAAAGGGTAGCTCCAAAGCACTGGACTGCTCCTGCAACTCTAGGGGAAATGCCCATAGTGGGAACACCTTTTGAGAGGGTTGCAGTGGATATTGTAGGACCTCTCACTCGGACCAAGAGGAGGAACAGTTACATCCTTACTCTGGTGGACACTTGTTCTATGTGGGGAGAGGCGGTAGCCCTGCCATCAATTGATTCAAAACATGTAGCAGAGGCACTACTTACAATATTTACCCGATTAGGATTCCCGCATCAAATCTTGACGGATAATGGTTCTCAGTTCAAGGGGAAACTAACGGAAGAAGTTTTTAAGCTATTTCAAGCCAGACACTTTCATTGTAGTCCGTACCATACGCAAGGGAACGGCCAGGTAGAGAGGTTCAACGGGACTCTCATTTCTATCCTGAGAAAGCTGGCACACGAAAAACCGGATCTGTGGGATCAATTCCTGCCCGCCGCATTGTTTGCGTACCGGGAGGTACCACATAGTTCAACCGGGATGGCTCCCGCAACTCTGCTATTTGGGAGGCCAATAAAAGGTCCATTAGAAGCTCTATTAAGGACCTGGACAGATGAGAAGGCGGAAGAGACTGTTACCTCATCGTATCAATACGTGAACGAACTGACCACTCGTTTGAAAGCTGGATGGAAACTGGCAAATGATAATTTGAAGCAAGCCAGGAAGAAACATGCAGCATATTTTAATAGGAAGGCAAAGGACAGGGAACTGGCAGTCGGAGAGAAGGTGCTGCTTCTACTACCCGGAAGCCAGAATAAATTACAAATTGGTTGGCAAGGTCCATATACGGTTCTAGAGAAGGTGTCTAGAACAAACTATAAAATTGACAAAAAGGGGAAGGAGAAAGTTTATCATGTAAACCTGTTAAAGAAGTATCTGGACAGACCACTCCAGGAAAGCACCCCCTTATTGACCTTGGCTATTGCAACCCAGATGCAAAAAGAACCACTCACCTCACATGAATACCCATTACATCCTTGTGAAACCGCAGCACAGGTAAAAGTCAGTAAGCACCTGACTAAAAACCAGAGGGAGAGAGTTCAACAGGTTCTGGAGGAACATACAGATGTATTAACAGATAAACCAGGCCATACAAATTTGCTACAGTATGACATGAAACTGGTAGACTCAAACCCAATCTGTATGAGAGCCTATTCTATTCCGTTCGCGAAGGA
This sequence comes from Oreohelix idahoensis, assembly GCA_024509875.1. Taxonomy (NCBI): domain Eukaryota; kingdom Metazoa; phylum Mollusca; class Gastropoda; order Stylommatophora; family Oreohelicidae; genus Oreohelix; species Oreohelix idahoensis. The sequence goes on from JAMPIV010022196.1 coordinate 282,001, forward strand.
GAAGGCATTGAAGGAAGAAATAGAGTATTTGTTGAAGGAGGGGATTATTTCGCACAGTGAATCATCTTTTAGTTCTAGTGTCGTTTTGTTGAGAAAACCGTCTGGGGAACACAGACTGTGCATAGATTACAGGAAACTGAATGCTGTCACAGAAGGACAAGTGGATCCATTACCAGACACAAAACAGTTATTTGCCAGACTGAACAAGGCAAAATACTTTTCAAAGGTGGATCTTAGTAAAGGCTATTACCAGATCCCAGTGAAGCCTGAAGTGAGACCTTATTTGGCTTTTAGCACTTCGGATGGACATTATGAATTCAATATGCTACCATTCGGACTGAAAAATGCTCCGAGTGTGTTTTCAAGGATGATGCGCAAATTGTTGGATCCCCTGAATAACCCATGTATCACGAATTTCATGGATGATATTCTCGTCGCCACAGAGACATTTGAAGAACACATTGAAGCTCTGGAGATGTTGTTTGATAGACTTCGGGAGGCGAACTTAACTGCTAGGCCAACAAAATGTTGTATTGGATGCAAAGAGTTGGAATTCTTGGGACACACTGTATATCAGGGTAATATGACCCCTGATCCTAAGAACTTGGAAAAACTGCAGAGAGCACCTAGGCCGCAAACAAAAAAGGACGTGCGATCATTTGTGTCGTTATGCGGATTTTATCAGAAATACATCAAGAATTTTAACGCTATTTGTGCTCCTCTGACTGATCTGACTCGCAAGGGACTTCCAGATAAAATTATTTGGACTGCACAATGTGAACTAGCGTTCCAAGAGTTAAAGGAAAAACTCACTAGCAAGCCTATTCTCAAACTGCCTGATTTGACACAGGACTTTGTCTTAAGAACCGATGCAAGTAATGTAGGACTAGGAGGGCTTTGTTGCAAAGATCATCTTCACCTGATGGGGAACTGAAACCAGTCGCTTATGCAAGCCGTAAATTGAATAAGGCGGAACAAGGATACTCCACAAGCGAAAAAGAATGTTTAGCGTTAATCTGGGCAATAAAGAAGTTTCAAATCTATCTGTATGGTAGGACTTTTGTGGTGGAGACGGACCATCAGCCTCTCGTATTCTTATCTCAGGCTAAGCATGAAAACGCAAGATTGCTGAGGTGGTCTTTATTGCTTCAACCTTATCAGTTCAGTATCCAATATATCCCAGGCAAATTGAATGTCGGTGCAGATTTCCTCAGTCGGCACCCCTGTGATCAAAATTAGAGTAGTGGCAGACGTGAGGAGTAATTTTACCTATGTGTATCGCTGGTTTTGGAACTTGCCATAGGCATGTTTTCAAGTGGGGAGATGTGTAGTGAAATTGACAGAGATACAACGGTAAAATACCTCCAAAGATAACATGTAAGGATAAAAACATAATGCGTAGGCTGCTGATAGTACATGATCGCCCAGACCGCGGGTCATCACCCTCCATAAAAATTGACTTGCTAGACAGGAGGGGAACGGCGGATAAAAAGGAAAAAAATATGACTGGAAAGATTGCGTGAGACTAGAAAGGCTAAGGAGACGCAATTGGGGGGCCGGGGGGGGGGGGGGGGGGGGGGGAACGGAGAAAAGTCACGTTTCCCAAGTTGACATAAAGTAAGGAACTCGACAGAAGGGACCTTGGATATGTTACGCCACAGTCATTTATTGGTCGCTTTTGCGATACCAAGCCTTTGATTTGAATTCAGCGGCAGAACGCGGATGTTTGGAATATTACAAAAATTAAAAAGTAACTTTTTCGTAATATTAATGTTAGGAATATAAAAATTAGCTGGCCGGATGGCCCATTCTGAGCAGTGAACTAATATGTTCTTAATTTTACAGACGGATAGATAATATTGAAGATAATGACAAAAGACAGTGTTGTTCACATCAACGACAGACTGTATGGAATAAAAAGTGTCGCTATTTGCACAAAAAAACACGACCTCGAGACGCAGGTGTTCAAATCTACTTAGTAGGGAAGCGAAGGGACATTGGTGGGAGCTGTGTCTAAATATAACTTTTAACGACAAAATTTTGGAGGGGAGAGAAAGGTTGGTTCAAAAATCAAGTACGTTTTGAAAAAAAAAACAAGTAGAGACGGACAGACTAACAGATAAACATCCATACTTGACTGAAGCATGACTGAAATGACTTTAGGGTAGGAAATTTGAATTTCAAATAAACCTAGGCAGTGATTGGCCACAGACAATCATTTTATCGGCGCTCAGACGCACAAGTGGGGCCATTCCTCAATAGTTGTTCGATGATAGACACAGTATTTTAAAGTGTGGTGATTTCCAAATGAAAGAAAGTGAAATAAGTTCAGGGACGCCATACTATAGCCAGCAGCTCAGCTGAGTTTTGCTAGCATTTCTGTGTTCTTTATTCATAATCTGAGCTGTGAGTTTCAGCTGTCAACAAGGCGGTGTCCATTCAGTTGGTGATCTTACTCGAGTGTATCTGTGCAGTACGTTGTGACAGAGACCACTATTATTGCCCGCCAGCACGGAGAGGTGGGACCACCAGATTTCAGCACCAGAGCTACATATGCAAGATGAGTGAGCCTCTGGTCTGCTGGAAGTTCACCAACGCCTTTTAGTTGCTAATACCCCATAAAATTCCTGCAATTTACTGGACACTGTGTAGTCAATATAGACAGGTGTGATGAGGCCACCCCAACAGCACAAGCATTAACTATCCTCCCAAGTAGATGACTACTAGAACATTTTAATAAAACTAACTAGTCTAGTACTCATATATGTACACTCTTGCATTTATTATGTAACATTACATGCATTTCTTTCATAATTTTTAAATCCTTTTTTTTAAAAAAAAAAAGTTCTGGTCAACATAAAACTTGATCCAGAACAAATAAATGTAATATAATTCTATCAAAAATTTTACACACGTGAGTTAGTTCAGTGTATTTTAACATTTGTTAATATTATTAGTCTGCTTAAATATCTGTGGGTGTATCTATAATTATCACACCACATTACATATCATTACCCTAGACATTTTACATAGATACATTCATTAGAAAGAAAAAAAAATAAGTGTGAGGTCGTAGTGGTAGCAAGAAAGGCCTTCTGTCAATTCACAACTACATTTTATCTCAGGAGCCTTCACAGCTGGCCTCATACATTACATTTAGTAATATCACCATCATACAATACCATCAAACCCACTACACCTGATAACATACCTTTATATTTGTTTCATATTAATTTACTGTTTACAGGCCTCAGGTTTCCCTCCCTTATTTGTAATAAATGTTTGTACTATACCAAACCTACCCACTATCCTGTTCTCACTGTTCTAGTCTACTATCATTTACTGGACACAGTATTAAGGTCCTAAGGGTCTTGTTGGATTCGGCCTATACTGCTTGATAGAAATACAACAGAAGTGATTGCGTCATTAATAGGCTGAACTGCCCATGGAGGACTTCTGGTGTCGTGTATTGTGGTTCGCACTATTGACCTGCCATTGAAACATCATTTTGATGATGCGTAGATGGCAGAGCGGATAGTGTGATTCGCTTGCATGGCTAGGCGGGGTTGTCGCACGGAAGGTCCAGTGTTCAAATCCTGGGTAAGCCACTCATGTCTGTTGTTTTTCTGTTGTCTGGTGTTCTACTTCTTTATTTCCTGCGAGTGCCTGATAACATACCTTTATATTTGTTTCATATTAATTTACTGTTTACAGGCCTCAGGTTTCCCTCCCTTATTTGTAATAAATGTTTGTACTATACCAAACCTACCCACTATCCTGTTCTCACTGTTCTAGTCTACTATCATTTACTGGACACAGTATTAAGGTCCTAAGGGTCTTGTTGGATTCGGCCTATACTGCTTGATAGAAATACAACAGAAGTGATTGCGTCATTAATAGGCTGAACTGCCCATGGAGGACTTCTGGTGTCGTGTATTGTGGTTCGCACTATTGACCTGCCATTGAAACATCATTTTGATGATGCGTAGATGGCAGAGCGGATAGTGTGATTCGCTTGCATGGCTAGGCGGGGTTGTCGCACGGAAGGTCCAGTGTTCAAATCCTGGGTAAGCCACTCATGTCTGTTGTTTTTCTGTTGTCTGGTGTTCTACTTCTTTATTTCCTGCGAGTGCCTGATAACATACCTTTATATTTGTTTCATATTAATTTGAAGTTTCTATATGCTTGACCTGAGAAATGTGGACCGTTGTCTGATCTAATTTCATCTGGGATGCCAAACATGCTGCAATACTTCTTTGTAATGTCTGCAATAACAGCTGATGGTGAGGGTTGTGGAAGTTTCTCAATGATGGGAAATTTGCTGTAGTAATCAGCAATAATAAGATAGTCATTATTGTCGATTGAGAAAATATCAGTTCCTATAATGCTCCAAGGGCTCAATGGTATGTCTGATGGTATGAGAGGTTCTCTGCACTGCCTATTTGCATGTGCTTGGCAAATTGAACAGTTTTTACATAGTGTTTCTATGTCCTTGTTTATCTGTGGCCAGTAAACATCTTTCTTTGCTCTCAGTTGTGTCTTCACAATACCAAGGTGACTATTATGGAGCTGTTTAAGGATGATATCGCGTTGTGTTTCTGGTATAATAATGCGATCTCCTTTAAGGATCAGACCATCTTCGATGCTTAATGTCCATTCAGAGTCTCTGTATAAACATTCAAGTGTTACTGCTCCGAAACAGTCTATACTTGTTCCATTGTAAGCTCTTAGCTTTGTCCTGCCACTCTACTTTTTACATCCCTTGTGGGAAATCCTTGCTCATCCACCTTATCAGGCATGATCTGTCTGAATATTCTTAAGGGTAGAGTGTTACCTTGGGCACCTGTGTCTATCTTGAACCGAATGTTTCTTTCTTTGTGCATTTTAATTCCTGGTATTCGGAATTGTACCTTGCAGAAAGCCTGCGTTCTCTTTGGTTCATTACTGAAAGTTAGTATCTTCACAGTATCAAAAATGGAAGGATCACTTTCTTCACTGGAGTCAAGGTCCTCAGTCATCATAGAGTGTGTTTGTTTTGACGACTTTCTGCTGTGAAGTTTGTGTTGAGCACTGTCTTGTTTCCTCTTGAAACATAATTTTATCCAGTGGCCCCTCTTTCTGCAGTAATGACATGTAGAGTCTTTAGCTGGACAGTGGTTTTGTATGTGGTTTAGGCCACAACATTTACACATAGCACCTCTGCTTGTGTTGTGTTTTTCTTGTTGCTTCGAACCAGTTGCTTTGTTGTGTCTAGGTTTATAGCTTTTCACTGCATCCACCTGGGCTGCTAATGTACCTTGCTGAATTTGTTTAATGTTTAGTGCTTGTGCCTCGTGTTTCCTGCTTTCATCCAGAAGTTGTTGTAAAGTTAGTGTATCACTCTGGCTCAGTATCCATTTCTGGAACTCTGGCATTGGTGTGCTGAGAAGGATCTGTTCGATAATTCGCTCTTTTTCTTCTTCTTTGTTAAATTTGCATACACTTGTTTTCTCCTTGATGCGAGTGAAAAAATCATCTAGACTTTCACCAGGTTTCTGTCGCAGGTGGTGAAGTTCTAATCTTGCCGCTCTAAAATTCGTGTGCTTTATTATCAGACGTTTTTCAAATTCGTCCAATATGGCTGCGGGGTCTGTCGCCGACTCCACAGGCATGGCGGTAGCAAAACTGTTGTAAATTTTCAAACGTTCATCGTCCAATGCTTCTAGGATATATGGAGTTAGGGTTTGTCCTTCTAGACCAGTGGTCTTGGAATATAGATCTATGCGTTGGCGCCATAACAAGAAAGCTTCACTCTTATCATCTTTACCGGCGAATCTCATTTGCGGTGCGTTGCGATATTGTTTCGCCGCCATGGCTGACCTCGATGACGAAAATTAGCCGAATACTGTACTCACGTGTTATCGTGTAGCTGTTTTTTGCGTCAGTCCGGTATCGACCGCTGCCACCATGTAATGTTATGATGTATGTATATAAGCATTACCTCGTCATCTACACAAGCACACACATGTTTCAGAAGGCACTCAGTAAAAGCATGTTCAGTTTGTAGCCATGTTTATTTACAGAATATCGTACATGTGAAGATTCGCATATTATTACAATGTGTGGTTCGTACTTTAATGTATTCATATTACACCCACCTAGGTAAAATATTAGAAACCATAGTGAATAAAAGATTAAAGTTTTATTTGGAGAAGAATAATTTATGTAGTCAAACTCAGTCATAATTTTGGAAGAACAGATGCACTATGGATCAGATAATTAAATTAGAACATGAAGTAAAATCGGGATTTCTAAAGAAAGAAAAAACTGTGGTAGTATTTTTAGATATAGCCAGGGCTTGTGATGAATGCTGGAGAGAGAGTGCTCTCTTTAAAATGAAAAAGATAGGAGTGACCGGTAAAATATATAATTATTTTGAGAATTTCCTGCAAGATAGATATTTCACTGTTCAGGTAAACAATGACAGATCAGAACCGTATGAACAACAAAATGGAATACCCCAAGGATCAGTAATATCTCCTGCAATTTTTACAATAATGGTAAATGATTTAGGTGAAGATTTAATGATATAACCAATAAATTGTCACAGTTTGCAGATGATGTTGCCATATGGAGAACTGGGAAACGTGCAAAAATTATATAAGGATCTACAAAAGCAAATAAATAAAGTATGTAAATGGATGACAAAATGGGGATTTCAGCTGAATACAAATAAAACAATGGGAATGATCTTCAGTAAAGGTAGGGTTGTAAAAACATAAAATTATAGACATAAACATCCAAGGGCAAAACATTAATACAGTGCAAACCACTCGATATCTAGGAATGACATTGGACCAACAACTAAAATGGAATAAACACATAGATAAACTAGAGGAGTTTTGTAGAGGATTGACTGACTTGTTAAGATATTTGAAAGGTAATGGATGGGGTGCAAGCACTAAGACAATGCTCACTGTTTATAAATCTTTTATTAGAGGAAAAATAGATTATGGAAGTATAATATATGACTTCCATTTTCACTGCTGAGATGGTGGTAATACTAAAAGCACTAGAAATATTCTATAATAATTCTCCCAAGAAACTAACAGTTTAACTGATTCTCTTTCAACAATTCAAGCACTTAGAAACTTACGAGAATCTAGTAAACCTGATATAGCAGAGGGGATGTTTATGGCTACTACATACTTATATTCCAGAGGATGTTCAATCTTAATTGCTTGGATACCTTCACATGTTTGCATAGAGGGAAATGAAAAGGCAGATAAAGAAGCCAAGAAAGGTAGATCTGATAAAAATCTAATAAATGTAGGGATAAATCAGAGATTAAGAGCTTAATTAAAGATTTAATAACAGATGAAGGAAAGCAGAGTGGGATAAAAATCTGAAAGGAAGACATGCATATAAGATGTTCAAGGCTCCAACAAGAAAATGTCAGATATCTAGGGAATTGAAAATTCACAGTAATACGAAACTTCTCAGACTACAACTGGGAAAAGGTTATTTCAGAATAGAAGAACCTTACTGTGCAGGATGTCTTCAAGACTATAATATAGAGGTATGAATAAAGGATAATACCATTATTAGATTATTTGCAGGCATCAAATTTACCAATAAATATAGAAGAAGTGTTAATAATAAACAGACCTATGGGACAGCATAATATAGTCAAACAATATTTAACACGAACAACGGTTAATATATAGTAATTGGGAATGTGATGGTCTGATGCTGTTCTTACAATGCAAATGACTTTTAACAGGTGAAAGTCAATTAAATATATGTTAAAGTCAGTTATATAACTGGAACCACCGGGCCTTTACACCCCCTTAATGTTATTCTTGTTTGTAGTTTCTGCTTGATTTTGTTCGGTTTTATCTTGCTTTTGTTTCTTGGGTTTTTTGTTTTTTTTATAACATAAAAGCATAATTGGTAATTATGATTTGCCTTATTTACAATGATTTGACAGGTGTGATGCCACTTTCCCATATCGGCAGTTGTTCATATTATTTGGAACTGAAAACAATATATATCCTAATTATAACCCATCAGAGGTTGAACGGGATATTTTCATCATTAGTTAAAAAAAAAAAAACACTTTACACCGGATCAGACAACCGATAGTTAACATATTTCTTAGAAACGGATGAGCTTATTTCTGTGGGTGCATTTCTGATTCTGCAACAAGGAGGCCGCTGCTTGAAGTAGTGGTGTCCACCGAGGAAAATTGTTAAGTAGTTTATAATTTTACTTCATAATCTTATATCAATTTCTAGATTTCAGTTAGGCAGGCAGAAACGTAAAAACACAGGAGCAGCTAATAATTTTACCATGGTTTTCAATTTCGAATAATATGAATAACGGCCAATGCGGGAAAGTGGCGTCACATCTGTCAAATCACGCACTATATACCTACAGTGAAAACTAACTTTTGTTCTAATAACATTTTCAAACTTTTTATATTACCCTCAAAGGACCCAGTGTATGTCCATGAACCAAATTCTACAGTTTATTTTGTTAAAAAACGTGGTTACCATGGTAGCCAAAAAATAATAAAAATCCGCCATATTGGATTTTAAACAAATTTTTAAGAGACCATATCATATGTTTCCTTTTGTCCAAAGTTTATCAAATTGCACACACATGTAGTAACTGACAATTAAAAAATGTTATCAGAAGCTTATTGTGATAAGTTTAAAATTCTATTTTTAATGATTTTTTTTAAAAATCGTGGTGACGACACACACTAAATTTGTATGAAAAAAATATATTAAATTCTCTTCTGACAAAATAAAGATATATATGTATACTACATGCATGCAAAGTTTGATAATTATCTGTCTGATACCATTTGAGATATGTATAATTTTGTGAATTAAAACTAACTTTTTAGAAAAATGCATTTTACTCACCGAGTGATTTGTCTTGTCCAATATTTTCCATTCGGGGGAGGGGGAGGGGGGGGGGCCCAAACGTCTCTAAAATTGACCAGCACCATATGCTGCACCTCCTCTCGCCGTTATCTTGCCTTTTGTCTAATTTTTCTTCTTTTTACAAGTTTGAAAGCTTCATATTTCTGGCTGTTGGCCAGACGTTTTCTTAGTCGCATCTGTCAAAGGCATTTCGAGTTTGTTCCAGATGCTTGGCCATATAGCTTTTTTATTTCTGCACTGGCTGATGGACCAAAGTTGAACTCTCCATGGCTACAAGGACACTGGATTTGATCTTTTTTATTGACACAAATTTCCGCTTGCTGCATTGACTCCATATAACATTGTGGAGGCTTTCATTTGAATTTGGAGTTGTACCTAGCTCACACTGCTTGAGCAGATATTGATCAGTAAGACGCTCATAAATAGGGGCTAAGTTCTTATGGAACAGGTTGTAGTCTAGCGGAGTGTGAACTAGGGTCTCATGGGGTCCAGCAATTTCTCCTTTGGCTATGGAAGCCTGATATAAACACCAGGAGTTTTTGCCTGGCGGACAAAAATTATGTTGAGGTTTGTCGTAAGTTGAATACTCATGGTAGAGAGAAGCCATGATGGCTTGTTTCATCTCTGTATCTGTACTATGCTGGCAGATGGCCCTGGTATAGTAAATATCCAGTTTTCGTATGACATTTTGGGTCAGACGACCATGGCCATTTCCCCCCAGGGGGACTTTTTGTTTCCTGCAGTCAGTAATGAGTGTCCTCAGCGCAGTGCCTAATCACTTTGCGACATGGTTTACACCATGGTTATGTCAACTTCTGGACCATACGGTTTGATGTCGCAGAGTCTGTTGTAGGCCTTGGAATCGCCATCTGATAGCAAAGCAGTGTAGCGTAGCTTGTGATTTGCCACTGAACAAAGCCAGAGAACCTCACAGGCTTTTACGTCCATCATTCTGGTTGACCCTTCGAAATTCCGCAGCAGTCCTTCAGATGCTCTGCTTTCCATTGTTCAAATTTGTGAGGCTGGTTTGTCAGTTGCCACTGTCCAGTAGTCTCGCAGGTGTGACAGAAGGAAGACATAACGTGCGTATCGATGATAATGCCAGTCAAGATGTTGATAACACTGCCAACACCAAATTTGTACACTTATATATCTTTATTTTATCAGTAGAGAATTGTGATATTTTGGTAATTTTTTTAAAATATATTTTTTCATACAAATATAGTGGGTGTGTCATTAACATGACTGGGACTGTTGGTGTGTTACATGACTGGGACTTCTGGTGTGACATGACTGAGACTGTTGGTGTGTGCCATGACTGAGACTGCTGGTGTGTGACATGACAGACTGCTATTATGTGACATGACTGAGACTGCTATTGTGTGACATGACTGAGACTGCTGGTGTGGTGTGACATGACTGAGACTGCTGGTGTGTGACATGACCAAGACTGCTGGTGTATGCCTTGACTGAGACTGTTGGTGTGTGACATGACATACTGTTGGTGTGATGTGACATGACTGAGACAGCTGGTTTGGACATGGCTGAAATGGCTCTGGTATGTGGGATAAATAAGATTGTGTTGGTGTGTGACATGACTGATACTGTGTTGGTATGTGACATGACTGAGGCAACTGGTATTGTTGTTTAACTAGGGCTGCTGAGATTCTTGCTCTTTAGCAGCCAATACTAAGTTGGTATTATCTACACTGTAGATCTAGGCTTATCCTGTGTGTCGTGAAATGACGTCTGTCTCACTTCACAAATTCTCTGACCATACCACGCGCCATACATTGTTGAAAGATATGATACACTAACCAATGAAAACGCTTTCTTGGTCCTGTGTTTACTACCGCTGGGAAAATAAAGATGGCAAGGCCCAATCTGTGTAACCTGATTAACTTCGGAATTTTACTACAGCGTTTTAAACGAAGTACCACTTGAACGAGGGTACCAACACAATATTAGGGATGTTACTCTACCCGTAAGTAATAAAACTTTTACTAATACTAATATAGGACGGGCATCTCGTACGTCCGAGGTCACACTATAAATAGACTTGCCTAACAAACTCGGGTCAGTCACTATTATTGAATATACAGAGAGCGGGGAAAAGAAGAGCATATGTTAATGCAAGTGTTTGCCTTCTGTACCTGTTAGCAGACCTTAATCAACCATTAAGGGCTCGTCTGTGTGTGCCTGAGGGTAAGAACGAATCTATATATATATATATATATATATATATATATATATATATATATATATATATATATATATATATATATATATATATATATATATATGTGTAATTCTATTGATTAATCCATCTGTGCGATAAGATGTGTATAGATGTGTTAGGAATGGACAGTGTGTACTGGTGAAACTTGCAGGCTCATGTGTAATTCTAGAGGCAAAGCCCACCTTCGGAAATATTTAAAATATTGAGAATGATGGCCAAGTGTGTCTATGAGTTTAGAAATGTATTTAAAAAAGTATTTCTTGAATGGAATGAGACACCTACCAGGAACATAAGGAAGGATGAAAGGGATTGAAGTACTGTATAACTTGACCTATTACTTAGTAGTTTTATTCGCAACCAAATTATTGTATGGAGGCAAATCATGGGAAACGAATGATAATTAAGAAGGTAGAAGAAAATTATGATCACATTGAATTAAAATGATTGTTGCTACTATACTATACCTTGTGCATCTGCTAGCACGCTAGTCTGAAACTGTCTATCGTCCCCATCTGTGTCATAGAGGGATATTGATAGGCAAATACAGGGATTGCGTTTGACTTCGTTTCAGGTTAAATCCTTTAACTTAAAGCCTACACCAAATAAGAAGAGGCTTCTCTTACTGAAAGTGCAACAAATGCAGTGCCAGTCTATGGTAGAGGGCCAGCCATATCATGTGTAACAGTTGGAAGGTTTTCATTTGAAGATTCTCTCCAGTGACTCAGTTAAGTTGCTCTCAAGGCAACTGTGTAGCTTATGCCTGCTCACCAAAAATAAACGCATCCAGTTCGTGATGAACAGAACAGTATAGAGCTTCAATTAAATTGTACTAATAACACTAGTAATTCTTCAGTGATATATCAAACAAGCTAGACTGTCGACCAAGAGATAGACATCTTAACACAAGTGAAAGACATTTTGTTGAACTGTTCTTATTTATTTACTTTTGTAAAATATTTGATTTTAATACTTTTCAAACAGAAAAGAGAAAATGTATAAATAAATTGTAAATATTTACCAGCAGACTTACTTAAATTCTTTAAGTTAAGTTTTTATTCAATGTTGGAAAATTTTAATTAAATAACTTCCCCTAGCAGAGTCAGAAACAATATTAACTACCATAATCACAGAGGTGGATCAGGAGAGGTAGCGGATGGGGACTCAGAGTACTACATCACCATCTTCTCTGGGAACTTACACAGCTTGACCCTACCTATGTTGTCTATACACCCTTACTTTTCAGAGAAGGGGGTATTCCTGATAAGACCAGACTCTTATCTGGCACTATCATAGTATCATCTGATACACCTGTATGTCCAGGATATCTTATTAATTTTAATTACATCTGAACCTCACGCGACACTGGCTTTTCTGACATTCCGAAATGTCTTGAGTTGAAGTCATGAGTTTCAGTTTCTCCAGCTTGGCTTGCATTTAAAGGATCGTCACATCTGGTCCCAAGCTAGGAGTAAGAAGTGCATGGCAAACTGTGCATTCCCCACCATCCAAGGGGGCTCTCCAACTATGCAGAGCAAAAATACCATATTCTGGTTATGGGCTGTCCCAAGGAATTGTCACGTCCTGCACAGAGCCACTTCCCAGCTTCCCCTGCCTATCACTGGGTCTACAGTTAGATCCTTCTGCATGCAGCCACCAAGTCAAAGAATTACGCCTGAGGCTCAAGTGACTTCTCCAAGCTTAATGTGCAATGCTAGGTTCTCATCAAGTTTCACCACAGAGGGAATCCCTGGAAGTGTGTGGATGATTTCAACAGTCAATGAGGATGTAATTAGCCTCAGAGACATAGGTTCACTTTGGCGTGTGTATATTGTAGCATTGTGCATAGCTGGTTGCCATATAAGGATGACTCCAGTCCAGATATGCCCCCATGCATAATAGGCAACTGGTATAAGACATTCATGAGACAGCACTAGTAAATGACATGACTGAGACTTTACTGGTATGTGACATGACTGGGACTGTATTTGCATGTGATAAGACCGAGACTGTGTTTGTATGTGATATGACTGAGACTGTTTGTATGTGATATGACTGAGATTGTGTTTGTATGTGATATGACTGAGACTGTGTTTATATGGGATATGACTGAGACTATGTTTGTATGTGACATGACTGAGACTGTGTTTGTATGTGGTATGAGACATCTAAATTTTGTTCTTGTGTGACATGACTGAGACAATGCTGATATATGATGTGACAGACTGCTGGTATATAATGTAACCACAGCTGTGGTGGTGTGTGATGTGACTGAAATGACTGGTGTGTGACATGATAGAGGTTGTGCTAGTATGTGACATGACAAAAAGATTCACTGTTGTGTGAAGTGAGTCAGACAAAATATTGAATAATCCATCTTTAATTAAATGTTTCAGGAAATGCTACTACACGCTGTCTTTGACAGTAGCTAAAGGCTGCAAAAGCATTTGTCCTTGTGTGGTTGGGTTATGCTGTGCATTCGGAACAATTCACCCTGAACCTGATAAACTGTGACCAGAAACTGTGTGCCCTCACTGTAAGGTAAGATTTCCATTAATGGGTGCTTGTGCAAAATAGTATGATTGAAATGGCAGGATCAGATCATCAGTGTAGAATTAATGGAATAAACCAGACTGATACCGGTGAAAAAAAGAGATGAGGACAATATATTGGTGTTAGAACACTTACTTACTTAGTCGTTCCTCTTCTACCGTGAGGTGTAGAGGTTTGTAAGAGAGAGCACCATACTATTCTATCGGCTGTCTTCCTCCTGGCTTGGTTCCATTCTAGTCCTCGGTCCTTCAAAGATTGTCTAATGTTGTCCTCCCAGCGGACTTTGGGTCATCCTGGAGGTCTGGATCCCTGGCTCTTATTTTCCCATGCTTGCCGTGGTAGACGATGGTGTTAGAACACACACTAAGGAAACCAGCTGATAGCAATGCATGATGGTACTTGCATATTTGTTCTAGAATCTCCAGGGTAAGCGAAATAAGGGGAGGTTGGAAACACATGAAAAATCAAATTGTAGACAGAAGTGAAAGGGACCAAAGAAAGACAAGAAAAAGAAATTGAATGGATAACACTCATTTGTTGAAGACCTGTGAAAGGTAATTAATAAAATAACTTCAAGTAAACCACGAGTACATTATGTGCTTGTTAGACTGTTGTGACCTGAATGTAGTGTAAAGTCATGATCACAGTGAGTTAGTTTATAAAATGTCTGCACTCCCATTGTGTGGACCATCATTTAAATTGTCACTCAATTAAGGTTAGTCTGTCCATTGTAATCTTTCCACAGCTTTGAGTCTGAAACTAGTTCTTGGAAGCTGCTGTGGAAGCATGTGTCAGACTGTAGAAGTTACAGCAGTAACAGCATAAATGGACATATATTCATCCAGAAATGATATCACATTGACTACATAACAGTTTCTGTTTTTAACAAATTTTCATAAATATCAGTTGTTTTATGAGTGATTGAGCCATTTCTATGAAAGTTAATTTATCATTTTGCGTTACCTTTACCAAATTCCTGGTCACAGATATGCATAGTTATTCTATGCATGTGTACATTTGATGAAGGCTAGTCCTTTATATACCATATTCTTATGTGCTCATGTTCGATGTAAGCAGTGAAAGCATATGATAATCCAGCCATGTCAAAACAAAAAAGAAGTCAAGACAAGGATAGAAACAATTTTAAGAGGGAAACAAGGAACTATTTTAATTCACACACATCTAATCCTCCTATACCTGGTGACTTTCTTGCTGAATCTGGGGACAACCCACATCAGCTTTCTCCTCCAGACTCTTCTCATTCTTCTCCAATTGCTCTCCATCTGCTTCCATCACAAAACCCTCAACCTCTTGGGTCTATCATTGTCAGGCAGTCTCTACCAAGCAAATTTAACAATGACAGATGCTTACAGCATCCAGACCAACCTGTATTTAATTGCCCACCACGACAGGATGTGTATTTAAGTAAACAAACAGTTCCAGAAACATTTCCTGAGCAGGAAGAATATGCAGGCAACCAACAGCGTCAGAAAGACTACCATGGAAGAGACCCAGCTCCCAGAAGAAAGGAATTTTCTAGAAGACACAGATCAAGCTTCAGGAATAAGAACACTCCCTCACAAGGGCCACTGCCTACTCATGAGCAACTTTCTTCTAACTCAGCAGTCAAACACCATGAGAGAAATAATTTAGCACCACACCCAAAGAGGTCAGAAACCAGGGCAGAAAGTAGGCCTGTTAAATTTGACAGAGCAGATAAGCTAGGACAAAAGAGTACAGGTGATCACTATCAAATGGATAGATCCCAGTTACTTTCTGTTAACAGCAATGCTAGTGAAACTTCAAGGAAAAGCCAGCAATGCTATCAAAAGAAAAAACCTCCACTGAATTCAGATAGTAAAGATTTACTAAACACACAAGGTGAGAGCTCAAAAATCTCGAATACTTTGCCTGTCAGCCCATCAACAGAAAAACAAGATTGTAAAAGGAAAACTAGATTCAAAGGTCACAGAATAACTGTTGACTCACTGACTTCCACAAGCAGTGGTGTGAGTAGGGATGTACAAGGAATTGACAGAATGCAAATAAAGTATACTGAATACAAGGAAGCTCACGTTAGGAGTAAAAAGGCAGTAGTAAATTTTACTCAGAAGGATCCCGATACCAGCCAAGTAAGTTCAGAGATGGTTTCCTTATTTCACAAAACAAAAGCAAGTTTACATGTATGGAAATCTTTTAAAGGTGCAGCAAGTTTGAAGGAAACGATAAACCAAAACATGGACACATCTGAGAAATTTTCCATACATTTTGTTGATGACTCTATAATTTGCAGCAGCAGGCAAGGCATTTGCACAGTTATTGTCAGTACTAGCAGCAGACAGCTAGGCAATCATCTGATAAAATCTCTGTATGCAAATTTGAGAAAAAACTTGAAGACAAAAGTAGAGTTTCACATTTGTGGTATTGAAGATGACAAAAAAGTGAAGGAAAACAATTCTACCACCAAAGATGCACATGTGAAGAAGGACAATTCTACCACAAAAGGTACTTCACCAAAGACTATCCAAAAGAGAGCTCAGAAGATGACTCATAGTGTAGGCCTCAAAGGCAAAAAGCAAGAAATGAAGAAAGGTACATTTTCAGACACAGTTGAAAGAAATCACATAAGTTATGAATCAGAGCCAACAATAGGACCAGCCATAATCTCTCTTGCTGTTGACAAGATCCTCCCTAAGAAAGAAGATTTTTTTGAACTGTTGTCAAGAATTCTCAAGAACAAGGCTTCTTCTTATAAGCCAGTGCCAGATTCATTCGCTGTGGACACATCAAAAACTTCATGTAAGTTTGAAGCATCCAGCAAATCAGCTGCAACAGATATAATCAAGCAGCTTCAGTCCCGCAGATTGGAAGGTGTGCGCATAAATTGTTTTATTGTGAATGGTGAATTAAATCCTCACATTAACCATAGTTCTGAAGCTATGAACATGCAAACAGAAATTTTGAAAGCCATAGATGAAATCACCACAAAGACACACAAAACATTAAGAATGCACCAGAAAAAAAAAGAGGCATGTGAACAGGCTCTGAAACTGATGAAGTCTGCAACTGACAGTGAGAATGATGAGGATGGAGACCATATTGAAGAGTTGGTTCTAACTGACAAGCTGAAAGAAGTGACGAACCAGCAAGATACATTTCTTTCAAGAAGGGATGAATTGATTGAAAAAGTTAGGAAAATTGAACCAACCAACTTCAAGAAAGATCTTTCAGATTTGCTTCAAAGTGCTGGAGTAGAGTGTGAGAGGCTTGTGGGAGCACTTCCTATTTATGCAAGGAGAGAAGACATTGTGAAGAAGATATCTGAGAACCAGGTGTCAGTCATCCTAGGGGAGACTGGTTCTGGCAAGAGCACACAAATGGCTCAGTACATTTATGATGCTGGTCTTGCAGGACAGGGTTTGATTGTATGCACTGAGCCCAGGAAAATGGCGGCCATCACTCTGGCAGAACGTGTAGCCAAAGAAATGGCTGGTAAGGTCGGAAACCTAGTTGGCTTTAAAATAGGACTGAAGAAAAGTATGTCTACAATGACAAAAATTGTTTTTACCACTGACCATAGTCTTCTCAATGAGTGCCTGGTAGATCGCAACTTGTCCCGCTACACATGCATCATAGTTGACGAAGCTCATGAGAGAAGCATATATACAGACCTGTTGCTAGGCATGATTAAGGCCTGTCTTTCAAACAGACCAGACCTGAAGGTTATCATAACTTCAGCTACCATTGATCCTGAAATTTTCATCAGATACTTCAAGAGCAGTCCAGAATTGCAAGTATCAGGAAGATCTTTCCCAGTAGATGTAGTTTATTCAGAGATGGACAACACTCAGGAATTTGAAAATTTTGAAATGACAGCTGTCCTGAAGGCAGTGGATGTTCACAAAAGTGAAGAGCCAGGAGATATCCTTGTGTTTTTAACATCATCTTTGGAAATCATGCGCTGCATTGAAGAATTTGAGAAACTCATGACAGGGAGGAATGATTTTAAGTGTTTTCCTCTACATGGTCAGCTGCCTCCTGATGAGCAGAGACGAGTGTTTCAAAGGCTGCCTCAGGGAATAAGAAAAGTTGTATTTGCTACAAACTGTGCTGAAACATCAATTACAATTGATGGAATAAAATATGTCATAGACATTGGGGTTGCCAAAGAAATGCGATACGACAGCAAGAGAAATATCTGTATGCTAGGAACTTATGTGATCAGCAAAAGCTCAGCAAACCAAAGGAAAGGACGAGCTGGGCGTACAGGAAGTGGAAAGTGCTTTCGTCTTTATTCTGAAAAAGGATACAGAAAGATGGAAAACTCATCGGAACCAGAAATTCTTAAAGTTCCTTTAGGCCAGAGTGTGTTAAAGCTTGCAGAGTTGGGAGTTGATGTTAAAACATATGATTTTGTTCAGCCTCCAAGTGTAGAGGCTATAGACTCATCTCTGAACACTCTAAACAGCGGCCAGAAGTAAAAGCCAATATGGCTCTAAATATGGAGATATCTTTACCTGGCTGGAAGTGTACAAGGCTTGGATTCAAATTCCTGTAATAAAGCAGTCCAAGTGGTGTCAGGAAAATGGCATTAACTACAGAGTGATGAATTTTACAAAGCAGTGTGTGAAAGAAGTGGCTATGGTCTTGAACAATGAACTCGGTGTTCATCTTGAATATAACTTTGCTTCAGATGAATCTGCTGCAGTCTCACTAAGGAAAATCATCTTTGATGCAAATGTGGCATCAGTTTGTCACTATCTGGGTCATGTGAGAGCTGGCTTTAATGCTGTGGTGTCAGAGAGGCAGGTTCATCTCCATCCATCTTCAACTTTGTTATCACACAAGTCACAGCCAGAATGGATTGTGTACACAGAGTTCACAAGAACCTCAAGAGACTTCATTAAAGGCATCACTGTCGTTAAAGAGGAATGGGTTATGGAGGCTATTAGTGAAGGAAAGCTGCGTATTGACATCGGCTTGGCTAAGCAGTTTAAAATTGAATTGGTTCACAGGGAAATAGTTGGATCTTCAGTTTTCAGAAAGTTGGTTGGTAGAAGATACTCACAGCTGCGAGTCTGGGAAAATGAGATGGCAAATGTTGGCATGAAAACAGTGGTTGTAGAGGTAGACAGTAACCTTGGGATGTTAGATATTTTCTCAACTTCACCAATGAACCAGGCCATTGTTGAATGTATTAATGCTGCAAAGGAAGAGGCCATTGAAATCTTGAAATCGGATGAAGCTGAAATTGCAGTTTCACAGAAAACTGGAACAGAACCAAGAGGAGTCAGGGTTGTGCTTGGTCATGGAGGGTGTGTCAAGACACTGCTCATGCCAGACCAAAGTAATAAAGTTCTTATTAAAAATTCCTGTTATGATACCACAGAGGAAGATATCAGAGCCAAATTTGGAGCTTTTGGGAACATCAAAGAATGTGTGTGGTTTAGACGGTTGGATCCATGGGGATTTATAAGGTATAGTACATTTACCGAGGCACAGGCTGCAGTTCATAGGACTCGCAATGATGTAAAAAATTTTGCAGTTTTGAAAATTGACAATCAGTTTAACAGAATGGTCAGTAGGTTTGAAGCTAGACTGTCCTGGTGCCAAAGACCTATAAAAGGAACAGGCACTGCTTTTATTAAGTGTCCACCCATTGAGAAAGCTAGCCTTCTTGGAAGGTGCATTCTTCTCCCAAATGGAAGGTGTGAACTGAAGATATCTAATCAACGGGGTGATTTGGTTTGTTTTAACACTGGAAGTGCACAAGAAAAGGACATTAAGAAGAAAGTAATGGGAATTGTGGGACATGATGAGAGCTCAAAGCACAAAATTCAAGTGACTATTGCCAGAGAAGAGGCAAAAAGCGATCTGATCAAAATAAAGAATAATTTGTCAAAAATATTGTCATGCCATGTAGCTAGGGACAAGTTTGACTTGCTTCTATTGCCAACCCCTAAACATGAAGTAAATCAGGTTGCTTCCATCAAATTTGAAAGCCCCACCGATGGCTTCAAAGCATGCAGCAAGCTTCAGGGACGACTGCAAGTTGGAGGCCAACCTGTTGAAATACATCTAAGTCTGAAAACTACTTTTCATGTGCCAGCATCTATCATGAATGTTTGTAAAAGTCGTTTTGACGAAATATTCAGAGCTCTGAAAAAACACAAAAAGACTCAAGTATGCAAGCGACAACCAAGACATGGAGACTTTACATTTGACATCGAATCAGAAAAAGCCAAGGTTATGGTTGAGGCCAGAGAACTGTTACAGAAAGAACTGGATGGTGAAATCATTGATTGTAGAGCAAATGATCTTGTCAGAAGACTCATCAGACGACAAGGTAAGGAAGTTCTCAGAGAAATAGAATCTATGTTTGATGTTTTGATTGTGGTAAATGATCACAAAGAAAGCGTCCATATTTATGGCACCACAGCCAATGTTAGTAGCGCGCAGGTTGATATCAATAAGTATCTCGACAAACTTGCTGAAGGGTTGCAGGTGGATGTGAACCTCAAAGGACCAGGCAGACCTCCAGGTTTGATGAAAGAACTCATGAAGAAATATGGCAGTTTACATGATGATCTAATTCAACAATTTGGACTCAGTGATGTTATTATAGACTTCAGACAACAGAAGTTGTCCATTTTTGGACCACTAGAATGTGTGGACAAAGCACTTTCCAACATCTCTGAATTGGAAAGCTCCCTTTTTCAATCACATGTTACATGTCAAAAGAAGTGGATGCCAGACTGCGTTGTGTGCATGTGTCCAGTTGAGAACATTTCAGAAGTCTATCATCTTGAGGCTTGTGGACACAGTTACTGCCTCACTTGTTTGAAGCAGCAGATCAGCGTATCTGTACAAGACAAGATTTTTCCAGTTGTTTGTGCTGAAGAGAGCTGTGGAATGCCTCTGGTATGGAAAGATTTTTATTTTTGTTTGCAGGAACGATGGACGTCAGAGAAACAATTGGCAGATAACTCTGTAAGTGCTTTTGTGGCTGCTAATCCAGACAAATATAGATTCTGTTTGACTCTAGAGTGTCCTGTTGTTTATGAGGTTACAAAAAACGAGGAAGGATTTGAATTTAATTGTCCATCTTGTTTTATTAGTGTATGTACTTCCTGCCACACTGCCTATCACTCAGGCCTTACCTGCAACATGTCTACCATTGAACAAGAGGCTGAACAACAGTTGCAAAAATGGGTAATGGAAAATCCAGAACAACGCAAAATCTGTCCATGGTGCTGTGTTGGAGTGGAGAAGACTAAGGGTTGTAATAAAATACATTGCACATCATGTCATACTTACTTCTGCTGGCTTTGTTTGGAAATCTCTGAAAATAGACAGAAATGTTATGCACATCTTGCCGAGGTACATGGTGGATTTTTGTAATATTATCTCCTTTCACCACTTCAGGATAAACTGAGACATCTTCCAGAACAAAGTAATGCTGTCAGCAGGTTTCTTAAATGTGTGTCCTATTCATCGCCAACATCTTTTTCTCATCTCTTGTTCACTGGCACGTGTCTGGTTTTTGTCATCAGTTCCAAACTAGTGACCTTGTAACCCCACTTCAGTCCTTCTGTTCTACACAAGCACCAGTTTATGGAAATCTGTAACTTCTTGGTTCTTGTTTATGTCCATATTACAGAAGTCATATCATGATCATCATCATCCTCCTTCAGCATCTTGAGGAACATAGGTCTTAAGTAAACTTGTGTCAAGTCCTCCTTTCCCATGCCAATCAGCTGAAGGTCTTACAGAAGTGATATCATACAGCAATAATGCAAAATTGATGGAACAGTAAATTACCCAGAAATGATATTGTAAAACAAAATTGATGGAACAGTAAACTATATAGAAATGATATTATAAAACAAAATTGATGGAACAGTAAATTACCCAGAAATGATATTGTAAAACAAAATTGATCGAACAAAATAATAATACATTGTTGGTAACATAAAGAGCAGGTAGCTCGGTAATGAAAAGGTTTTGAATCCTTTATGTGGAACTTTGTCTTTAGTCTAAAGGACTTTTTTTTTTTGGACTCATGTACAAGGAGTGCAACAAGAGGACAGATGCTGGAGTTGAGTTGGCCACGTCTTCAGAAGAGACCCCAATGCCATCACAAGAACAGCAATGTTATGGACCACTGAAGGAAAGTGAAAAAGAGGCAGACCAAAAACAGCTTGGTGGAGAATTGTGGAGGCCGAGATTCAAAGAGTGAACCAGAGCTGGGGCACTGCACGAAGGATGGCTGCCGACCGAGCAAAGTGGAAGCTGTTTGTTGCTGCCCTACAAGATGCCACCAGGCGTGATGGCCACTGACTGCTTTGACAGTTGGTGGCTAAAGATCAAAGAAGAAGAAGATGTACTAGAAATAGTATTTTATCTTAAACCTGAAATACCCAGTTCAAATCTGTGATGGCTATAATTCGGGAATATAGTGTTCTTAATTCTATGTTATATTATATTAATCTGTCATAATATATATTTTTTTGTTTTGATTGCTTTTCGCCTGGTTTATATATATATCATCATCATCATCTCAACCTGTAACCCATCATGGGTCGTAGGGGTGCCATGGCGGAAGCATCAGCAGACAGGGTCCTCCACTGCTCTCTATCCTCAGCAATGCGTACAAGTGTATATATATATATATATATATATATATATATATATAAAAACTGTGTTTAAATCCATAATTTTGCCATTGCTTTAGTAGATATTTTGTCTTATGTTAATGAGCTCTTCTTTTTATGAAAATTGATTTATTGTCTTTTATGTATTTATAAAGACAGTGTATCTGTCTGTTGTGTCTTTATGAAAATTGATCTTATCGGTTGTTATGTCTTTCTGAGACATATGACAATGTTTATTATTTTGATTTAAAATTATAGCTCTTATGTGTTTATAGGAGTTCTGCAAAGACAAATTTTTGTGTTTTCGTTTAGAAATTATGAAATATTCCAGTCATGAAGTAATCATGAAATATTCCTGTCGTGAAACATTGTTACATGAG
This sequence comes from Oreohelix idahoensis, assembly GCA_024509875.1. Lineage (NCBI taxonomy): Eukaryota > Metazoa > Mollusca > Gastropoda > Stylommatophora > Oreohelicidae > Oreohelix > Oreohelix idahoensis. The sequence goes on from JAMPIV010022196.1 coordinate 304,757, forward strand.
ATAATCATGAAGTATTCTTGTCATGAAACATTCCTACACAAAATAGTTATGAGATATTCCTAGCGTGAAACATTCTTACATGAAATAATCATGAAATAGTCATGACATATTCTTATCATGAAACATTCCTACATGAAATAGTCATGACATATTCTTATCATGAAACATTCCTACATGAAATAATCATGACATATTCTTATCATGAAACATTCCTACATGAAATAATCATGACATATTCTTATCATGAAACATTCCTACATAAAATAATCATGACATATTCTTATCATGAAACATTCCTACATGAAATAATCATGACATTCTTATCATGAAACATTCCTACATGAAATAATCATGACATATTCTTATCATGAAACATTCCTACATGAAATAATCATGACATATTCTTATCATGAAATATTCCTACATGAAATAATCAAGACATATTTTTATCATGAAACATTCCTACATGAAATAATCAAGACAATTCTTATCATGAAACATTCCTACATGAAATAATCAAGACATATGCATATCATGAAACATTCCTACATGAAATAATCATGACATATTCTTATCAGGAAGCATTCCTACATGAAATAATCATGACCTATTCTTATCATGAAACATTCTTACTGAAACATTCTTACATGAAATAATCATGACATATTCTTATCATGAAACATTCCTACATGAAATAATCATGGCATAATCTTATCATGAAACATTCCTACATGAAATAATCATGGCATATACTTATCATGAAACATTCCTACATGAAATAATCATGGCATATTCTTATCATGAAACATTCCTACATGAAATAATCATGACATATTCTTATCATGAAACATTCCTACATGAAATAATCATGACATATTCTTATCATGAAACATTCCTACGTGAAATAATCATGACATTTTCTCACCATGAAACATTCCTACATGAAATAATCACGACGTAATCTTATCATGAAACATTCCTACATGAAATAATCATGATGTAATCTTATCATGAAACATTCTTACATGAAATAATCATGATGTAATTGTATCATGAAACATTCCCGTATGAAATAATTGTGACATAATCTTATCATGAAACATTCCTACCTGAAATAATCATGATGTAATCTTATCATGAAACATTCCTACATGAAATAATCATGACATATTCTTATCATGAAACATTCCTACATGAAATAATCATGACATATTCTTATCATGAAACATTCCTACATAAAATAATCATGACATATTCTTATCATGAAACATTCCTACATGAAATAATCATGACATATTCTTATCATGAAACATTCCTACATGAAATAATCATGACATATTCTTATCATGAAATATTCCTACATGAAATAATCAAGACATATTTTTATCATGAAACATTCCTACATGAAATAATCAAGACAATTCTTATCATGAAACATTCCTACATGAAATAATCAAGACATATGCATATCATGAAACATTCCTACATGAAATAATCATGACATATTCTTATCAGGAAGCATTCCTACATGAAATAATCATGACCTATTCTTATCATGAAACATTCTTACTGAAACATTCTTACATGAAATAATCATGACATATTCTTATCATGAAACATTCCTACATGAAATAATCATGGCATAATCTTATCATGAAACATTCCTACATGAAATAATCATGACATATACTTATCATGAAACATTCCTACATGAAATAATCATGGCATATTCTTATCATGAAACATTCCTACATGAAATAATCATGACATATTCTTATCATGAAACATTCCTACATGAAATAATCATGACATATTCTTATCATGAAACATTCCTACGTGAAATAATCATGACATTTTCTCACCATGAAACATTCCTACATGAAATAATCACGACATAATCTTATCATGAAACATTCCTACATGAAATAATCATGATGTAATATTATCATGAAACATTCTTACATGAAATAATCATGATGTAATCTTATCATGAAACATTCCTACATGAAATAATCATGATTTAATCTTATCATGAAACATTCCCATATGAAATAATCATGATGTAATCTTATCATGAAACATTCCTACATGAAATAATCATGATGTAATCTTATCATGAAACATTCCTACATGATTATTTTTGGTTTTGAGGACCATCTTTATTGCACACGGAGAACTCCATCAGTGCTCCGATCTCCTCCCCCAGATCAACACCAGCACAGTGCACAGGCAAGAATTCCATTGTGTGCATATGAGAACCACACACTCTACAAATATTCCTACATGAAATAATCATGAAATAGTTCTGTCATGAAATGATCTCATGTCATCACAATCTGTGCAGAATATTCATTAAGTCTTTCTTATCTGATTAATACCAGTTGTTTCTTATGTTTATTTTTAGCCCATGTAGAAGAAATATGAGATTTATCTTAGCATTTCAAGTTCATGTGGGTCATAATTAGAGCGTACAATGTTCTTTATTCTATATAGCGTAGTATATTTGTTGTATTTTTGTTGTTGATTCTTCCAGGTTGCAAATTCTCTAGCAATGGTTGTTGCATTACATTATGTTTAATGTATTTTGGTTTATGCCTTTCCATGTTATTTAAATAAATATCTCTCTTTACATTTTATTGCTTGAGAGACTTGTAGACTTCGGTTTGTTTTGTTTACTGTGTCTTTCATTTGTTTTAAATATAATTATTTTTACTATTACATCTGTTTTGTCCATGATGATTTGTTAGGTTTAGTATGTTGAATACACTTATTTGCAGTGAAATTGTGGGATGAATATATTGTTCTGTTCTATTTTTCTCAAAGAATATTCTGCAATGAGGTTCATCTATCATAAAATATTCTGTTCTTAATTGTAATCAAAGCAGTTTCTTAATGCTGGGTATTTTTGGCTCTCTGGATATCTGATGAGTATGTCTGCCTTTTAAGTTTTGGTTCCAGTCTTCACTCCATTCTTCTGTTATAATATGTTTATTAGGTTTTTTATCTCTGCTATGACCACCCCTATGTTCATGCGGTTTGGGCTGCTTGTTCCTGTTTTTGCTTCCTTTCCTGCCATCTCATTGCCTTCTATTATCACATGTGATGGTATCCATGATAATAGTACTGTGTAGCATTTATTATTTGCATTTTGTACTAATGTACAATATTTCATCTGCTACATACAAATTAATTAAATTGAATTTCTGGTTTTATCGGTAATAATAATTGCCTTATAACTGATTTTTCTTGGCATTTGTTTTGTCACTACATTTGTCGTCAGTGGTGTATTCTATGACACTTATCACTGTGGAAAAAAAAAAAAAAAAAAAGCATTATATATCACAAGCAATCTCTTTCAAGATGGATAATTATCGTCCGACAAGTCTGGCTGGAAACGATTACAACATTTACATGGTCTAGCCAACAATCAACAAACTGTCCAGACAGAACTATTATAAATGAAACGATATATCGACTGTGGTCATCCCAAGGATGTTTACTTCTTAATCGGGCGCGCCCATGCACTGTCTGGTAGGAAAATGTGTTACACATTAGTAAACCACACTTCTCTCTACAGATCCCAGGTGTCAATATGGGTTCAAACGAAAGTCATTGATTACCCTAATCAGCAAAAGATGGTGGCTGAAGTCCTGACATGAAAAGAATTGAGGACAGGGAGTGTAAACAATGAATCGAAAATACCAAATACTGTCCGAGGTGGGGAAAAAGAAAGTGAAGGTCACAGAATGAATTATAGGATGGCACAGGTACATGTGATATTCGAGGTTTGTTAAGTCATGTTTTCGAGTGGGAGTTAAGTGTTTGGGATTCTTATGTACGGGTCTGATTTTTCATAGACACGCTAGTAGGCACATTTAAAGTTATGAGATGATTTTTTACTTGGGTGCTTTGTACACTATATTTTTGAACATAGCTCAACTGAGTATGTGTTAGTTTTTTTTAAACACAAAGAAAGATTCCAAATGTTCTGAGTAGTTGGGGGAGAGATACGGGTGAGCTGAGCTCACATCTCAAGCTGTTAGTTCGCGCTTGAGTGAAGATGTACTGAGTTGTATTGAGAAACTATAATCTCGGTCATTAGGTATCTGGCAGAGCTTCGAGATGGTTTTTACAGTCTCCCTAGTGTGTCCAGAGTGTTTTAGGATGACAGAGATTTGATATGATTCATATTCCTATGGAGGATGTTTGCTAATGCAATGTACAATGAGTTGCTGTGTATGCACTCAACTTTCTGACGGATTGTATGCTATGTCGATTTATGATGAGTTTCTGGTGTTGCACTCAATTTATCTATGGATTTACTTACTATGATACCTTGTGATTTGCTGTGATCTATTATCCATGATGTCAACGTTACTGTCGTAAATAAACTGTGTATAAGTTGAAAACTAGTTGGTCTATTTCCTGACTCAACGTTACTGTTGTGTGGGTTTACATCAGATATTTACAAACCTAAAGAACTCACGACATTCACTCATTATATTTACACACCTGTCGGCCACTAATAGTAAGCCCGACATTACTGACATCGACCTTGTCAGGGGTACTACACCACAACACCCACCACAAACAATCAACAATAACAGAAACCACTAACAGAACAGCTTGTAACGAATTTCTACAGTAACATTTGGCCACAGTGTTGCGACACTAATCATCTTTTCCCCTCTGGTTCTGCTGGGGTGCATGTTATTCACAGGAGTGCAATATGTCCGCTTGACCTGTTTTTCAAAATTAATCTTGTGAGATCTGTTGTTATCTTTCATTCCCGATCTTGTTGTGGATATGTATACTATGTAACCGTTCTCTGTTGTGATCCTACATCTCTGTCCGCTTATTGGTGTAACATTATTTATTTCCCAGGGTTTTCCTTGTATTATTTCAGTGATAAAGTTTATCACTGCAATGTGACTGTGTGTTTTTTTGAGACTATTCCAGTGTCTCACTAAGGTGGCTACATTATATGTTTTGTTTCTGGTGTCTCTACTTCACTGTGTATTCCTTGGAATTCTATACTGTATCTGCCATAGTCTCAAGTGAGGTGGCCTGTATGTTTTCATATCCTGTCTGTGGTATGCGACGTCCACTGAAGGTATGATGTATAACTTCCTTCTCCTGTGTGAATAATGGTGTTCGTTCACACATCTATGTTCACGGGGTCTACAAGTTTTCCTATTTAGTCTGTGGTATCATGAGTGTCTGGTGACTGTGCATGTCCCAGTGTGGTTGCTGCCTTTATTATGAGGTGGAAATGTGCGGGTCTGTTTGTAAGAACCACCCATTTGGGTATCCATATTACGTCTACTCTGTCTGATGTCACTACATTGTCTGAATGGCTGTCTTGTTGCATGTTGAGGCTGCTCTGGTCTCTCTCGACAATTCCTTGCAACATGTCCCCTATTTCCGCACGAGAAACATGGGATATCTCTTGAAACATGATGTATGTATCTTTTTTATTTCTAGCTTTTTGTCTCTGTTTATCTCTTCTTTGTTGGAATCCGAAATTGTCAATATCCATAGGTATTTCCTCTTTGTCATCTCAGGTTGTAGATGTTCTTCCTAGCTTGATTTGAAGTCTTGTTCTGATATTCTTTTCTGCTATTGCAGTCTAGATGGCTTCGCATACGTTTGGGTGATCTTTTCGAGATAAATGTAGTTTCAGTGCATTGTTGCTCAAACCATCATTAAATATTCCTGTCAGTTGTCTCTCTTCCTATTGTTTACCGATTTCTTTACCTAAAAATGCTTCATCTGCTAGGTTGAGGAGTATGTCCTTATACATCTGTGCTGTCTCTTCCTGTCGTTTTATTCTTCTGAGCAGTGATCATGCGAGGTGTGCATCAGTTATCTCCCCGTATCTCCTTATGAGTTCTTTATTTAAGTCGTTCCATGTTTCTGCAGACTGTACTGTCTGTGCTTCTCTGTGGTGCGAAATGTTGGAGAGTAACAGAGAAGGAAATGTCGAAACTGTCCTCCTTCCACACAATCTTACTTACTTACTTACTTAGTCGTTCCCCTTCTACCGTGAGGTGTAGAGGTTTGGAAGAGAGAGCGCCAGACTATCCTATCGGCTGTCTTCCTCCTGGCCTGGTTCCATTCTAGTCCTTGATCCTTCAAAGATTGTCTAATGTTGTCCTCCCAGCGGACTCTGGGTCGTCCTCGGGGTCTGGATCCTTGGCTCTTTGTTTCCCATGCTTGTCGTGGTATCCGATCTTCTCCCATTCTGCAGACATGGCCAAACCATCTTAATTGGGACTGTTCTACTTGGGTCTGCAGGGGGTAGGATTTAAGGCCTTGACGTATCGTCTGGTTGCGTACCAGGTCTCTTCTTGTTACTTCAACCACCTTCCTCAGATACCTCATTTCTGAGGCTTGGATCTGGCTTTTATGGGTTGTAGTCATTGCCCATGACTCGCATCCGTATGTCAAGACTGGGACATAGGTGGAGCGGTATACAGCCATCTTCGTTTTCTTACCAACCTCTCTCTTGCTGAGGAATCCTCGATTTATGGCCTGAAAAAGTCTCCCAGCTGCTGCTTTTCGAGTGGCCAACTCTTCTTTGATGCCTCCCTTTCGGTCTATAATAGCTCCAAGGTATTTAAAGTGGTCGACCTGCTCCAGGACCTGTTCTCCCAGCTTAATCTGATGTTTTCTTTCTTCTCGTGATATCACCATGGATTTTGTTTTAGAGCTGCTTATGACCATCCCTCTCTTCTCCAGCTCTTCCTTCCAGACTTGCAGGTTGGATTGGAGATGTGCCTCTGATTTAGCAATCAGGGCGACATCATCAGCAAATGCCAGCTCCGAAATATAGACCTGTCTCATCTTCCAGTACCCCACTGAATACTTTCCTGTTCTCTCCTTACATGCCTTGATGACATCGTCCATAAGGAGTATGAAGAGGTAAGGTGATAGGATATCACCTTGTCTTACACCAGTGGTGGTCCTGAACTCTTCCGACTTATGATTTGCTGTCCTCACATAATTTCTGCAAGACTTGTAGAAGCTCTGTATAGCATGAATCAGAGGTGCTGGAATATTCTTCCTTGCCAAACAGTCCCAAAGTTTGCTCCAGGGGACCCTGTCAAACGCCTTTTCCAGATCTATGAAACAAAGATGTATCTCACTCTTATACTCAAGGGCCTTTTCACTCAGCTGTCTGAGTGTGAAGATTAGGTCTTGAGTACTTCGGTTTGCTCGGAATCCGCACTGGACCTCATCTAATTGTGGCTCAGCTAGGCGTCAGAGTCTCTGCTCTAGGATTCTAGAGTAGATTTTACCAGGGACACTGAGAAGGGATATGCCTCTATGGTTTCCACACTGTCGATTGTCACCCTTTTTGAAAATTGGTGTTATGATGGCAATCTCCCAATCCTTTGGTATGGTCTTGTTGTACCACGCTGCCTGTAAAACCCTTAAGAGTAATAGGTCGCCTGATGCTCCCATGAACTTAACCATTTCTGGTGTTATACTATCATGCCCTGCTGCTTTGCCCATCTTGATTTTCTCTAGTGCTGCCCTCAGTTCTTCCATCTTTATGTCATCTTCACCAACATTGGTTTTCTCTTCTGTGCTAGTGTTTATCATTTCTGATGCTTCTCCATGCTCACCATCCAGGAGTTCTGAGAAATATTCCTTCCATCTTCCCATTACTTCCTTCGGGGCAGTAAGCAATTTGCCTTGCTTGTCCTTTATAAATTTGAGAGGGCATTGTTTTTCCTTCCTCATGTTCTTTAGGGTCTTATAGAACAATTTCTGGTTTTCTTGTGCATCTTTTTCTAGCTTTTCTCCAAATTCTTCCCAGGACTTCTGTTTTGCTGCTAGCACTTTGTTCTTTGCTTCTGTTCTGAGTGTCACATATTCTCTATATTTTTCCATTTGTCCTGTTGTGTTTTTAGCTCCTAAGTATTGTTTCCATGCCATTTTCTTCTCTCTTATTTTCTCTTTGACTTCCTCTGTCCACCAAGGTGTCCTCTTTCTCTTGTTCCCAAGTCGGACTTCACCGCTTGCTTCTGCAGCAGCTGTCTTTATGATATCCTTGAATTTAATCCAGAGGGTTTCCAAGTCATCAGGTCGTTCTTCTGAGTTGCTCACCGCTGCAGCAATAAGCCCCTGATATCTGGTCTTAATTTCTGGCTCTCTCAGCTTGTAGGTCCTAATGCTCATTTCTCCTGCTCGTTTACTTGGTTTCTTGCGTGATGTTGGGCAGTTCCTAGGCTGAGCAACTCTTTCAGTTGTTCTTTTGATTGTTAGCAGGTAGTGATCACTTCCAATCTCTGGCCCCCTCCAGACTCTAGCATCTCGGACATATTTGAATGAGCTTCTCCGAACAATGGCATAGTCGATCACTGACTTCTCATTCTTTGTTGGTTCACATCTAGTGTATGCATGTATGCGCTTATGGGGGAACTTTGTGTTTGTAATGATCAGATTCTGCTCACTGCAGAATCTCCACACAATCTGCCTAAGGAAAATTCTCCGAATCTTTTGGCCAAACACCATCAGCAACCAAGAACTACTTATTCGGAGTAACCAGGAGGACATGCACACCATCATAGCTGGCAGACGCTGGAGTTGGGTTGGCCACGTCCTCAGAAGGGACCCTGATACCATCACATGAACAGCTATGCTATGGACCCCCGAGGGAAAGCGAAAGAGAGGCCGACCAAAAACAACTTGGCGGAGAACTGTGGAAGCTGAGATGCAAAGAATTAACCACAGTTGGGGCACTGTACGAAGGATGGCCGCCGACCGAGCAAAGTGGAATCAATTTGTTGCTGCCCTACAAGACGCAACCAGGCGTGATGGCCGCTGACTGCTTTGACGATTGGTGGTTATGGATCAAAGAAGAAGATGTTTCTGCAGGAACTCCCTCTTTTCTCCTCCTTGTGAATTCTGTAATCAGCCCATCGCTAGAGAGGTATCCAATGGCGGGCTTGTCGACCTCTGACGCGCCGATAGACAAGGTGTATCTGTCTATGTCTGTGAATCACTTTCGGCATCTCTCAGGGTTACCTGAAAATGATTCAACTACTTGCCTGACATTACTGTACTTAGCGTGTCTATCTACTCCAGACATTGTCTGTGTTATCTGTTGTAAGACTCGGATATTAGGGTCTGCAACTTCTGCAAAAAAGACAGCCGATAGGATAGTCTGGCGCTCTCTCTTCCAAACCTCTACACCTCACGGTAGAAGGGGAACGACTAAGTAAGTAAGTAACTTCCGAAAAATCACGTTCTATTTGCATCTTTTTGTTGCAACTCTCTGATATACTGAGCAAGAATTACCGCTGTGGATAGATGTCTAACTCCAGAAAATAACCATGTGGAGAAATTTAAAGTTATTCTAGTTACATCCCTTGATGTACCTGTGTAAAGAAAGAATGTGTATTAACGTCAAAGTAATGTCAAAGTAACCATCTGAATCAAGTAATATATAAATAAACGTTATAACAATGATTGTGTATGATGTTAAATAACCAACAAAATGTTTGCATTAATTAACTTGGCTTGAGCTGTTTAGTTCCAAATGTTGTTATAGCCGGGAGTTGTAGTGAGGATAAGATCTCACTGCAGGTAAATGCTTCTATGGCACGCGCCTCAAATAGCCTCTGACAACCAAGCCCAGCTCTCGGCCTTCATGTGTGGCTCAATTTGAGCCAGGCGGAACCGTTTCCACTGAAGGGTGAAGAGGCGAAGGTGAGTCACTGGCGCAAAACCAGTAGCTTCAGGCAGATAGGGTTCGTGATCCTTGGTTGGTAGCTTATCTAAGAGAAAGTAAAACTCCGAATTTAAACCATCGCTGCCTAGCGGGAATATCCATTTATGGGAAAGGCTTCGGGAGTAAACCCTGATGAAAAGTCCGGAGTCGAAGGCAGTCTAATGTTGATTCGACATTATTCTGGCAACTCCTGCGACGTGGCTGGTACGAAACTGTATCGGCTACTGCCATTCCTTTGGATCTACCAGCTGCGTGGAGAGGGGGAACATGCTGCAAGGGCAACAGCTTGATCTCCATATAACTGTGCTCAAGCTTGCGCCCTGGAGAAGACACTGGTGTTTTTTTTGTGTGCAAGGGATACCCGGTTCAACCCCATGTGGGTTATAATTTGGGTATATAGTGTTCATCTTTCCATATAGTGTATTACTTTGTTGTTTGTGTTGGCTCTTCCAGGCTGTAATTTATCTGCCGTTTGCTGTGGCAATGTTTAATGTCTGTGGGGCCTGTAATGTTTCTTCTTCCTTGATACCATGTTGCTCTCTCTCTCTCTCTCGCTATTGACATCTTTTTTTTTCTGCTGGGCTTTTGTTGGTTTTGGATTGGTGGTTTTTGTTTGTTTGTTTTTATTTTTTTTAATATAATTCTTTTACTGGTATTGAATGGTCCAGCTTCACCCTATAGGTGTCGGCAAAACATGGGAAGTAACAGTTACCGGTTATACGCATTTTGCCCGATTGGCGTAGGGTGCCTCCGCCTTAGCTCTGCAGTAGTGGTCCAATAGTGACCAAAACTCAAGAGTTACTAATGTGGGTCTTCAAAGGTATCTACCTTCGCACAAGATTACTCTTGACAGAGTTGTAGGTAGAAGGATAATGATGCTTCGACCTCAAGGGAGTGTTCACAAGATATTCAGAAAAGCGAGAACAATGCTGCACGAGGCTGAGCAAATGTTAACTCTAGTATCTGCCGTCAACTTTTGTGAAGGATTGGGTTTTCTTATCATTCGTTAGCTCGTTCAAGCCCCCAGCTGAGTTAATTCAGCGAAATTCCTCTTATTATTATTGTATATTGCCATCATCGGTGTCAATACCTTGTCGAGGTATGGCGGCTTGCGTACCCTGATTACCCCCAGAGCTATGCCAGCGGGAGTTTTACTCCTGGAAGGTTCTACCAAGCTGGACAGGTTTGCGCGGGCAGGGGTCAGACAAAAGCAGACACCCTGGTCCTCCAGGTTGGGGGTTTTAGCATAGGGCTGACACCCCTGTCTATGTAAAAAAAAAAAAATTGAAGTTACGGAAACAACAACGAATGAACAAACTTTGCTGCGGGATGGACATCCGGAGTCTGAGGCTCGAATGACTGTCAGTGGTGAAAGCCGAAAGGAAGCCACTGACATGAGAACGGACGTCCTGACCGCAAAACATGATACAAGAATAGGATTTTGGAATGTCAGGACAATGAACGAGACGGGTAAACTAAAACAGGTCACACCAGAAGTGAGAAACTACAGGTTACACACTCTAGGGATAAGCGAGAGCAGATGGACAGGGACAGGAAAAGTTAAAACAGCAGTAGGAGAAACAGTACTTTACTCTGGACGAGAGGATGGACAGCACAATGAAGGTGTAGCCATTATTCTACAGAAAGGAATAGAAAGGACATTACTGGAATGGAAACCCATCAACAACAGACTGATAAGATTAAGATTGAGAGGTAGATTCACCAATAATACAATGCTACGCACCAACGAATGCCAGCGATGAAGAGGTCAAGGATGAATTCTATCAACAACTGCAGAAAGAAATGGAAGACACACCTAGATATGATCTTATTATAGTAATGGGAGACCTCAATGCGAAAGTTGGCACACACAATACATATAATGAAAGAGTAATGGGAAAATGCGGCATCGGTACAGCAAACGAAAACGGGGATAAATTAATAAGTTTCTGCAGTATTAACAACCTGGTCATTGGAGGAACACTTTTCCCACATAAAGAAATTCACAAATTAACATGGGAGTCACCAAATGGTCGGGGAAGAAACCAGATAGACCACATCATGATTAACGGTAGATGGAGACATGAATTACAAGATGTGAAGGTAAGAAGAGGTGCAGATGTGGGAAGTGATCACCATTTAGTAGTAGCAAAACTGAAAGTGAAACTAAGAAGGGCTGGACCAACTGTAACTACACAGAAAAGGTTTGACATCAGCAAATTGAAGGACCCCAGAAAAGGTTTGACATCAGCAAATTGAAGGACCCCCTTACTAGAAAAGCTTTTGCGGCAGACATAAAGAAACTATATCAATTTGCCAAAAGTCAGGAGAAGACATTGACTGATGATATAGACCAGAAATTCAACACCATTTCAACAATATATAAGGAAAGCAGCAAATCGTGCTTGGGATTCCAGGAAAGGAAGAAGCAAGACTGGATAACACCAGAAACACTAAACACCATAACACTGAGAAAAGAAATGGAAAGAAAGAAAACAGAAGCGAAGTCCCCCAGGTTAAAGCAACTATATAGCGAACAGAGAAAGCCGAAAGGAGTCTGTGTTGCTGACTAACCTTCTTTCTTCTAGGAGAACTTCCAGATGTGGCACCTGGAATGTTCGGACATTAAACGAACAAGGGAAAGTGGCGCAAGTAGCAGCAGAAATGAGGGAATACAAAATCGAGGTTCTGGGAATGTGTGAAACAAAGTGGAAGGGGGTAGACAGGAAGAAACTCATCACAGGTGAATTGGTGCTGTCCTCAGGACATGAAGACGAAAGTTCACACCACAGTGAAGGGGTAGCTCTTATGTTATCTAAAGAAGCACAGAAAGCACTCATTGAATGGGAAGCTGTTGGACCCAGAATAATAACAGCTACTTTCAAAACAGCTAAAAAGAAAATTCATGTAAATGTCATCCAATGTTATGCACCAACTAATGACAAAGAACAGTCTGTGAAAGAAGCATTTTATACTAAACTACAGGAAATTATGGATAAAGTAAAAAGAAGAGACATCACAATTTTGATGGGTGACATGAATGCAAAGATAGGTACAGTCAACACTGGATTTGAAGAAGTCATGGGAAAACATGGGCTAGGAGTAATGAATGAAAATGGAGAGCTATTCGCAAACTTCTGTGCTTCATATCAACTGGCTATAGGAGGAAGCATGTTTCCACATAAGAGAATACACAAGGCAACATGGATATCACCAGACCATAGAACAGAAAATCAGATTGATCATATATGCATAAACAAGAAGTTTAGATCATCATTGCAGGATGTAAAGGTATATAGAGGAGCAGATGTGGCATCAGATCACCATCTACTGATAGCCAAAGTAAAAATGAAACTCAAGAGATATGCAACAATGCAAAATTATAGACAACAGTTTAATGTAGGACAGCTAAGAAATCAAGAAACAAGAGACAAATTTGTGGTCACAGTATCCAACAAATTCCAAGTGCTCCAACAGCTGGAAGATGTAGAGAATACAGAAGACTATTGGCAGCAGGTCAAAACAGTATGGAAGGAGACATGTGAAGAAATACTGGGGAAAAGGGAAAGACAACAAAAAGCATGGATAACAACAGAAACCATCAATAAGATAAAAGACAGAAAAAACAAGAAAGCAGAGTTAAACACAAGCAAAACTAGAAGCTCCAAAGCCAAGGCTCAAGAAGTGTACACAGAAGCAAACAAAGAAGTAAAAAGAAGTATCAAAAGAGACAAGAGGAAGTATATTGAGGAGTTGGCAAGAGAGGCAGAAGATGCTGCAGCCAAAGGAAATATGAGAGAACTGTATAGCAGCACAAAGAAGCTAACAGGGAAATACAAGCAAACAAGTTGCCTCATAAAAGACAAGAATGGGAAACTGCTCAGCAATATACAAGAGCAAATGAAGAGGTGGACAGAATATTTTGGGGACCTTCTCAATAGACCAGCTCCACAAAACCCGCCGGACATCCAGCCAGCAGAAGAAGAGCTACAAATTAACGGTGAAAGACCAACGAAGGAAGAAATAAAGAAAGCCATAAAGCTTCTAAGAGATGGAAAAGTATCTGGACCTGATGGCATTCCAGCAGAGGCCATCAAAGCAGATATCGACACGGCTACAGAGATGTTATATAAATTACTTGGTAAAGTCTGGGAAAAGGAAGAGATACCAGCAGAATGGAAGGAAGGATGTCTGGTTAAGTTGCCTAAGAAGGGAAATTTACAAGAGTGCACAAATTATAGAGGAATAATGTTACTATCAGTGCCAGGAAAAGTATTAAACAGGATTATCCTTGAGAGATTAAAAGAGTCCATAGACAAGAAACTGAGAGATGAACAAGCAGGTTTTCGACAAAACAGATCATGTACAGACCAGATAGCCACTTTGAGAATAATAGTTGAACAAAGTCTGGAATGGAATTCACCACTATACATCGGATTTGTGGACTACGAAAAGGCATTTGACAGTGTAGACAGAGAATCACTTTGGAAATTGATGAGGCATTATGGAGTTCCCCTGAAGATCATAAATTTAATAAAGAAAACATATGAAGACATGACATGCAGAGTTCTTCACGAAGGACAGCTTACAGAACCGTTTGGGATAAGAACAGGAGTGCGACAGGGATGCCTCTTGTCTCCATTTCTTTTCTTGCTGGCAATAGATTGGGTTATGAGATCATCGACAACACACAACAGAAATGGAATCCAGTGGACTCTGACTAAGCAGTTGGATGATCTGGATTTTGCTGATGACTTGGCTCTTCTGTCCCATAACCGTAATCAGATGCAGGACAAATTGAAAACACTCGATGAGAGGTCACAGCAATTGGGTCTGAAAATACACAGGGAAAAGACAAAAATAATGAGAATAAATGCGGTAATGATAACAGGGTTGAACTTGAAGAAACACCAATACAAGATGTAGAATCATACACATATCTTGGCAGTAATATAGACAAAGTTGGAGGGACAGACAGCGACATCAAAATAAGAATACAAAAGGCAAGAGGAGCTTTCATTGCATTGGGAAATATATGGAGATCAAGAGAAATCGGATCCAACACAAAATAAGAATCTTCAACTCAAATGTGAAGTCAGTCCTATTGTATGGCTCGGAGACATGGAGAACAACAAAGACAACAACCAAAAAGCTACAGACTTTCATAAATGGGTGCTTGCGTAGAATAGAGGGATTAAAATGGTATGACAAGGTTACCAACGTGGAACTGATGACAAGAACTAGTCAAGTGCCAGTGGAACAAGAGATGAGAAGAAGGCGATGGATAGGACACACACTGAGGAAACCTGTTGATAGCATTACAAGGCAGTCCTTGTTCTGGAACCCCCAGGGCAAGAGAGGCAGAGGAAGACCAAGAAGTACATGGAGAAGAGATATGGAAACAGAGGTGAAAATGATGAGGAGAACACGGAAAGAACTTGAGATGATGGCACGGGACAGGAGGACTTGGCATGTGTTTGTTGAAGGCCTATGCTCCTTTGGGAGTGGAGGGTTATGAATGAATAGCGAACAGTACAGTCAGCTGGACAAGGAAGTTAAACGCCAACCCCGAGCCAACAAAAGGAATTTCCTAGACGATCTTGCAAGACAGGCAGAAGAGGCAACACTGAGAAATGAACAAAGCACAGTATACAAAATAACTAAATTCATCAGCGGAAAACGAGATGCAAACAATATTACACTAGTAAGAGATAAGCAAGGAAATCTCATCACAACAGCAGAAGGACAGGAAACAAGATGGGCATAGCACTTCAGAGAAACTCTGAACAAAGAACCACCAGAGACACAATTGAATGTTCCTGGGGCTGAAAACGATCTAGATGTAAATACAGACATTCCACGAAAAGAAGAAATCACAGCAATCAAAGGGTTAAAGAACGAAAAAGCTCCTGGCCATGATAACTTAAATGCAGAGCTATTTAAGACAGACCCTGAGCTAGCAGCAGAACTGTTAGAACCACTATTTGCACAAGTCTGGAAAACAGGGACAACATCATCAGAGTGGAACGAAGGAATAATTGTCAAATTGCCCAAGAAGGGAGATCTTGCAGACTGCAATAATTGGAGAGGAATCACTCTTCTTTCAGTTCCCAGCAAAATACTAGGCAGGATAATTATACAGAGAATTTCAAAAGCAGTAAACCACAAACTGAGGAAAGAACAAGCAGGATTTAGAATGAACAGAAGATGTGTAGATCATATATTCACTCTCAGGAACATTATAGAGCAGTGCTCAGAATGGCAAAGACAGCTTTACATACATTTCATTGATTTTGAAAAGGCTTTTGACAGCATACATAGGGACAGTTTATGGAAAATACTGAGGGCTTATGGAATTCCAAGCTGCATAGTGTCAATCATAAAAAGCCTCTATGCCAACTTTACGTGTAGTGTTGGGCAGAGCAACCTAACCTTTGAGGTGAAGACAGTGTGGTGGATTTGATGTTACAAGATGTTATTCCTATTGTACTGAATGAGGTCAGCTGTGAAGGTCCCTGATTATAATAAATGTTGGGTTGAGTTATCAGAGCACCTTTCTGCTACCACCTTACGACCTCAATCAGACTTATTCTTGACTAATATGTATGTTAGCTACGTCTATATGTCTAGGGTTATGAGTGTATGATGTATTGTAAGTACAAGTACTACAAACACATGTAATTACTAACACACACACACACACACACACATATATATATATATATATATATATATATATATATATATATATATATATCTATATATATATATATATATAAATATATATATATATATATATATATATATATATATATGATTGAGTCAAGACTACAACCACAAACACACTGACACTCTAACAAAAATATATCTTATAGAAGTCTGTGTTAAAATTTAGGTAAAATGGATTTTTACAATTTATTTGGCCTGATCAGAATTTTCTGAATCAGGTCCAACAACCAAAATTGATATTATGAATGTATTTACAACAATTTAAATACCCCAATGGATCTTCTGTCCATTCAATTAATAATAAGACAATCAAAATATGTGTATCTATGTTCTCTAAGTTAATGACACTGTGATAAGGTGTTTTTCTGGCCATCACATAGATACCTTCAGAAAGTAGATGACTGTTTACTTGTTGACAATATAAAGGGTACAGCACTGTGTATGTAACAACGGGCTGGTCACCCGTTTGCCAGTCACTTCGATTACAGAAACAACAGCAAATGGGTTGATTTGCCGTTGCCCTAAAGACGCCACTAGGCGTGATGGGAAACAATGGCAAAGAAAACCTATCTGCTGTTGCCCTAAGACGCCACTAGGCGTAATGGCCACTGACTGCTTTGACGGTCGGTGGCTAAGGACGGAAGAAGAAGAAGACTGTGTATGTGAGTGTAGAGGTCAGGTCAACCCAAGCAGTGCAGTACAAGTGAATGTAGGTCAGCCTGTTTCAGTTATGTTGAAGCGCTGGCAAAGTGCAGTGTTAACATGGAGTGAGAGTGTAGAGATGACATACGCGAATGGGTGTACAGTTCTAAACATTGGCTCAGCACTCACTCTAGTACAAGTATAAGTCAGTGAACTTTGGAACAGCAACTGACTTTTCACAAGCTTTAATGTAGTACGCTACAACAAGACGACATCAGGACATGATCATATAACAAGATTCAGGAACATGTAGACATGACGATAGTACATGGATAGCATCATATTTCACAAGTCAGTAAGCTGGGCCTAAGCACGATTGTTAACCACAATATAAGTTCCCTTCCAAACAAGCCTTAGCAAAAATACCCCGCATTGGTCGCGGGTGTTGATACACGAGTTAACCAACTCTTTCCTGACATGAGTTCATCAGTTGTGTTGCTTGCATGCAACAGGCCTTAAGGTAGCAGGCCTATAAGTTTAACTAGCCTCTGTGACTGGCAAACAAGGTGGGTCAGACCTTGTCCATAATATATTACCGCTGAAACAGCGGGATGCATCAAAATGCAATGTTTCCTGGGCGTACACAAGCCCTAAGCTAATAAAGTCAGCCTAAATTAAGAGCTTAACTCACGTAAACTGTTAGATTCTTTCCCACCCTGGGAAAAGTCAATGAGCTGACAAATATATGTGGTACGAGACTCTGATAGGCAAGGAGAATAACGAAATGTCCATTTACCTTGATAGACCTTCAGAATGCACTAATAACACACACACGTCTCCTAGACGTTTGAAATATATCACTATCATCGGGGAATATCTTCAAATACTTCTAAGTCCATTCACAGAGGTTTTCCATTTCCCCAGACATGAAGCCGAAAACACAAAGACGTCGAAACACGTCTTAACCCTCTGACATTTTTCGCTCGACCTCTAGATCGGAAGTCTCGCTTAACCCCTGGACCTACGCGCATGCGCCGTAGACGCTACACTTCCTTGAGCTAAACTCAGGGGCAATGCTTCAACACATTCCAGGTAAAGACTGACCATTGAAGCCTTATATGGTCATGAATTAGGACCTTAGCTCTAGTTGCAAACATTCTTAGAAAAGCTAGCCATTGTAGCCAAATATGGACATGCAACCAGACCCAGGTTCTAATTTTAAACCGGTAAGTTGAAACCAGTGGACAGACAACCAATGTTAAATACACCTCCCAGAAAAATCCTGGGTAATATCCCTTAGGTCAGGAATCAAGATTAATATCTACAAAATAGACATTTACACGAAAGCAGAATATTATACACAGCGAGAAACTGCACGCAACAGTTTACCGCACCTCCCGGGAAAAAAAATGACACTTTTTTTTTTAAAAGAACATCCAAGAGCAAGCTACAACAGGCTCATAACGCACGAATGATGCGCGGATGAATAGTATCACAAATAAATATAATGCTTAATGTGAGGCTAAGTCGATGCATGGAGCATCTGGTGAGAGTAAATCTCATTAGAGGAAATATTTCTCTAAGTATACTATTCCAGGGAGGAGCCACCAACGCACATTACAATGCTGGCATAATTATAATATAGCAAAAGTTACATATATAATCTTATCTGATATCAAGTAACTTATCTTCAAGTCTAGAGATCAAAACATCATCAAGAATAGCGGTGTTATAATCTAAATATACCGCTTTAGATATACAAACAAGTAGCAACATAAAGATTACTTCATGTTAATATACAACAATATTTTTTTACATAATCTTATACATAATATTACTAAGTATTCTTCTTCTTCTTCGATCCTTAACCACCGACCGTCAAAGCAGTCAGTGACCATCACGCCTAGTGGCGTCTTGTAGGGCAACAACAAATTGATTCCACTTTGCACGGTCGGTGGCCATCCTTCGTACAGTGCCCCAACTCTGGTTCATTCTTTGCATCTCAGCCTCCACAGTCCTCCGCCAAGTTGTTTTTGGTCGGCCTCTCTTTCGCTTTCCTTCAGGGGTCCAAAGCATAGCTGTTCTTGTGATGGCATCGGGGTCTCTTCTGAGGACATGACCAACCCAGCTCCAGCGTCTGCCAGCTATGATGGTATGCATGTCCTCTTGCTTGCTACGAGTAAGCAGATCTTGGTTGGTGATGGTATTTGGCCAAAAGATTCGGTGAATTTTTCTTAGGCATGTTGTGTGAAAAGAGGACAATTTTGACATTTCCTTCTCTGTGACTCTCCAGCATTCCGCACCATAGAGAAGCACAGAAAGCACGCAACTCTGGTATATCTTAATTTTGTGCTTGTGCTGTATTGGGAGGACTTCCAGATGTTATTTAGGCTAAAGAAGGCTGTTCTTGCCTTATTCATTCTGATGTTGATGTCTTTGCCTGCCCCACCGTCTGGTGTTACTATGCTTCCTAGGTATGTGAAGGTATCTGTCTGTACCAGTTGCTGATTCCTTACTGATATGGGCTCAGGGTTGCTCACATTGAGCGTCATGACCTCAGACTTCTTTAAATTGATGTTCAAGCCCACCTGCTGGCTAAATTTATTAAGTCTATCCGTTTTTTCCTGGATGTGTTGATGTGAATGTGCCAGCAGTGCAATGTCATCTGCATATTCCAGATCTTCCAATGTTGAAAATGTAGTCCATCTTATTCCTCTTGGACTGCCCTCTGTTGTCTGGCGCATCACCCAGTCTATGACTGTTAAAAATAGAGTGGTTGATAAGGGGCATCCCTGTCGTACTCCTGTCTTCACCTCGAATGTTAGGTTGCTCTGCCCAACACTACACGTAAAGTTGGCATAGAGGCTTTTTATGATTGACACTATGCAGCTTGGAATTCCATAAGCCCTCAGTATTTTCCATAAACTGTCCCTATGTATGCTGTCAAAAGCCTTTTCAAAATCAACAAAATTTATGTAAAGCTGTCTTTGCCATTCTGAGCACTGCTCTATAATGTTCCTGAGAGTGAATATATGGTCTACACATCTTCTGTTCTTTCTAAATCCTGCTTGTTCTTTCCTCAGTTTGTAGTCTACTGCCTTTGAAATTCTCTGTATAATTATCCTGCCTAGTATTTTGCTGGGAACTGAGAGAAGAGTGATTCCTCTCCAATTATTGCAGTCTGAAAGATCTCCCTTCTTGGGCAATTTGACAATTATTCCTTTGTTCCACTCTGATGGTGTTGTCCCCGTTTTCCACACTTGTGCAAATAGTGGTTCTAATAGTTCTGCTGCTAGCTCAGGGTCTGTCTTAAATAGCTCTGCATTTAAGTTATCATGGCCCGGAGCTTTACCGTTCTTTAACCCTTTGATTTCTGTGATGAATTACTAAGTATATGAACAATGAATTCCAGATCCTAGACTGAGAGGGCACATCTACTGTAACATCCCAAGTGTAAGTAAGCACATCTCAAAACTTCATGGTTGGCATAATGTACTGCTTCTCTGCGAACATCAATGACTCGCTAAGAGAATACAAACAATACA
The DNA here is from genome assembly GCA_024509875.1 of Oreohelix idahoensis. Taxonomy (NCBI): domain Eukaryota; kingdom Metazoa; phylum Mollusca; class Gastropoda; order Stylommatophora; family Oreohelicidae; genus Oreohelix; species Oreohelix idahoensis. Next base: position 325,415 of record JAMPIV010022196.1, read on the forward strand.
ATTCTATTTGACAACCGTAAGATTTTCTAATATACAATAATTAAACATACATTCTTAACTATACTGTGGCCGAGTGATATTACGGCCATTATATTGTGAGCCTTAAACCTTCCCTGCTATACCAAAGATGGAAACAGAGAAAGGCAATCACCCAGTATAATACTATGAATTCACAAATAGTGAGAATAGATGTACAGATATGTAGATGTAGTAAAGTATTGTTATAAGTTTCAAAGTAAATCAGGAAAGCTAGGACACAATAGTCAAGTAGTGTCATGTTGAGATCTATCACACTTATTATCTCTATTAAGACCATTGCTCTTATTTGACCTCCAGTTAGCATAGTTGCGACTGTTATTTTCTCTTTGGTCAAAATATCTTTGTGATGGATTTTGTTGTCCTCCAGAAAAATTACCACAAGGTTGACAACTTCTAATGGAGTCACCTTTTCCAAAGTTCCTATAAATATTAGAACAAAAATTTTGAGGACCTTTAAATTGTTTCCAATTACTCGAAGAAGGAAAATTACCACGTGATGAGCGCCCTTGGCGCTGTTCATAATCACGATTATCTTTCCTAGCAATATTGTTGTTATTTCTGCCTGTGGCAATGTGTTTAACAGATGGATCATACTGCTTGGGCTGAGTATGACATGTGGTAGAATTTTTTTTGTTTAGCACATGATGATTACCATTCTGGGAATGAGTACTAATAGGTTTGTTTTCTGATGCCACCTTATCAGGACTGACTATTACAGTCGGATTACTTTTGTTGGCTTGGCGCCAACTATCATTAGAGGCAGTATCGTTATCACGTGGGAAACCATATTTGCCACGAAAAGATTTGGTCACATATTGTTTAATGTTACTACTAGCATTGAGTGCATGTCGCTGACTCTTTGCATTAACATATTGACCATCAGCTTTATGTCTAACTTCATTCACCTTGGTAGTAGTTAACATCTTATTGTACAAAACAATATCTAATAGGCTGTCAACTCTGTTACGAAGTTTTGTAACTTCCACTTCTGCCGTACCCATTTGGATTTTTCTCTCATCTTCAATCTTTCTCACTTCAGACTCTCTTTGCTGCTGAATTTTTCTATCTTCAGCTTCTAACTTCTGTTTTTCCATTTCCATTTGGAATTTTCTCTCATCAGCTTCTAGTTTCTGTTTTCTCTCCTCAGACTCTATTTGTATTTTCAGAAACTCTCCTAGTTTCTCCCTTTACATGCCAAGCGATTTCCCTAGTTCAATGAAATATTGTACTCGAGACACCTCAAACTTTTGAGCCGTGGCATATTCGACACGTGCGAATTTCTCAACCTCCTCAGCAGTCATACGAAGGGATTCTCCTTGCCAAGTAAAGTATTCCAGTGTAGACATTATGTCTAATAATATGAGACAGTACCTGTGGAAAAATAATACCTTTATATCCCAATCACTGTGGGCACAAGTCTTTTTTATAAAGAACTTGCATATGTATTTCACCTTGTTTCAATCTTTGTGGATAACAAGTCTTTTAGCAAAGAACTTGTATAAACATCTTTAAAATAATACCACCATCAATTTTATCCTAAGTGTACTAAATATGATCAACTATATATAGAAACAGTGTATGACAACAATGACTAATGTAAACAAACAGCAAACATCAAGGACAATACGATAACGTTTGCAGAAATCAAATAAATTATAATGCAAAACTAAAGGAAATGTCACAAAGTATGTGATGATAACTGCAAAAAACTATCACAAATCAATGACGTCACAGTGTATAAACATAAAGTTGTAAAAAACTAAACGAAAGAAAGAGGAGATGGACAGATACAAACAAATCAAAACAAAATTAAAGAACAGAAAAATATAACAAAAACAACGATAAGTACAGCTCGTCACAACTAAACGAAAATAGCAACAACTGTCGCTAGCAACTTCCGGTAAGGGAAATTTGCACAGTCCCTACAGAACGCTGATGTAGGTCCTCTGCTACGTGGAATCTCCTATATCAGACACCACCCAACCGAGACCCGCTGAAAATAAACATAGAAATGACATATAAACAACATGTAACACAACAAGAAATATGTAAACAATGGTTGTGTAATGGGAAGGCTTAATTACACACTATAATGGCACAGATCACAACAAAAAACATGCCACTTAACTTATGATGCACTCCTATCGTCTACGAACAATGAAGAGGTACAGTGTTCAGCATTCTAAGATCGCGAAGATCCAACGCTGAAAAGAGCTTTCTGTACTTGCTTCTAACAACAACAATGCTCCAGGAACTTGGACTTGACAACAACAGCAGCGACAATGGTAATGACACTCGACCTTCTGAACTGCAACAGTGACAATGTGGGAACGGTACTTGACCTTCTAAACAGCAGCAGTGACTTGACCTTTTAAACAGCAGCTGACAGTTGAAAATAGAGCCAATAGCCCCATCTAGCTGGTTCCACCACATTGATAGGGTATTGGCTGGCCATCACATAGATACCTTCATAAAGTAGATGACTGTTTACTTGTTGACAATATAAAGGGTACAGCACTGTGTATGTGAGTGTAGAGGTCAGGTCAACCCAAGCAGTGCAGTACAAGTGAATGTAGGTCAGCCTGTTTCAGTTATGTTGAAGCGCTGGCAAAGTGCAGTGTTGACATGGAGTGAAGAGTGTAGAGATGACATACGCGAATGGGTGTCAGTTCTAAACATTGGCTCAGCACTCACTCTAGTACAAGTATAAGTCAGTGAAGTTTGGAACAGCAACTGACTTTTCACTAGCTTTAATGTAGTACGCTACAACAAGACGACGACATCAGGACATGATCATATAACAAGATTCAGGAACATGTAGACATGACGATAGTACATGGATAGCATCATATTTCACAAGTCAGTAAGCTGGGCCTAAGCACGATTGTTGACCACAATCTAAGTTCCCTTCCAAACAAGCCTCAGCAAAAATACCCCGCATTGCTCGCGGGTGGTGTGACATGATAGGATGCATCCAAATGCAATGTTTCCTGGGCGTACACAAGCCCTAAGCTAATAAAGTCAGCCTAAATTAAGAGCTTAACTCACGTAAACTGTTAGATTCTTTCCCACCCTGGGAAAAGTCAATGAGCTGACAAATATATGTGGTACGAGACTCTGATAGGCAAGGAGAATAACGAAATGTCCATTTACCTTGATAGACCTTCAGAATGCACTAATAACACACACACGTCTCCTAGACGTTTGAAATATATCACTATCATCGGGGAATATCTTCAAATACTTCTAAGTCCATTCACAGAGGTTTTCCATTTCCCCAGACATGAAGCCGAAAACACAAAGACGTCGAAACACGTCTTAACCCTCTGACATTTTTCGCTCGACCTCTAGATCGGAAGTCTCGCTTAACCCCTGGACCTACGCGCATGCGCCGTAGACGCTACACTTCCTTGAGCTAAACTCAGGGGCAATGCTTCAACACATTCCAGGTAAAGACTGACCATTGAAGCCTTATATGGTCATGAATTAAGACCTTAGCTCTAGTTGCAAACATTCTTAGAAAAGCTAGCCATTGTAGCCAAATATGGACATGCAACCAGACCCAGGTTCTAATTTTAAACCGGTAAGTTGAAACCAGTGGACAGACAACCACTGTTAAATACACCTCCCAGAAAAATCCTGGGTGATATCCCTTAGGTCAGGAATCAAGATTAATATCTACAAAATAGACATTTACACTAATGCAGAATATTATACACAGCGAGAAACTGTGTTTGTATATCCGTTAGCTTTGCCACAGCGTGTATATACTATTAGTCTCGCGTGCAGAACGACGCGGGTTTTGGCATGCGTTGGTAGCATTTTGCGTTAATGTATTACAATCGTCTCGTTATCACTACTGGGAAAAGTCCAAAAGACTACCAAATTTTGCGTTACTGTTGACAGATTACGTTACTTCAGACAGCCGTTTGGCGTTACATTTGTAACAAATCGTTAATTATAAGGCTAGGCTGCAGTGTGTATGCAGCAGATCTGGCAAAATATTAAATATTAGTAGACGTTTTCGAAACCGAAACTAAAACGCGTGTTAGATTTTTACCGTGGGATCGTTCTATAGGCTTTAGCACTGCACAAAAGGCAGCGTTGCTAGCGTCGAAGAAGCCAACCGTCAGACACATGCGGGCTGGGTTTATTTATTATCCTAGGATTAAAATCTTACTGAATTTTAGCTATTATCTTACAGATCTTGCTACAGACAGGAGTACGACAGGGATGCCCCTTATCAACCACTCTATTTTTAACAGTCATAGACTGGGTGATGCGCAAGACAACAGAGGGCAGTCCAAGAGGAATAAGATGGACTACATTTTCTACATTGGAAGATCTGGAATATGCAGATGACATTGCACTACTAGCACATTCACATCAACACATCCAGGAAAAGACGGAAAGACTTAATAAGTTTAGCCAGCAGGTGGGCTTGAACATCAATTTAAAGAAGTCAGAGGTCATGACGCTCAGTGTGAGCAACCCTGAGCCCATATCAGTAAGGAATCAGCAACTGGTACAGACAGACACCTTTACATACCTAGGATGCATAGTAACACCAGACGGCGGGGCAGGCAAAGACATCAACTTCAAAATGAATAAAGGAACAGCAGCCTTTTTTAGCCCAAACAACATCTGGAAGTCCTCTCAATACAGCACAAGCACAAAATTAAGATTATATCAGAGCTGTGAGCTTTCTGTGCTTCTATATGGTGCGGAATGCTGGAGAGTTACAGAGAAGGAAATGTCGAAATTGTCCTCTTTTCACACAACATGCCTAAGAAAAATTCACCGAATCTTTCGGCCGAATACCATCACCAACCAAGATCTGCTTACTCGGAGCAAGCAAGAGGACATGCGCACCATCATAGCTGGCAGACGCTGGAGCTGGGTGGGCCATGTCCTCAGAAGAGACCCCGATGCCATCACAAGAACAGCTATGCTATGGACCCCTGAAGGAAAACGAAAGAGAGGCCGACCAAAAACAACCTGGTGGAGGACTTTGGAAGCTGAGATGCAAAGAATGAACCAGAGTTGGGGCACTGTACGAAGGATGGCCACCGATCGAGCAAAGTGGAATCAATTTGTTGTTGCCCTACAAGACGCCACTAGGCGTGATGGCCACTGACTGATTTGACGGTCGGCGGCTAAGGATCAAAAAGATTATTGTATAGTTCTGTTTAACCGTGTATTTAAGAAATTGTCTGAGACATACGGATGTAGTACATTCAAAATGATTAAATCAACTTTAGATTTGTCTTTATACAAGTAACAAATTCAATGATCAATTATGTTGTAACAGTTATAAAAATGAATAATTCCTTCTAGAAAAAGTTATCATCACTGGGTGATGTTATGGCGTTAAAAATTGGATAGTTCCCTTGGCAGTTTTTATGTTTCTACTTAGCTGCCAATGTAGCTTGTAACTGTTCCACCAAAGCTTGGAACATTTTGCCTGTTCTGCTCCAGCTGATGTTTGGTTCTTTGTACATGGATGACTGGATCACACTCGCCACTCGTTCCAAGAAGTGTCATGGGTAACTACTAACCTGGTCCCGCGTCTCTAAGACCCGCCTGATGAAGGTTTCGCGTCGACTTCAGGCCACTTATGCCCTCACTTGTTCCAGATATCGTACCCTCAGTTGGTACCACCGACCCAAAACGTTTAGGATCACCGACAGACTGCTGGCTCAGAGAAATAGCTAAGGCAACTTGTTGAAGATGTCTGTTACACGTGTTCTGTGGTTGTTACTTTATAATAAGCTCCCACTTTGACTCCGTGTTTCAGATTCCTTAGATTCCGGTTTTCCTTGCTAATAAGGGTAGAGTTTTCCTGGGTTTTAATGTCCCCAAGAGGCTCAAACAAGTCCGGTCCGATAAATGAAATCTGATTCTATTCTTAACTCTGGCAGATCTAGTTGTCTCTTCACGAGTTGAATTTTCACAGTGCTTTTAACTTGCAAAAGTGTCAAGTTATATTCCCCGTTTCGTTCCTGGTTCCAAAGGTTGTTATTGCCGGGAGTTGTAGTGAGGATAAGCTCTCACTGCAGATAAAATACTTCTATGCCACGCGCCTCAAACAGCCTCTAACAACCAAGTCCAGCTCCCGGCCTTCACGTGTGGCTCAAATTTGAGCCCGGCGGAACTGTTTCCACTGACGGGAGAAGGGGCAAAGACGAGCGACTGGCGCCTTAAAACCAGCAGCTTCGGGCAGATAGGGCTCGTGATCCTTGGTTGGTAGCTTATCTAAGAGAAGAAACTCTGAATTCAAACCACCGCTGCCTTGCGGGAATATCCATTTGTGGAATTGGCTTCGGGAGTAAACCCTGAGGATAAATCCGGAGTCGGAGTCCCTAAGGCAGTCTAATGTCGATTCGACATTATTCTGGCAACTCCTGCGACATGGCTGGTACCAAACTGTATCGGCTACTGCCGTTCCTTTGGATCTACCGGCTGTGTGGAGAGGGGGAACATGCTGCATGGGCAACAGCTTGATCTCCATATAACTGTGCCCAAGCTTGCGCCTGGAGAGGACACTTCAGCTTCACCCTATAGGTGTCGGCAAAACACGGGAAGTAGCAGTTACCGGTTATAAGCATTTTGCCCAATTGGAATAGGGCATGGCGCCAGGGGCTACTTCCGACAGTGGGAGAGGTTCTAGGATCTCACTGGACAGCTACCACCCGCTTCAAGCTGGGCAGCCCCCAGTCAATAAGGTGTTGTCCCGCCACTGTCTGCTTTCCCCATTGGGTGCATGGGGATTAGGGTCAAACCCGAACTGTGGACAGAAAATTTTGCACCAAGCAATTATCGAAAAAATAGAAATAAGCAAACTCTCAGATTGGGATGCTGGAACGTCCGGACTATGTTGACTGGACTATCCGAAAACCTACAGGATGTAAACGATGTAAGGAAGACAGCCATAATTAATGATGAGCTTAAACGACTTCAGGTGGATATAGCTGCACTTCAGGAAACGCGCCTGGCGGGCTCAGGTCTGTGCTCTCCACGCGCTCGTACCATAGTGCAGACTGTGACACAGATCACTCCTTGGTTTGCTGCAAAATCAGAGCCCAACCAAGAAAACTCTATCGTGTCAGACATGAAGAGAAACCACGCATTGATACCAGCAAGATGTCAGACCCTTTCATGATCGCTCAATTCACTGCGATCTTCAAGAAAGTGCTCAGTAGCCCTCAGCATGGTGATACTATTACAGAGAACTGGGAGCATCTACGGAACACCATTCAAAGTACTGCACTTGCCACCTTTGGTAAGAAAACTGCAAAGTCAAATGACTGGTTTGACGCTTCATCAGATGTGATGGCACCTGTTATTGAAGCTAAGCGCAGTGCTATGAATGAATACAAACGTTCACCGAGTGCCAGAACCCTACAGATCCTGAGGGCTACGAGAAGCAAAGTTCAACAAACTGCTCGACGCTGTGCAAATGACTATTGGCTCCAGCTCAGTGAGAGCATCCAGATCGCAGCGCAAACAGGCAACATTAGACAAATGTATGACGGTATAAAGAAAGCACTTGGCCCCCATAAAAGTAAGACGGCACCGCTAAAAACCATCAGCGGAGAGAAGCTAACCGATAAGGGTAAGCAGATGGAGAGGTGGGTCGAGCACTACTCTGAGCTTTACGCTAGAGACAATACCGTTACGCCTGCAGCCCTTGATGCTGTCAATAGTCTGCCAACTATGGAGGAGCTGGATGCCGAACCAACATTAGAGGAACTCAGTAAGGCCATTGATAGCTTGGCCTCTGGCAAAGCACCAGGCAGTGATGGGATTCCTCCTGATTTAATCAAATGCTGTAAGAGCACGCTATTACATCCCCTGCATAGGATGCTGTGCCAGTGCTGGGAAGAGACAACTATTCCTCAAGACATGCGAGATGCCAAGATTGTAACACTATAAAAATAAAGGAGACAGAAGTGATTGCAATAACTACAGAGGCATCTCTCTTCTTAGTATTGTTGGTAAGGTTTTTGCCAAAGTCATCTTAATGCGACTACACAAGTTAGCTGAGCGCATATATCCAGAGGCACAGTGTGGATTCCGAGCTGGCAGATCAACAACAGACATGATCTTCTCTCTCCGCCAGCTTCAGGAAAAATCAAGAGAGCAGAAAAGACCATTATATATCGCCTTTATAGACCTCACAAAAGCATTCGACCTGGTTAGTAGGGATGGACTCTTTAAAATCCTCCTGAAAATAGGCTGCCCTTCTAAAATGCTGGAAATGATAAAGTCATTCCATGACGACATGAAGGGAACAGTCCAATATGCTGGAAGCACGTCACAGCCCTTTGACATACGAAGTGGCGTTAAACAAGGCTGTGTTCTGGCTCCGACCCTCTTCGGAATCTTCTTTGCCTTACTCTTGAAACATGCATTCAGAGATGCAACTGAAGGAATATACCTTCACACTAGGTCAAATGGCCGTCTGTTTAATCTTTCAAGGCTGAAGGCAAAAATGAAAATCAGAAGGGTCACTATAAGAAACTTGTTGTTCGCTGATGATGCTGCAGTCGTCACTCAAAGCCAACAGGAGCTTCAGAGCTTGATGAATCGCTTCACTAAAGCATGCAAGGACTTTGGCCTCACAATAAGTCTAAAGAAAACGAATGTGCTGAGTCAGGATGTGGGTGCTGCACCAGTTATCACTATCGATAACTATGAATTGGCAGTGGTGCACCACTTCACATACCTAGGGTCTACCATCAATGACAAACTCTCACTGGATACAGAAATCGACAGCCGCATTGGCAAAGCTGCAGCTACGTTTGCCCGCCTCACATCGCGTGTTTGGGGAAACTCTAAACTCACAATGAAGACCAAAGCTGCGGTATATAATGCCTGCGTCACCAGCACACTCCTATATGGCAGTGAGACCTGGACGACTTATGCTAAGCAAGAAAGAAGGCTCAATACCTTCCATTTGCGGTGTCTACGCCGCATCCTCGGCATCTCGTGGAAAGATAAAGTGACAAATGTCGAGGTGTTGTCACGTGCTGGCCTTCAAAGTATGTATACGCTGCTTAGACAGCGCAGACTTCGCTGGCTTGGCCATGTTCGCCGCATGGAAGATGGTCGCATCCCAAAATATATCTTCTACGGACAATTAGCAGATGGCAAGAGAACAGTTGGGCGACCACAGCTGAGGTTCAAAGATGTGTGCAAGAGAGATATGAGGGCACTGGACGTGGATCCAGCAACATGGGAGGATGAAGCTATTTACGGCACTACTCTGAGCTTTACGCTAGAGAAAATACCGTCACACCTGCAGCCCTTGATGCTGTCAAATGTCTGACAACTATGGAGGAGCTGGATGCTGAACCAACATTAGAAGAACTCAGCAAGGTGTTATAATAACAACAACAAAAAACAATACGCTGTTTATCTTACTTAGTCGTTCCCCTTCTACCGTGAGGTGTATAGGTTTGGAAGAGAGAGCGCCAGACTATTCTATCGAGCTGTTTATCTGCTAAGTCTAAAATTTAAAAAGAATACTTTAAAATGATGTGGCTAAAAACAAGAATTAAATTTAAGTGGAATAAAAAATAAATAGCACATCATTTTTTTTACTTTTAATTATAATATAAACATAATGTATAATGCTCAGGATGAGAGAAGATACTTGGGATAACATACAAGAAAGGAAAACAGCAAAACTTAAACTACTAGCGGCAAGTACACATAATGCAGTTGAATCTTGCAAACTAACTTATAACTTGTTAAATAAAGAAGTGAAGACAAAAACTCGAAGAGATAAAAGACATTTCATCAATGAACTGGCCGTAGAAGCTGAAAATGCTGCAAGAACTGGTAATAGTAGGTGCCTTTATCAAATTACAAAACAACTATGTCACCAGCCTACTGCTATGGAAACACCTGTTAAAGGTAAATTAGGGAATTCAATACCAACAGAAAAAGAACAAATGAAGAGATGGGCTGAGCACTTCATGGAGGTGCTAAACAGACCACCACCAACAGTAACACCTGATTTTAATAATGAAACACCCACAACCACCTTGCCAATAACTTGCGATGAATTCACGCTGGACGAGATCAAACAAGCCGTTAAAAGATTAAAAAATTTTAAAGCTGCTGGAGTTGACGAAATTTCAGGGGAAATGATTAAAGCAGTTAATGACAACAACCTCTTGAGAATTTTAGATATTATAAATGAAGTATGGAGAGAAGAACAACCACCACAACAATGGAAAGACAGTATTATTGTAAAGTTACCGAAGAAAGGTGATCTATCAGACTGTAATAACTGGCGTGGTATATCTCTATTATCAGTACCTGGAAAATTATTAGGTTGCATGATGTTAGAAAGACTTAAATTGCATGCTGACGAAAAGATCAGAGAAGAACAAGCGGGTTTCAGGCCGAAACGATCATGTATTGATCAAATATTCACACTAAGAACAATTATAGAAGAGTCAGTGGAAAGGCAATCGCCACTTATTATCACCTTCGTCGATTTTCAAAAAGCCTTTGATAGTCTACACCGCCCATCATTGTGGAAGATACTTACAATCTATGGTTTTCCAACAAAATATGTGAATATAATCAAAGCGCTATATGACAATGCAAGATGTTGTGTTAGAACAAATAAAGGGAATACAGAATGGTTTACAGTAGAAACAGGGGTGAAACAAGGCTGTATTGTGTCACCACTACTTTTTGGAATAGCTATTGATTGGGTTATGAGAAACTATACCCACAATGAACAATTGGGTATAAAATGGACAAATGGAAAATTCCTGGGGGACCTGGATTTCGCAGATGATGTAGCATTCTTAAGTTCAACACCAAGACAATCCCAAGAAGCAATACATAATTTGTGTCATCTCTCGGTTAAAATAGGTCTCCAAATAAATGCCTCTAAAACTAAAGCTATGAACTTTTCTAACGAGACCTTTGATATCATCTTGAACGGGGAAAAACTACAGAAAGTTGAAAGTTACAATTATTTAGGCAGTAAAATGACTCAGGATGGTGACACAACAAGAGAAATCCATACTAGAATTGCTTTGGCAGCTAGCGCCTTCAATAGATTATCTAACATTTGGAAATTACGATCATTGAATATACATACCAAGCTTCGTCTGTTTAATTCAAATGTTATCTCAGTGTTAACATACGGCTGTGAGAGTTGGAAAATAACAAAATCATTGGAGAACAAGCTGAATACATTCGAGAACAAATGTCTTAGAAAACTCATGAACATCAGTTGGAAAGAATTCAAGACTAATCGACAAATAAGAGAAGACTCTAGGCAGAAATATGTCTCCGACTATATAAGGAAAAGACGATGGTCATATATCGGTCATGTCCTACGAATGCAAAACAACAGAATACCACTACAGGCGCTCACTTGGGTTCCTGAGGGTAAGAGGAAAAAAGGAAGACCAAAAGAAACACTCAGAAGAACAATAATAAGAGAAGGAAGAACGTTGGGCCTAAATAATGTGCAAGAGCTAAGAGGAGTGGCGTCACAACGAACAACCTGGAGAGCACTGGTTTCTGCCTTATGCGCCGTGTTTGGTGCTTAACGAATTTATTATTATTATTATTATTATAATGCTCAGTGCGCAGAATATACAAACATTTTGAATGCCAATAGTCAAATATACCCAGATTAATGCAGATTTTGAAATAAAATACCCAGATACCCAGACGGAAGCCCAAAAACAATCCAGATCTAGTAAAAAATACCCAACTGTGGCAAGGTCACTAAATAACATTACAAAGTAAAAAGACACGTAACAGCAGATAGACGTGTTAAAAGTTTCAGTTTTAACAGTTTCGGTTTCAAGAGTGTCGGTTATAGGTTTCAGTTTCAATTTCAGTTCTAGTTACATTCTATATATATATATTTTTTTTTTACTCCATAAAATGTTCTGCCTGATGTAGCATCGCCACAGTGGAGTTTAAAAAATGGAACAACACCCTTTACAGGCTATGAAAGCCTAGTTAGCACTTAATTTACAGAAAATTAGGATAGCAGACATTTGCATTTTTCTTGATGTAATTTTCACTTGACACCGGAACAGACAACCGATAGGTATTTTATTTCTTAGAAACGGATGCGCTTATTTGTATGGGTACAGATGTGATTATGCAGCAAGCAAGAAGATGCTTAAAGTAGTATTATCCGCTGAGGAAATGTTTTAACAGTGTATAATATTGAAATAATCATTTTACATCAATTTATAAATATAACTTAGACAGGTTAAAAACGTAAAAATACAGGATGAGTTATTAATTTTACCTTTAGTGAGATAGACTCGACCACTTGTCTACGCCAGTTTTTGACAAACAAAACGAAGGATACTGGTACATGAACAGGACAAAAAAGGTGCAGCCATTTTTTTTTATTTATTGGAAGTAACGTATGTAGGCTGCTAGTTAACTAATGTACATAGCGTTTAATATCGCAAGAACGTTTAACTGGTAACACTTAAAGTAAACCGTATTATCTATGCACCGCTTATGCCTTTAAGCAACATCGATAAAGCGTAGCAACGTAGACAAGATTGGAGGAACGGATACTGACTTAATGTAAGGAAACAGAAGACAAGGAGTACATTCATCGCACAGGGAAAAAGGCCCATATAAAAAACAAAAGAAATCAATACCAACACACAAACTGTTCATGTAAATATCAAGACTGTCCTAGACTGTGATATTGTTATAGTTGAACAGAATCGACATTATTGCACTCCGGGCAAACCTGTAAGGTGCTCAGTAGCCTAGGCCTATATGTCAAAGAGTGTGAATGCTAACTGTTCCTGAAGCTCGCTGGTTGTATACACGACGGATGCATCCTCTCATACATCCATCTCTGCTAGCCTTACGTTTGATGCCAAATTCCAACAGTCTTAACCTTGACGATTCATCTATTGCAGTGTCATTCTCTAACAGGCGATCATTAATTGTTCTCAGTACCTCTCCCTTATCCATAGCCAGTGTCAACACTATGGGTGCTCTTGATGATAGTCTGTCAGCACTTTCATTACCGTGTACTGCATGACAACAATAGTAGATCCACACCAGCTCCTGTAGATTAGAATCTTCTATGAATGTTTTCCACTCATACCGAAGCCAGCCATTTTGAACCTTCTGAAGCATGGACTGAGAGTCTGACACAATGACTGCCTTTGTTAATGAATTTTCAGTTAGCCACCTTAAGGCTGCATTAGCTACCTCTACCTCCATTCTCCTGCTGGAAGTTGTTATCTTGTAAGCCCCGCTGTGTTCGGTGACGATTTGCCCTTTACCCTAGCAGAGAAGCCCCATCCAGACTTATTGTTGACTAGAATCGACATCATTGCACTCTGGGCAAACCTCTAGATGCACAGTCTCCCTCAGTATATGTCAAAGAGTGTGATTGCTAACTGTTCCTGAAGTTCGCTAGTTTATAAACGATGGATGCATCCTCTCATACGTCCATCTATGCTAGCCTTACGTTTGATGCCAAATTCCGTCACACTTGGTTGGCAGCTCAGCCTCAAGAACCATATTGAGAATACAAAGAACAAAGCACTGAGGTGATTACAACTATTGAAGAGGCTTGCTGGCACTACACGGGGATCAGACAATGATACTCTGAGAGGCTTGTACCTTGGCTATGTCCATTCTGTGATAGAATATAACAACTCACTGCTTACTACCTGCTCCAAGACAAACCTAGAGTCTCTCAACAGAGTGCAAAGCAATGTTCTTCGACTAATTAGTGGAGCTATGAGATCACCTCCAACTGCTGCATGTGAAATACACACAAATGTGGAACCCCTTGGGTTGCTGCGAGATAAAGCTGCTTTAGAAGTTTATGAAAGATGTAAGAGAATGAACCGAAACCACCCCACTAGACACCTTGTAGGAAACTGGGCATACAAGCAAAGAATAAAACACAAGTCAGTCTTACTCCATGTCCATGAAATACAAGATAGATACCACCTCCCAGAAAGAAGACAAGATATACAGAAAGTAGTAAAGAATTTACCACCACTACCTGCTTAAAAACACCAGAAGTACAGATGAAATTAGTAGATGGAACAACCAAACATTCCAACCCAGTCAGTCTTATGAGTGCATCACAAAGAACCATTGATGCCTACCCTGAAGAATGGTTGCATGTCTACTGATGGATCTGCATTTAAGGCCACCATCAAAATAGGTTATGGTGTCTACATATGTTATCCAGATGGATCATCCAACTAGCTGTTTGATGCATGCAGGGACTTTTGCTCCAACAATGAACCTGAAATCATTGCACAGGAAACATCTGTATACCATCTGAAGACTATTTGATGCCTTTCCCTCAAAGGCTCAGAACATTGTCATTTTTACTGACTCAGTGTCTGCCCTTCAAGCTTTGGAAGGCAGTGGACATTGTAGAACTGAATTAGTGAAACTAATCCTGGATGCTATCAACTTATAACTTCCTATGGCATCAGAATAGTTATGCAGTGGGTCCCTGGCCACTCAGATATACCAGATAATGACAGAGCAGACAGATTAGCAAAGAAGGGAACAAGACAAGAACAACCATTCACAGCAACAACTCTCGAAACAGCCAAATCATTCATATGAACAACAAACAAAGAAACTTGGCTGAACAGATGGGCCATGGGAAACACTGGAAGTGAGGTTTACAGACATGGCTGGTCCTGATCATAATGACAACATCGGCCATCTTACAAGGAGGGATGAGAGCACTATTTTTCGGCTCAGATCACAACATATACCACTCAACAGTCACTTCAACAGAATCCAATCACAACACTCTCCAGAGTGCCAGCTATGTAACTACCCCTATGTAACTGTTGACCACCACCTCTTTGGGTGGCCAGCACTCTATGATGTTAGGAAAATGTTCCTTCCTCCGAGGCCAGATAAGTGGGACACCTTGTACGGAGAAACAAAACAACTTGTGAAAACATGGAGATATCACTACATGGTATTGGGCCGAAGGGTGAGAGCCTTAGCGCCGCTGGATCAATAACAACAACAATATGCCAAATTCCAACAGTCTTAACCTTGATGATTCATCTGTTGCAGTGTCATTCTCTAACAGGCGATCATTAATTGTTCTCCGTATCTCTCTCTTATCCATTGCCAGTGTCTCCACTGTGGGTGCTCTTGATGATAGTCTGTCAGCACTTTCATTACCATATACTCCTGCATGACCACAACAGTAGATCCACACCAGCTCCTGTAAGTTCAACACTTCTATGAATGTTTTCCATTCATACTGTAGCCAACCATTTTGAACCTTCCAAAGCATGGACTGAGAGTCTGACACAATGACTGCCTTTGTTAATGCACTTTCAGTTAGCCACCTTAAGGCTGTATTAGCTACCTCTAACTCCATTCTCTTGCTAGACGATTCCATGACGATTCTGCCCATTACCCTAGCAGAGAAACCCCAACTTGATTTCTCACCATGGATCACAGACCCATCAGTATACACAATGGCATCATTATCCCTGGCACAATCATGCATCAGTTGATTAATTTCCAGTTGTGCTTTCCCATTGCCCCAAGTTCTACACTCTCTGTCAAGGCTGATACTGACTTGCTGGTAGTTAATCCAGTTCTTATCTGACTTACTCCACTCTTCCCCTTTGAATATATTTTCAACTGTGGTCACGTGCTTGATCTTTGTCTCTGCCTGTGCCATTCATGTCATCCCCCTCTTTATTCTTGCTCCCTTTTGCTTGGGCCATCGCATATCTGAATCTAATCGACAGCACTCCAAGCATATACCTCATTGTCACAATGGGCATATCTGGCTTACAGATCAAGACTATACACATCCCTTCGTTTTGAATGCGTTCTAGCTGTTTACATTGTGTTACTGGCAGCATGAGTATTCCCAGCCCATACTCAATGAAGTTTCGTCTTCATGTCCTGAGGAAAGCACCAATTCACCTGTGATAAGTTTCTTCCTGTCTACCCCCTTACACTTTGTTTCACACATTCCCAGAACCTCGATTTTGTATTCCCTCATTTCTGCTGCTACTTGCGCCACTTTCCCTTGTTCGTTTAATGTCCGAACATTCCAGGTGCCAAATCTGGAAGTTCTCCTAGAAGAAAGAAGGTTAGTCAGCAACACAGAGGGACAGACAGCGATATCAAAATAAGAATACAAAAGGCAAGAGGAGCTTTCATTGCATTGGGAAATATATGGAGATCAAGAGAAATAGGATCCAACACGAAAATAAGAATCTTCATCTCAAATGTGAAGTCAGTCCTATTGTATGGCTCTGAGACATGGAGAACAACAAAGACAACAACCAAAAAGCTACAGACTTTCATAAATGGGTGCTTGCGTAGAATAGAGGGATTAAAATGGTATGACAAGGTTACCAACGTAGAACTGATGACAAGAACTAGACAAGTGCCAGTGGAACAAGAGATGAGAAGAAGACGATGGCGATGGATAGGACACACACTGAGGAAACCTGTTGATAGCATTACAAGGCAGTCCTTGTTCTGGAACCCGCAGGGCAAGAGAGGCAGAGGAAGACCAAGAAGTACATGGAGAAGAGAGTTGGAAACAGAGGTGAAAATGATGAGGAGAACATGGAAAGAACTTGAGATGATGGCACGTGACAGGAGGACTTGGCATGTGTTTGTTGAAGGCCTATGCTCCTTTGGGAGTGGAGGGTTATGAATGAATGAATGAATACTCAATGACCGATATGACTAGCTGATGATAAAGAAGACATAGTAATCTCTGCTCCAGATGTGCTGAGGCCATTATTTTCAAGGCTGCCAGACCTCTCCTGCATTTCTGTATAATGTGATCAACATGGTGCTTATATGATAGCCCGCGGTGCAACTCAACTCCACGGTATTTCAGCTTTTCTTGCCTTTTAGTTTTCTGTGATTCTGAAACAAGGGGAACCACAATAGCCAAGAAGTTATCAGATTTGCATAAATTGGGGCTTGTTCAGAATGCACTGATTAAAGTGGTCTGACGAGATCAGTAATGTGGAAATAAAGGAAAGAGCCAGACAAATACCAGAGGAACAAGAAGTGAGGAGAAGACACAATGTTGGATAGGAATAACGCTGAGAAAACATTGTTTTAAATAATAGCCATGACCGGTTCTATGGTGGCTGACATCTTGGGCAAAGATAAACATTTGAAACATTATTCTGGATTTACAGCACAAAATCAAATTGTTTATTTTTCAAAGAGTTTTCCACAGAACCACATATTCTTTTACGTTTAGATTTAATTTTGTAATAATAAATACTGTATGTCAGTAGGTGAACACCAATCAAATATCACACTGCGTTGGCGTATAGAATATATTTCCAAGTAAATAATTATTAGATGTTTTCTGGTTCATAATGTCTGTTACGCACACCAATAAATTTGGATAATCATTTTCACTTACCTTATTATTAGTCATCATCCAACTATTAATCCATGTAGTTGTGGCCTTTAGCATTTACTGTTTTGATTTCATGCTGTAAATTCAGAATAATATATTTCAAACATGTCCTAGGGATGCTAAAGGTTAGCTTTGCCTGGGTCACCAGCAACCTTAAAACCATTTCTGATTATAGGAATCGTAATCATGAGTCTTAAATCTACCTACAGATTTGGCATGACAGTCTATAACTTACCACTGTTGATGAATCTAACTGCTTCTATTGAAGGAAATAGTTATTTAGCAATGTCAATTTCATTATGGAGATTACACCAATTAATACAACTATTTGTTTCATATCTTAACTTATCCTCAAAAACTTGACAGCTAACCTTAGTTTTTTTGTTTTTTTTTATGTGGCAAAGCTTTTATGTCACTTAAAAATTCCCATGTGTTATTGAATTTTTGCATCTATCACATTGTCTGATTAAAGAATTAATAGCTGTGTTGAGTTTTACATTGAACACATGACTTAATAATCCTTTTTCTGGGTCATCTGGAGCAAGATTTCACTTGAAGAGACACCCCTACAGCATGTAAAATCATTCATATTGACTTGGCAGCAATATAGAGAAAGTTGGAGATACAGACAGCGGTATAAAAATTAGATTACGAAAGGCAAGAGGAACTTTCATTGCATTGGGAGATATGGATCAAGAGAAATCAAGTTCAAAATAAAAAAATTGACATCTTCAACTCAAATGTTAAGTCGGATCAGATGTTAAGTCAGATCAAATGTTAAGTCAGATCAAGTGTTAAGTCAGATCAAATGTTAAGTCGGATCAGATGTTAAGTCGGATCACATGTTAAGTCGGATCACATGTTAAGTCAGATCAAATGTTAAGTCAGATCAAATGTTAAGTCAGATCAAATGTTAAGTCAGATCAAATGTTAAGTCAGATCAAATGTTAAGTCGGATCAAATGTTAAGTCGGATCAAATGTTAAGTCATATCAAATATTAAGTCAGATCAAATATTAAGTCAGTTTAAATGTTAAGTCAGATCAAATGTTAAGTCAGATCAAATGTTAAGTCAGTTTAAATGTTAAGTCAGATCAAATGTTAAGTCAGTTTAAATGTTAAGTTGGATCAAATGTTAAGTCGGATCAAATGTTAAGTCAGTTTAAATGTTAAGTCAGATCAAATGTTAAGTCGGTTCTACTGTATGAAGAACGAAAACAAAACCAACAACACTGAAGCTACAGACTTTCATAGAATAGAATGATTTAAATGGTATGACAAGATCACTAACGTGGAACTGATGACAAGAATCAGACAAGTGCCAGTGGAACAAGAGATGACAAGAATCAGACAAGTGCCAGTGGAACAAGAGATGACAAGAATCAGACAAGTGCCAGTGGAACAAGAGATGACAAGAATCAGACAAGTGCCAGTGGAACAAGAGATGACAAGAATCAGACAAGTGCCAGTGGAACAAGAGATGACAAGTGCCAGTGTAACAAGAGATGACAAGTGCCAGTGGAACAAGAGATGACAAGAATCAGACAAGTGCCAGTGGAACAAGAGATGACAAGAATCAGACAAGTGCCAGTGGAACAAGAGATGACAAGAATTGGACAAGTGCCAATGGAACAAGGGATGACAAGAATCAGACAAGTGCCAGTGGAACAAGAGATGACAAGAATCAGACAAGTGCCAGTGGAACAAGAGATGACAAGAACCAGACAAATGCCAGTGGAACAAGAGATGACAAGAATCAGACAAGTGCCAGTGGAACAAGAGATGAGAAAAAGATGCTGGCAGTGGATAAGAATCTTATTGATAATACCTGATTATTAGCATTTCAAGGCAGTCCTTGTTCTGGAATTAACAAGATAAGACAGGTAAGGGGAAATTGAAGAACACATGGAAGACCTGAAATAGATGAGAAAGATACGGAAAGACCTTGAGCTGGTGACACAGGACAGGAAGGCTTGGTATAAGTTTGTTGAAGGCCTATGCTCCGTGGGGAACTGAAGAGTAATGGTGATGTATCTGGATCAACATCACTGCACTAATCATCAAACTGTCTTTGCTTTCACTTGACTTTGACAAATGGACTCATCTAGTTTTGTAGTTAATTTTTATTTGCTGGTACTTTTGCCCTTTCTTATCCATTTGCACAATAGTTAATGAGTAATCCATTTATTATCGTTTTTTTTATTTATTTCAGCATTCTTTACTTTGTGTTTGGAAGAT
This sequence comes from Oreohelix idahoensis, assembly GCA_024509875.1. Taxonomy (NCBI): domain Eukaryota; kingdom Metazoa; phylum Mollusca; class Gastropoda; order Stylommatophora; family Oreohelicidae; genus Oreohelix; species Oreohelix idahoensis. The sequence goes on from JAMPIV010022196.1 coordinate 345,134, forward strand.
TTCAGACACGGGACAGGGTGCCACATTCTAGCGCTTAGCCCCCAGGGCCCTAGCCTGAGTAGCCGTGACCTAATCCTGGTCTTGATGATAGCATTACAAGGCAGTCTCTGTAAGAGACGTAGAGGGAAACCTGTGGAACAAGAGGTAAGGAAAAGATACGAGTGCTGGAAAGAATAATTAAAACAGGAAAACTCCCAGCAACAAAATAATTGTTCTGTAAATAATTAAAATTAAAATAAACAACAAATTCTATTGTAAATAGCTATTGCCAAGTACAATCAAGTGTAATTAACATCCTGGTGAAAATAAATCACAAACAATGAAAATAATGCGACACTGAATACCCAAATTAAAACAGAAAAATTCGGTTAAATATGGTAGACTCTGCTGAGAATGTAGATGATTAGAGGTATATAAAGCTTCTGGTGCTATTCTGGTTTCCTTCCACTAAGACACAGTAAGTGTGTGATACAACTGAAACTGCTGGATATTTTTGGTGTGTGACATGACTGAGGCTGCTGGTGTGTGAGATGACAGAGACAGCTAGTGTGGGCATAACTGAGACTACTGGTGTGTGACATAACTGAGACTACTGGTGTGTGACATGACTGAGACTACTGGTGTGTGACATTGCTGAGACTGCTGGTGTGTGACATAATCAGACTGCTGGTGTGTGACATAACTGAGACTACTGGTGTGTGACATGACTGAGACTACTGGTGTGTGACATAACTAAGACTGCTGGTGTGTGGCATAACTGAGACTACTGGTGTGTGACATAACTGAGACTACTGGTGTGTGACATAACTAAGACTGCTGGTGTGTGGTATAACTAAGACTACTGGTGTGTGACATGACTGAGACTACTGGTGTGTGACATGGCTGAGACTACTGGTGTGTGACATGGCTGAGGATACTGGTGTATCACATGGCTGAGGCTACTGGTGTGTGAAATGAATCAGACTACTGATATGTGACATGACTACTGGTGTGTGACATGACTGAGAGTACTGGTGTGTGACATGACTGAGACTTCTAGTGTGTGAAATGGCTGAGACTTTGCTGATATGTGACATGACTAATTATGGTGGTATGTGATGTGACTGAGATGACTGGTGTGTGATGTGATAGAGGCTGTACTAGCATGTGACATAACAAAAGGATGCACTGGTGTGTGGAGACAATATTGAATAGTCTGTCCCGTATTAACTGTTTCAGGAAATGCTCCTAGATGTCAAGAGTAGCTGAAGGCTGCAAGAAAACCTGTCCTTGTGTCATTGGATGTTGCTGTGCATCCGGAGCAGTTCACTCTGAACCTGATAAACTGTGACCAGAAATTGTGTGCAGTCACTGTAAGGTAAGACTTTCACAGATAAACTGTGACCAGAAATTGTGTGCAGTCACTGTAAGGTAAGACTTTCACAAGTGTGTGCTTGTATAGAATAGAAGAACTGGAATAGTATGATGAGATCACCAGTGTGGAATTGATGACAAGAACCAGACAAGTTCCAGTGGAACAACAGGTGAGAAAGTAGACCCAGGTGTAAGAAATGATACACACTGAGGAAACCTATTGATAGCATTACAAGACAGTCCTAGCTTACTTGTTCAAGAATCTCCAAGGTAAATGAAATGTAGAGGTTTTAACGCTTGAGTATCAGGGCTTCTCAGTTAGCAATTACATTTGAGTACCAAGGGTTTTTGGGAAAAATTTCCTATGTGGGGTGGTGAAATTTAAAAAATCACAGAGACCGAATGAGACAACAGATTGACAAGAAATTTTCAGGTTGTCATTGGAAGTAGAATTGGCATGCACTGTTGAAAAATGTATTTAAAAATATTATAATGCACTCAAAACTCATCAAACTTTCCCAGATATATCGTAAGTGAACATTCTAAGAAAAGCAAGTATAATATGCTCTTGAGTGATATTGGGGTTGTTGTTATTGGTCCAGCGGCGTTTAGGCTTTGGCCCAATGCCATGTAGTTATATCTGCATGTTTCCGCAAGTTATTTTGTTTCTCTGTACAAAGTGTTCCACGTATCTGACGTCGGAGAAAGGAGGAGCGTTTTTCTAACATCATCGAGTGCTGGGGTTTAACACTTTGCTGACCAAATTCGACGATAGGCGAATTTCCGGTTGAAACCCTTGCTGACCAGATTCGACGAAAGTCGAATTAGTAACTCCACCAACGCAACAGACAGCCGTATCGATAGTTTTACGAAACAAGCCTCATCCGGGTATTTTTAACATTCCAAAATGGCTGCGCCCATGAATGATATCGTGAATCGCTGTTTATAGCCGAATTTTGAATAAAATTTCATTATTTTTAGTACAAGAGCCCATTCTTTGTTTTCATCATGTGTGATGATGGACACCAGACTTATAACAGAGATGATTCTGACTCTGGCAGCGAATCTGGGGCCGAAAGTGATATCTCATGGCTAAGTAGAGATGTTTCACTCAATCGAAACGCAACTGATAGCAGCGATAAAGAATTTGGATTAGATGAAGGTGATGTAGGTACATCTGAAGCAGGAGATGGGCGTGGCACAAGAGACCACAGCAAGACTGCACATCAAAATAATCTGTGGAGATGGAGAAAGCTTGCTCAAAATGAACTTGTTGAGCTTGACATGCTTCCTTCATATGAAGAACAACAAGGTGTCACGGCAGACACAACTGACTTTATGTCAATTGATTTTTTCAAACTTTTTTTCCCCAACACTGCCATAGATCTGATCACTGACGAAGTGAATAGGTACGGAGAAAATCACCTCTCTCAGTACACAGGAAATGCTAAGTACAAGAAACGTACTTGGGATAAAACTGATGCAGTTGAAATTTCTGCATTCATAGGCCTTCAGATTGGTATGGGAATGTGTTGCAAACCAGCAGTCTCAGACTACTGGTGTAAGAATTTTTGGTTGAATGATACACCATATTCGAGGGTCATGAGTCGGAACAGGTACCAACAGCTCCACAGAAATCTCCATTTTAATAATAATGATAACAGAATTGAGAGGGGGCAGCCTGGGTATGACCCCCTCTTCAAGCTCAGACCCTTACTGGATATTATTTTGCCTACATATAAGCAACACTACACACCTGGGCGGGAGTTGTCAATAGATGAATCGATGGTGAGGTTCAAGGGTAGAATATATTTCAAGCAATACCTGCCAGCAAAACCCACAAAGTGGGGATTCAAATTATTTGTACTCACAGATGCTAAAACACAATACTGTCTGAAATTGAAAATTTATACTGGTAAGGCAAATGATGAAGGTTCTGTTGGGGCAACTTCCAGGGTTGTGAAAGATCTTCTTGATGGATATGGCAACAAAGGACATATTCTCTACTGCGACAGCTTTTATTCAGCCCCAGCTTTATTTCAAGAGCTGAAAGAAATTCAGATTGGTGCATGTGGAACAGTAGCTGAGAATAGGAAGCATTTTCCTGAAGCACTGAAGAAAAAGCAACTCAAATTGAAAAAGGCAGATCATCCTGTGTTTTGTGCCACAGAAGATAAAGGCATGTTGGCAGTTACCTGGCATGACACAAAAAGAGTTAATCTTTTATCTACTGTTCACTCCAATGATGTTATGGACAAGACAGTTAGAAAACGAGGAATACCTGAGGGCAGAACAATTCAGAAGCCAGTGCTAGCAGAAAAATACAACAAAAGTATGGGAGGTGTCGACCACTTCGGCCAACTGGGTGCAAGCTATCCCTACCCACACAGATCATATAAATGGTACCTGCCATTATATCATTTCTTAGTTGAAACTGCCCTGGTTAATGGGCACATAACCTACAACACTGTCAACTCTACAAAAAAGATCACAGCAAAGAAGTTCAGGCAGGATGTCAGTCTCGCTCTTATTGAACCTGCTATTCTTCGACGCAATGTGACACCTTCAAAACCACAAGTCACAACAACACGACTTACTGAGCGCCACTTCATTGATAAATATGAAAGGGCAAGGTACAAACCAGACTGTAAAGTTGATGCGTGATGCCATATGATGATGGATGGTATCCGCATGTCTGGTTTTGTGTAGTGTGCAGATGTGTTCAGTCAAACAATGTTCATACAAAATAACAGGGCAATCCACATAGGACGTCAGTAAACTCACGACGTATAAAGTCAATGATGCTTGTAACAGCTAGACGTTTTTCTGTATCATTTATTGTGGACGCCACAGTGACAAAATGTATACGCGAATATGTAGGTACATCAGACAGTCATTATCACAGCAACAATGTCAGTATAGCAATGGACGGTAGACAGCATCATAATAAAGGTGATTCACAGACATGTCAATACATTATAAGGCTGTAATGTAGTCGGGGAAAATTCTCCATCCCTTTCTATCTTAGCCAGAAGGTAACCAGATGTATGAGATCAGTTCACTCTCCTTAATCTGACTTCAGCAAGACAGACACGTCTGCCGAAGTATAAATAATGTCCTCAAAAATATCCTCTAGTTAACAAAGGTTTTCCAAGCCTAGTTCATTTAACAAAGTAGCAAGTAATGGTCCTTGGGACATGCATCAACCGATGCAGTACAATACAGCGACATGTGAGCTGGGAAAACATCTCGTGACGACGACTTTCGAAGACAGGCTATGAATCGAAATCGCTCACGACCAAAAATCGATAGAGTTAATGGAAAGTCAATTTACCTTGCCTTCAGGAAATACACAGAAATATTATGCCTCCCGGCATGTGCAATACACTAGAGGTATTATCTCGAATAAACGAAATATCCATAAGAGGACTTTCACATTCCTGACAGAACAAAAAATAGCGGAGATCCTCTTTCAGCGAGGCATCTTTCTCGCCATTCAAATCGCTCACTCCACTGGTGGGCGGAAATCGATCGACCAAGAAGCAAGACCAGTCATGCGCAGTCCAGCGCAAAATGACCACAGCTCAAAACTTAACTGCATTCAATACCAACGCGAGAAGACAAATGCTTACCGAGAAAAGTGACTATAAATTTCAAGCAGTTGTTGCCCTTGCGTTATAAAATAGATATTGTAATAAAACGATGTTGCGAGAATTTCTCACGCAACATATCACCACCTCCTCCCGATAAAAAAAATGTGGAACATATTTTTTTTTTAAATATCAAAGAGCATGCGATAAGCGGCTCAAAACGCACGAATTATGCGCTGATAATTAATTAAATTGCCTAACATGAGGCTAAATATAGAGTGTCTGGTGAGGATATACCTCAACAGAAAAATAAATATGTCTCAAAAAATATTCAGATCGGGGAGGTGTCACCAACACACATCACGTTAGCATGTAAACACAATATACGTATGCAAGTTACCATAATCATCATTAAACAGCATACTCTAATATTGTCTTTAAAAATGGATGTACAAATCTGATAGGAAAATTTAATTAGTACATTATTTGGCATGTAATGACATAAGTACATAGTAAAGTTAAACTACATGACGATCCAGGACATATGCTCTGGCATTCCGAGGGTAAGTACACAATCTAGAACTCGTCATGCTTGATACTAGTAAGGTAAGTCCTCAGCTCATCAATGACATTCTGAGAAAGTACAAGCATTATAATGCTAATTAATAACTAATATGCTTCATAAGGTACAATACATTATTAATAATTGTGGCTGTTTAGTAAACTAACGGCCCTTATATTAACCACTCAGTCCTCCTCTATCATCTTAAAAAACGAACAGAAGAAGATGAATACAAAGCACGATAGTGTGTACATATAAAGTGAGTACAGATGTGCTAATCTATTGTAGTAATATAGGTGTGTTATGACTCTGTAATATATAGGAATATAGGACAGAAGTATTAGTTGGAGTCATGTGGGCATCTAGACAAAATGTCAGCCATCACATTATCCGCACCACGGATAGCTCGTACCGTGAAGTGAAAAGGTTGAAGAGCTATAGCATATCGAGTGGATCTCGAACTCTTCAAATTCTTAGTCTGAATAGCTGTAAGAGCTTTCTGATCAGTCTCTAGAATGAAATGTGCGCCCAGGAGGAATCTTTGTAGTTTTAGAATTGACCAAACCATCGCTAACAACTCACGGTCTAAAACCGAGTAGTTCCTCTCTGCCGCATTTAGTTTTCTAGAAATGTACATAACAGGATGCAGAGTATTTGCATATTCTTGCATCAGTGCTGCTCCAATCCCAGTGGATGAAGCATCACTCCGAAGAACAAAAGTCCTATCAAGAGTAGGTAATCTTAAGATGGGAGGAGAAGAAAATATATTCTTGATTTGGTCTAGTGAAGATTGGCATTCTTCAGACCAACGGACCAGATTAGGCGAACCTTTCTTCAACAATGTTGAGAGAGGTGCCATGATCGAAGATAAATTTGGAATAAATCTCCCATAAAATTGAATTAAACCTAAGAGACTCCTAACTTGTTTCTTCGTTTTAGGAACAGAGATGTTCAGTATTTTGGAAGTATTGTGGTCTTCTGTCTTCAAGAGACCATGACCAACACGATGACCCAGGAAAGAGATTTCACCAAAACCAACAAAAGCTTTAGAAGGTTTTGCTGTCAAATTATTCTCACGTAGAGTGGACAGTAAGTCATATAACCCTAAATAGTGATCTTCCCAGGTATCACTGAAGAGACAGATGTCATCTAAGTATGCGATGACATCCGAACGATGTGACAGAATTCGACGCATCATGCGAACGAAAGTGGCAGGGGCGTTCATGAGACCAAAAGGCATAACATTCCATTGAAATAGACCCCTAGGTGTAGAAAAAGCAGTAAGAGGTTTGGCATGCTCTGCTAAAGGCACTTGCCAATAACCTTTAGACAAGTCAAGTTTAGTGAAGAATCTAGAATTAGAAAGTCTAATCAGTAGATCTTCTAACAAAGGCATCGGTTCAGCATCGAACTTTGTGACCTGATTCAATTTGCGATAATCAACGCAAATTCGTATGTTCTTATCCTTCTTCCGGACAATAACCATGGAAGAAGAATATGGTGAAGTCGATGGTTCAATTATATTTAATTGAATCATTTCATCCAATTCCTTTTCCACCTGCGACTGAAAGTGTATAGGAATAGGATAAGGCCTAACCCTAATTGGATTATTGTCGGTAAGAATTATGTCATGTTCTATGACATCTGTGTGTCCAGGAATGTCAGTGAGAACATCCTGAAATGTTTGTAACATCGACGAGACTTGTCGATGTTCGTCACCAGAAAGATTAGGAGAAACAGAAACGTTTTTCCAAGATTCCGTGGAATGTAATGGAACCACTGGAAGGGGAAGGTTGACATCAGAGAAGGTAGCTTCCTCATCCTGTATGACAGACAGGGATGAATAATGACCGTGAGGTGCAGGAGCATCATCCGTTGCCTGGAAAATAGGCAGCAAATAGTCCGGACGTTCGTGAAATTCCGAAAGCATGTTTATGTGGAAAGTTTTATGCTTTCCATCAATATCGACCACATAGTCAACATCGGAAACCCGAGAGACTATTGCATACGGACCTTTCCATGCAATAAGAAGTCTATTTTCCCTACTGGGGAGTAGGACGAATGCTTTGTCACCTGGACAAAGTTGTCGTAGACATCTATTCTTGTTAGCAAACTGCCTTGCCTTCTCTTTAGCAATTTCTGATGAAGCAGTTGCTAGCTTACATGCCTCAATGATCTTTTGTCTAAGAGCAATGACATACTCATATGAGGATTGAGTTTCATCGCTAATATCATCGGCAGTGATGAGATCGTGTAATAAAGACATAGGGCCGCGTGGACGCGCGCCAAAGACAAGTTCGAAGGGAGAAAATCCTGTGTGTTCATTAGGGACTTCTCTATAGGCAAAGAGAGCCGCGGGTAAAACCCTGTCCCAATCTTGAGGATGATCTTCAGTTATCTTACCAAGCAAAGTCTTGAGCGTTCTATTCAGACGCTCAACTAACCCATTAGACATAGGATGGTAGATACTACTGAGAGATCGTTCAATATGTAAGGTAGACATTACCTGTGACATAGTGTCAGATATGAGTTGAGTGCCATGGTCTGACAATATTTCTCTGGGGAACCCCAAGCGAGAAAATATCAACCAAAGAGCATCTGCGATATCTGTAGTAGATATGCTCTTAAGAGGAATAGCCTCTGGCCAACGTGTGCACATATCGACACATGTAAGGATAAACTGATGTCCTCTGGCCGACTTGACCTTAAAAGGGCCAATAATATCTATGGCCATTTTCTGGAACGGCCGAATAGGAATGTCAGCAGCCTGGATAGGCGCAGCATGTCGTGGTCCTCTAGATTTGACCTCCTGACATACCTTGCATGATCGGCAGTAAATACGAATGTCCTTATTGACAAAAGGCCAAAAGAAAGCCGCAAGGACTCTCGACTTCGTACGGGCAAAACCCATATGTCCAGCACATTGCGAGTCATGAGCATGTTGCAATATTTGCACTCTCATGCTCTTGGGAACAAGAATTTGCGAATGTGCCGACGTAGTCGAATCTTGTACCATACGTACAAGTACGCCGTTTCTCATTGCAATCCAAGATTTTCTATTTGTATCCTGATTCGGATCACCTTTCTTCGCAAGAATGAAGAATTTTTTTAAAGAAGGATCTTCTTCTTGCAATTTTATGAAAGAGTCACGAGTAATCACTAAGTGACTATCTTGGCTATCAACTCCATTATCACTATTCAGTGAAGTTTCGGGTGTTTGTAGAGCTTGTGCTCTTGTAACCACTGCATTTGTAGCTTGCATGTTATTATCTTCCCAAGCAGCAATCTGCTGTGGGGTACACTCCCTAACTCCGTGAATACGACCAATAATAAGGTCCGCAATAGGATTAGGTAAGAGACAAGCATGCACATCTCCAGTAAAGAAAGGAGTGGCAATGCGAATTACAGCAGTAGGATATTTTTCTAGAGTGCCGCCAAATGTGTCACATTTAATAACCCTTCCTGTAGCACAAGATGGATCTACAAGCGATTGTCTAACACCAATAGTGGTGCATCCGGAATCGAAAAGTAGTGAGACCGGAGTATCATTAACAAGACCCTTATGTAGGATTAAAGAACCCCTCCCGTCATGCGCAACAGCAGCAGGAAGAGCGGGAAGTGGGTGACCACAACTCAAAGTAGTTATGGTACCCGGTTCGAATAAAGTACTGCATTGGGGGCATTTGTTTGCTCTCTCAAAGTCAAAAGCAGAACTAGTGACAGCGTCAAAGTTTTTATTATCAACAACATGATTACAGGCTCCCTCAGTTTCCTGTTGTACAGAATTAGCCTGCTGATATCTCTTTTTTTTGTGTTGAGATCTACCCCGACTATTATTACCTCTGAAGTTATCAGAGTTATTATTATCTCTGCAGTTATTATTGTCTCTATTGTAATTGTTATCATGATTCGAATTCCAGTTTCCACGATTACTATCATGTTCACATTGATGCGAACATCTATTTGTTTGGTTTTGAGGTCTTCGGCAGGAATAACCTCTATTACCATATCCTCTTTTGAAATGCCTATAATTATTAGGGTGATAGTAACGACCACTATCAGGTTGTCTCCAATTCTTCGAAGAAGAATCACCATGAAATTGGTTTCCATGATTTTGACAGAAATTACCGCTACTCTTTCTATCAAAATTTTGTTGGGATCTACGAGCAAAGTTTTGGCCATACGGAGCTGCCGAAGCAACTGGTAAACCTTCTTTCACCTTAGAGTTACCCATGGTTATGTGTGGGTGCGCAGTTACGTATTGGCAACAGAAATCTTCCATTTCTTTTATTGTTTTAGGTTTACGTTCATGAAGGAAAGCAAGGAAAGACTCATTGACAGACGACATGACTTTGTCTCTAAGTATTAAGTCCATAAGTCCTTCATAAGTTTTTTCCGTCTTAGATAGTTCAACCCATCGTGAGAAAGTAATGCGTATTCTTGCAATAAACTCGGAGAATTCAACTCCATTTTCAGGTAACATGTTTTTAAATTGTAGACGATAGCCGTCTTCGTTAAGCTGATATTTCTTTAACAGAGCGGCCCTGACAACCTCATAATTGTTCTTGTCAGGTTCATCCACCATATTTAATATACTTAGAGCTTTACCTGTCAGTATCCCTGATAACTGATAAACATATTTTGCTTTGTCTATGTTATGAGCTGTACATGCTTGTTCAAATCTGTCCAGATAGAACATTATGTCATCACTGGAAGGACTAAAAGTTGGCAACTTAATCTTAAAAGTATCATTATTAGCCTTACCAGAAGATGAACCCTTGTTTGAATCATTACCATTACTCATGTTCATCAATTTCAATTTTTCCAACTCTAAAGCTAAGACCTTTTCTTCATGTTCCATTTTTGCTTTCTCTTTCCTCTCATCAGACTCTCTCTGTAATCTTCTCTCCTCAGCCTGAGCCTCTATTTGAAGTCTTTCAGCTTCTTTCTCAAGTCTTTTATTCTCAGCTTCTTTTTCAAGTCTTTTATTCTCAGCTTCTTTTTCAAGTCTTTTATTCTCAGCTTCTTTTTGAAATCTTTCAGCTTCTAGCTGGAGTTTTCTTTCCTCAGCTTCTGATTCCCTTTTTTGTTTTTCCATTTCCATTTGGAATCTTTTTTCATCCACCTGCATCTGCAGTTTCTTTTGTTCAGCTTCCATTGCTTTATCATATCGAGCAGTTGCAAATTCTTCTAACTTATCACCAGTCTTCCCAAGCAATTTACCCTGCTCAATAAAGTGCTCAAATGTAGACATGTTGTCTAACATATGAGTCCAAAACCTGAAATAATTAACTAATTTATTTCAAACCTAAGTGTAACAAGTCTTAATTAAGCACTTGTATATTCACATCACCTTATATTATCCCAGTCTCTGTGGGAAACAAGTCTCCAATCAAAGAACTTGTATATGAAATATCAACAATCAATTCTTGATCATAAGTGCACTTCTCATTCAATAGTGCACGACACTATTCATCATTCATTTATCATCAGTGTAGTAGTAACAGTGCATTAGCATAGCCCATTAACTAATTACTATAACTGTAAACAATGACTATGTAAACACATGCAGAATGTAAACATTGAAAATGTAAACAATGCAAACAATGTAAACAATAACAATGTAAACAATAACAAAGATCAGCAACAATACAAAAACGTTCGCAGAAATCAACTAAAAATAAAGCAGAAATTAATGAAATATCACAAAAAATGTGACGATATCTGCGATATAATTAAACAAAATACATGACACCACAGTGTATAAACAAAAATGTAGTATGAAACTAAACTGTAGTCAAGAGTAGGCTAACAAATACAAACAAATCAAAACAAAACTAAAGAATGCGAAATAATAACGAAAACAATATTAAAACATGTCATCACAGCTAACATAAATAGCAACAGAAGTCGCTTAGCAAATTCCAGTATCGGAAATTTGCTCACCCTACAGAAAACGCTCACAATAGACGACCTCTATGACGTGGCATAATCTAAGGGAGACACCACCCAACCGAGAACCCGCTGAAATATAAAAACATATAAATATACGAATAACATATAAACATATAACATATAGAATGAGATGATACACAGAAGACTCAGCAGAAGTATAAGGGCACAGTTTACATACAAACAGGCCACTTAACTTATAGGCTTCCAATCGTAGAACAGCAGAAAAAACGGATGTCAATCAACGTCCTAAAGAGCGAAGCTCCAACGATGATGGCACATCTGAACTGCTTCCACTGCTAACACGATGGTACTTGAGCTTCTGACATACTGTATGTTGAGTTGTTTCGGCACTTGACCTTCTAATCCAAAAGTAAGTTGATGGAAATCGGTACTTGGCCTTCTTCAGAAAACAACCCGTTTCAACCGGCACTTGACCTTCACAAAAAACGACAGCACTGGAACCTTGACAGCAGCAACTTGCTTGACTTGCGTAAAAGATAACAGCAGTCCGAGTTATCCGGCAACATGTAACAACGCCGGGTACTGTCAAATTCTTGTTTCCGTCAAAAAGTTGAAATTTTGACTTTTACCGGGCAACGCCGAGTACTTTGAAAATTTTGAAGATGTTGACTGTCTTGAAGAATGTTAATTTCTTGAAGGATGCTGATGAATTCTTGTTGAAAATGAAGTGGGTAAGGGACCCCGTGTTTGCTGGTACCAGAATCAAACCAGCTTATGGCCACCAAATGATGCGTGATGCCATATGATGATGGATGGTATCCGCATGTCTGGTTTTGTGTAGTGTGCAGATGTGTTCAGTCAAACAATGTTCATACAAAATAACAGGGCAATCCACATAGGACGTCAGTAAACTCACGACGTATAAAGTCAATGATGCTTGTAACAGCTAGACGTTTTTCTGTATCATTTATTGTGGACGCCACAGTGACAAAATGTATACGCGAATATGTAGGTACATCAGACAGTCATTATCACAGCAACAATGTCAGTATAGCAATGGACGGTAGACAGCATCATAATAAAGGTGATTCACAGACATGTCAATACATTATAAGGCTGTAATGTAGTCGGGAAAATTCTCCATCCCTTTCTATCTTAGCCAGAAGGTAACCAGATGTATGAGATCAGTTCACTCTCCTTAATCTGACTTCAGCAAGACAGACACGTCTGCCGAAGTATAAATAATGTCCTCAAAAATATCCTCTAGTTAACAAAGGTTTTCCAAGCCTAGTTCATTTAACAAAGTAGCAAGTAATGGTCCTTGGGACATGCATCAACCGATGCAGTACAATACAGCGACATGTGAGCTGGGAAAACATCTCGTGACGACGACTTTCGAAGACAGGCTATGAATCGAAATCGCTCACGACCAAAAATCGATAGAGTTAATGGAAAGTCAATTTACCTTGCCTTCAGGAAATACACAGAAATATTATGCCTCCCGGCATGTGCAAATACACTAGAGGTATTATCTCGAATAAACGAAATATCCATAAGAGGACTTTCACATTCCTGACAGAACAAAAAATAGCGGAGATCCTCTTTCAGCGAGGCATCTTTCTCGCCATTCAAATCGCTCACTCCACTGGTGGGCGGAAATCGATCGACCAAGAAGCAAGACCAGTCATGCGCAGTCCAGCGCAAAATGACCACAGCTCAAAACTTAACTGCATTCAATACCAACGCGAGAAGACAAATGCTTACCGAGAAAAGTGACTATAAATTTCAAGCAGTTGTTGCCCTTGCGTTATAAAATAGATATTGTAATAAAACGATGTTGCGAGAATTTCTCACGCAACAAAAGTGTGTAAGGCTGCAGGGAAAAGAAGCCAGACTGTCATGTACTGCCCAGATTGCAATGTACCTCTATGCACGATACCGTGCTTCAAATTATACCACACAGTCGAGGATTATCAACGATCCAGACAAAGACTCTTGCAGAGGCCTACAGCTACAACTTCAACCCCAGTTAATGAAGGAAGCAGCTCAGACTCCAACTAGAGGTATGTAACTATTCAAAACATTCACAAACACTCATTGTCAGATGCCGCAGACACAGAATACACTCAAAAAAGACAATACAAAAATTAAATTTTCTTTGCATTTTATTCACAATTTTTATGAGCCTTTTATGTTGAAATACATGGTTATTAACCTTTAGCACGCTGCATTCTTTGGCAAAAATTGTCGCCTACAGCTGCATTCTTTTTCCCAGCGTCCCGTTTTTATAGTGGGTGACTTGTAATGTCTATAATTTTTGTGTTTCTTGGTCAATTGCTATAATTTTTGGAATTTTTATAAATAAATGAATGATGAATCTGATGATATAAAATTTGTTTGTGTACATGTTAGATGTGATAGGAAGAGAGGAAAGGAAAGATGAAAAAAACGAAAAAAAATGTAAAAAAAATAAAAAAAAATTTTTTTTTAATTTTAAAATTAAAAAAAAAATTAAAAAAAATAACCAACACACGAAGAGTCCATTTCCCTTGCATCTCAATGAAAGTCATTTGACCAATAGACCAATACAAATCAAATAACGATCTTTTCGTTACACCCATCATCAGTAGCAAAGGAATAAACGCTCTCGTCAGCCGTGATATTCGATCGCAACCCTAAACCTTTCCGACACACTTAATCCTAACCCCTTAAAAAATACATACCAGGAAAGCCATTCTACTTTCGTTTCCATCTCAGCCATCAAACATATTCTGAGAACCGATATCAGCGCTTATAAAGACAAAAATTTCATCCTTACCTCATGGCGTCAGAATCCAATGAAATTATAGCGAAAATGGCTGCGTGTTCGATGCAGATTCATTTCGATTTAAAAAATTTACAAAAAATAAACGCGGATACACCCATCACTTTTGTAAAATCGGAAATGGAAGCTAACTCTCTTGCAAATAAAGTTACAACTTAACATCCGGGGCTGAAAATCACGTGTACACAAGTCATGTGCTAGAAAACGATGATAAACGCTGTCGACATATGTTGACAACAGCTGGGAGAACATAGGTTGCCTTCGTCGACATATGTCGATCGCAGCGTGCTAAAGGTTAATAAATCAGTACATCAATTAAGATTATTTTCTTCATTGCCATCAATGTCCCTAACATTTTATTGCACTGACATCAAACAAATTCACTAAACACTGGAAAAATATCATGGTTTTAAAACATCTCCTGAAATTTCTATAAATAGCCACACAAATTCAAGATGGCCGCCATGATCATGTGACCAATTTGCATAAAATATATTTTTATAGATGTAGCAACCATTCATAATGGCGCTCTGAAAATTTCAAAACCCTATGTCTGTTTTTCAATTTTTTATGAATTTAAAAAAAAAAACAGTTATTTTTAAAGAAATCTGCAAACACCCTTGGTAATGGGAGACATTAATGCTCCGGATCGCTGGTCAGCAAAGTGTTAAAACTATTTTAAATGGACATAAAATTCCAGTGTCTGTAATGACAAAAGAGAAATATTCATGGGGTATTGACGTGTTTTCATGCAAAGAGAAATGAAAAAATACATACTTGTCAATTTGGTTTAACTGGATGCATTAGTCTAACAAAATATGGCCACAGATGCAATTATTGTTACTTTTTTCTCTGGCTTTGGGGGCCTGTTTCCTTCCTGGCGGCAGCATAGTCCTCACATTTATGAAAAATTGAAAAGCAGGGCACAGCACAGAGTGGCTTCTCACATCCAATACAAAATAATCTTGTCTGGACTCTAAATCCAGCAGAATAACAAGCAGTGCATCTTGGTCAATGTGATTTATCTTATACTGCGGTGGAAAGTGGTTGTGTCCTGCGACGACAAGTCTGTCAATTGTCACTGAAGCACCAGTGGCCTGCACTTTCTTGAGGTGTCACCTTGCATAATCTAATACCAGAGCTTTAGCAATCTTGAGCCTAAACTACTTTGGTATAATTGTAGGTTTGGCAGCTTCACAGTACTGAATTTATGCATTTTCAAGGGCAACTTGTATGACCCAAAAAAAAGAAGAATTGGTTGATACCACTTGAAGCAGCAAAAAAAGGTAAAAGTAATTAACCAGTCTTGGATTAAAGTGATCTACACCACCCCATTTGTCATTATAAACATCTGCTATGACAGGTTTTTCCACTGTCTGGTGTCTGCATCTAACACGTTTATCAACAACATTGTTTGTGTGGATTGTGCTGAGCAAATTCACGCATTTTGTATCTTGCCACAAACAGACAAGCATGTTTCCTGACCTAGCAAAAACAGGTGAACTGCCACACATGATCTCCATGTTTTTTTCCCCCTCAAAATTACAGGAAACTGTCTTTTGCTTTCTGTAACAGTTCCAAAGGCACCTGTTCCTGAAGCTTCTAACATGCTGAAGTGTTAACATTGTCAGTATATGTCACAGGATTGCCTCCCCTTGCTTTGCTGTAGTGGCCCACTAATGGTTACAACGCAAGCACATCTAAAAGTAGGTCGTCCAAGGTATCTATCTTTGTGCAAGATTATTCTTGGCAAAGATGTAAATAGAAGATGAATGGCGTTTCTACCTTAGGGGAGCCTTCACAAGAAATTCCCAGAAGTCAAGAACAAATGCTGCTTAAGGGCTGAGCAAATTTGTTAACTTATTATCTGGCCCATCACCTTTTGTGAAGTGTTTATGCAATGGTTCATGTTCCCAATTGGAGTAATCCAACGAATGCCCTCTTATAAGTAATGGCTCTATATATATATATATATATATATATATATATATATATATATATATATATATATATATATATATATATATATATATATATATATATATATATATATATATATATATATATATATATATATATATATATATATATACAGGTATGTATATATATATATATGTATTTATCAAGAAAAACTGGCTAATACATTTGCTTTTGTACATATAAACTGAATCAACTATTATTGTTTAGTTTAAAATAACATACAACAAATTTAATAGTCAATTAGTTCAACAAGTTAAAATAAGGATTAAATGGGGTGAAAGTTATATTAAATTTTTCCTCATTGAGGTTTTGGTAGGGCGTTAATAATTTCCGTATATTTGCTGTAGCCTGTTACACACAACTTAGCTCTAGATGAGTCCTGCAGCTGTGGTTTCCGTCACTTCTTTTTGGTGATGAGTACACTTCTCCACATAATTCGTCCCTCACACTAGTGGCGTAGGAACTTCAGTACTTAAGTCTGATGTCTTGGAACCCCTAACTGTGACAAATAGACAGAAACAAATGCCTTCTGCTGAGTACATTTGTTCTTCGCAAACTAACAGGCCCATTGTCATGCGCTCCACCCACCAATGTTAACCTCTCGGAAGAATTAAATTCCCGAGCACATAATGTAACTCAGGGAATATGATGAAAATTCACCAATATCTTTCTGGTGTCAACTAGGAAATTGTGTCTGGAGTGCATGAATAATGATTTGCCTGAATTACAATTAAAAAGGTATATAAATCTCACAAAATGATTCTATACACTTTAGGCACATGTGATGTAATTATCACTCATTACTCATCGCTACTGCCGTCGGGGTCTGGGGTTGCTCTGCTGTTGGGTTTCCCGCACGACTAGCCAGAAACAATCACCAGCTCTTGTTGTAGTGGTTCATGCATATACTATTTTCATATGTTGAGGTTGCCAGCCTCGTATATAACCACTTGTAACAAAGTTTGATTTTGCTGGGGAGGTTATGATGGTATCCTAAAAGAATGAAATCCGTGTCTGTATTAACCGTGTGAGGTCAAGCACATGTAGGCCCCTGACTCTATAAATGATGATGATGAATTATGTGCAGGGAACCTAACGCTACCTCCCTAGATCTCACACGGTCACTATTTTGGCTCTAGTGTCTGGTGTATGATGTACCTAGTGTCTAGGGGAGAAATGAAATGATAGTACACAACACAAAAACACTTTAATTTTCTATGAGGAAGTGAATAAAACCAGTGGTTAAGTTTTTCTTTAAAATGAATATTTTTTTCTGTACAATTTAATCTGCCTGTCCAGCCATATCTTTTGGAGGACAAGATAGTTTACAGAAAAGATCAACTAAAATATCTGGACTCTTTGTCCACTAACTATAAAGTCAATATATATCTTTCCTGTTGGAATGTTCACAGCTTACACTTTATTCATCTAAGAGGGAGAGTCACTGTGTATGAGGGGCTGTAGTTTCATCATACCCATAAACTTCCTGAGTATGATTTGAAATACCAGTGTTTATTAAACGAAAGTGTCAGATATACCCAGATGCTTAACTCATCACCTGGGATTCCTTGTAGAATGATAATACAGTATGAAGTTGCAGAAAATCTCGATCTCTCAAAATGCCCAAGCTCCTCCCGTTATCTTTTGACAGCATAAACAAATGGTCGGAGACTTGATGGCTTTGTTCTCACTCAGCAGGTTTCTTGTTACCAGCTGGCAACAGGAAATAAAACCTCTGCAACAAAAGGACACCCTGGCCTTTTATATCTGATCACTTCTTATATTTATTATTTTCCTACAGTGATATGGGGTCAGCCTCGCGTGCATTACAGGTGCACTCGCCCCTAATTTTACATGACTCACACCTTGCTGTGACCACACCTCAGGTCCCTATGGCAGATACGCCACTGTACGTTTACATAGTTTTCCTCAATAAAATAATGTGGAGTAACCACATTTCCTTTGGTATGATTTTCTCTTCTTTTCTTTTTTTAAAATTAAATGCTTAAGGCATGTTAAACAGTGTTCATGGAACACAGAGGCTTACTAACATATTCTAATGCAATAATTATTAAAACACAATCATGACAACATACATCAGTTAGATACAGTTCAATGTGAGGACTCAACAATGTCTGCTCCCAGCACGTCCTTCACTTTTCCCAATAGCAGTATCTAACTTTGGCACTGGGATTAAACATATTAAATTCATAAAGCATTCTTACCACAAATTTCAAGAAATATAAACAAATGACGCTGACTTGCAAAGAAGTGGCCTCAGTTTCTTCTGCACTGTCCAGACTGTGAATACTTCTTTATTTAATTTTAAAATTAACACAGCTGATCTCAGCGTATTTGAATGAAAAGTTTTGTTCAACTGGCAATGAATAATGAAAGCCTTTTGCTAATATTTATTAGCACTGGCCAATCGAAAGCTTGCGACTACCAGAATTCAAATGTAGTTTTTGAAAAACAAAATTAATTCCAAACAAAATCTGCGTCTGGTAATCGATTGGCCAGCCTGCTTTAGTTATGCCAATACAAAAAGATGTTTCGTTTTGGATTACATTTTCCTACCGCTCACCTCTCCTCCTATACTCTTGTTACCCAAGCGAATTTGAATGTACCTCAATGCCTCTTTTCTTAGCTGCCGTCCCCACTAACGTTATGAAAAAAACAAGCAGGAACAACAATCTGTCTGGTCGCGCGTCCGTAGACATTTAGTATTTTCTCAATAACTTGGCTAATACTTGGACTACCATATTTTTTAAAACATATTCTTGCTCAGTGGACTCTAAGCTATACTATCATATGATTTTTATGGTCAATTTCATATTGGTTTAGATTTTCAATTTTGTCACTGTCAATCGTCAAATAAAAATTTTACACAAGACGGCCATCTTCCCCCCTTTCTCATCTCTCGCTAGCATGTATTTTCAAATAACTACTTGTTTTAGGGACGTCAGTAATACTACCGCGAGGAGGAAATAAAATTGTCTGCGTGTTTGCCTCTGTTGGCTTTGCCGTAGCGTGTATATATGCATGGCAAACGTGTCAAGCGAAGCGGGGTTTTGAGCGGCGGGTATTTGAATAGGCGTTAAATATTTGTATTGTCTCGTGTTACACTACCAAAAAATGTAAGGATTACTACTTATTACCAGCGTTAAAGTCAAAATATTACGTTAATTCAGACAGTAGTTTGGCGGCACACTTCCGCAAAATCGTTAGTTGTAAGTCTTGCCGCAGTCTCTATCAGATCGGGCAAAATGTTAAAAATGTACGTCACAAGGAAAGCGAGTAGGTTTAAGAGGTGGGATCGGTTCTAAGCCTTTCCATGGCACAAAATTCAGCGCTATGCTGGCGTGTGAGAGTATCACCGTCAGACACAATAGGGCGGGTTTATTTATTATCATTTTATGACTAAAATCTTACTGAAATGAGCGATTATTATCGCAGATTTTACTACACCACTTAGCAAGAAACCTGTAAAATTTACATTAGTAAATAATTTGTTTACTACTACTTCTTATTTGATCCTTAGCTTCGACCGTCAAAGCAGTCAGTGGCCATCACGCCTAGTGGCGTCTTGTAGGGCAACAACAAATTGATTCCACTTTGCTCGGTCGGTGGCCATCCTTTGTACAGTGCCCCAACTCTGGTTCATTCTTTGCATCTCAGCCTCCACAGTCCTCCGCCATGTTTTTGGTCTGCCTCTCTTTCGTTTTCCTTCAGGGGTCCATAGCATAGCTGTTCTTGTGATGGCATCGGGGTCTCTTCTGAGGACATGTGTCACGTAGCGTTTAAAGGATAAGAGAATTATTTAGAGGAAATAATAGATCTGATGTGGAAGATTTGGCTCAAGGAATCCCTGCTGGGTTTTCCCACTTCCGAAGGGTGACGAAGAGGGTAAATTCTCCTAACTCGACAGGTCTGGAAAAGATTGTAAGGAGATATTTGGTCTCTCGCTACCGTCGTCCCCTTCTCAGTTATCTATTATTATTATCCTTTAATTTATATTATATTTTACGAGCCCCCCCTCCCTTATAAAGGAAGATAAACATAGACAATATTCAACATCTAATGGAAGGAACAAAGCGTGGGGTACAGTATATACACCCAATTGGTTTATTGCAATAAAATGAATAGATGGTGAATGATAGTATTGTCGATGGAATTAGTGTCTGCTGTATGTATTATGTGTCTCACAATTCAAGTGTTTTTCATCATGGATGACTAAACTAGGCATTGATGTAGTGAGTTCCCTTTTTCGTGGACTTAGCTTTTCAGCCCCCGGCTGATAGTGAAGTGTGGTTAGTTCTCCGGTCTCCTGACGTTGCCCCAGGTAGGTCTTGAATGGTTCGGATTTGCCTTCTCTGTGCTCGACTCCGTATTCTGCGCTGAGATTGGACTGTCGTGCAAGGCTCCACCATAGACTACTCAAAGATGGACGCTAACCCGCAATTAGACACGTGGCTTCAGTGCTTTTAATGCGAGAATTCGCCGATCTGGCTTAGACCTAGCTTTCTTGAGGGTTCCTGGGCAAGTGACAAAATGCTGGCTTTGCCGCCTTTTAGCGGGTCATTTCCGCTTGGACACGTGATCCGTAGCGTGCATCATGTGACCTTAGCCTCGTTTTAGACGCTCCAATCAATAATGTTAAAAGTCACGTGATGTCTTCCTAAATGGCCTAAACTGGTTCTCCCAAGTTCAAGCAGTTCTAAATTAAAACGGATTTCTCGCTACCGAGGTCATTGGTCAACAATGACGTCGTATCTAAAAATAGCGAGGAGAAAATACCGAACGCTAGGAGATTTTCCGCAAGTGACAATTCCCGGGACTTTGCGATCATGCATTGAGGATGAGAAAAAAACGATGTCACGTAAATAATAATAAAAATGAAGAGAAGATTGGGCAAGTTGTCACACAAGCCCCTCCTCAAGTTTGACGTTCCGTCCAACTCCTCTGGTCCTGTCTTCCTCTTCTTTTTCAGTTTCTCATATCTCCTAGGTTGCGTCCGGATGTCTGCTCAAAAAATCTGCCCCTACATTGTTCTTCCCAGGTATGTATTCTATGTGAAATGAATATGGCTGCAACAGTAGTGACCATCTCATAAGCCGGGCATTAAGGTTCTTCGCCGCTGCAAGAAATATCAACGGTTGGTGATCACACTGCACCGTGAACTTTTTCCCGTATAAATATGGTTGAAACTTCTGCACAGCCCATATTAGCGACAGACATTCTCGTTCGATGGTAGAGTAGTTCTGTTCAGCAGGGTTCAATTTCCTACTAGCATATGCAATGGGGAATAGAGTTGCAGAAGGTCTATCACTAGGCTGCAGGAGAGTGGCTCCTATCCCTATATTGCTAGCATCTGTTCGCAGCGTAAAGTTCAGAGTTAAGTCAGGCAGTCGCAGAATTGGCCTAGCTGTGAGTTTCTCCTTCAGCAGCGTGTAGGCATTTTCGCACTCCGCTGTCCAGGTTACTTTGTCCGGGTTCCCATTCTTGGTTAATGCGGTCAGTGGCGCACTCAGGGTATTAAAATCTTTAATATATCTCTGGTAGAAGCCACATAGAGACACAAATGACCTTACATCCTTTTTAGTCTGGGGTCGTGGGGCCCGCTGTAACTTCTCAATATTACGTGCATCTGGGAACATGCATCCATGCGAGATAGTGTGTCCCAGGAATTCTAGTTGCTCGCAGGCAATTTGACATTTTGTAGGGCGAGCGGTGAGTCCTGTTTCTCTAAGTCTTTCGAAGAGTAGGGAAACTGCGTCCAGGTGCTCCTCAAAGGTGTTCGTGGCAATAAGTATGTCGTCCATGAAATTACTTATCCCAGGGTGGTTCAGGGGTTCCAGTAGCTTCCTCATCATACGAGTAAAGACGCTTGGGGCGTTGCTTAGCCCAAATGGCAATACATTAAACTCGTAATGGCCTTCAGAAGTACTAAATGCTAACATATGTCGAATTTCCTCTTTTACCGGGATCTGGTAGTACCCTTTGCTAAGGTCTATCTTCGAAAAGTATCGTGCTCTACTCAGCTTGGTGAAAAGCTGATTCTGATCCGGTAAGGGCTCCGCTTGAAATTCCGTTACAGCGTTGAGCCTTCGGTAGTCTATGCAGAGGCGATGGTCTCCTGTGGATTTTCTAAGCAACACCACACTCGCACTATAAGGAGACTCTGATTTTGAGATAATATTTTCCTTAAGCAGGTACTCGATTTCCTCACTCAATGCCTTTGCCTTAGCATAAGGAACAGGATAGTTCTTAACTCGTACCGGGGCGAGGTCTGTTAGCTTCATATCAAATTCTATCAGGTTGGTCATGCCAGGTTTATCCGTGAGTGTACTAGTGTGTTTTCTCAACAACTGTTGAACCTGTGCCTGCTGATCCTCCGTTAAAGTTGAACTAATCTGAACATCTTGATGAGTTTCGCACTGACGAAGAGGGTATTCACAGGAGGTCAGGGGTTCTGCCTCAGTTTCCGTCGCAATAGCCAGTGTCAGGAAATGTGCTGGTTCTGCACCTGGTCTTTCATAATATCGCTTCAGCAGGTTTATGTGGTAAATTTTCTGCTTCCCCTTTATGGCAATCTTGTAATTGGTGCGCGACATTTTCTCAATGATTTTATATGGACCTCTCCACCCGATTTGCAATTTATTATTGCTACTGGGCAGGAGTAATAATACCTGTTCTCCTACTTCTAGCTCCCTATCCTTCGCAGTGCGGTTGTAGTAACGCGCATGTTTACGACGGGCACGGCGTACATTTTCCTTTGCCAGTTCCCATCCTGTTTTAAGGCGTTGGGTCAACTCATTCACGTATTGGGATGCAGAGGTGACCGTCTCATCAGCTTTATCATCTGTCCAAGTACGTAACAGTGCCTCTAAAGGTCCTTTTATAGGTCTACCAAACAGCAATGTGGCAGGAGGCATCCCAGTAGAATTGTGGGGTACTTCGCGGTAAGCAAATAGTGCTGCGGGTAAGTATTGATCCCAGCTCTCTGGTTTTTCCTGCGCAAGTTTCCGAAGGATGGAAATAAGGGTCCCGTTAAACCGCTCCACCTGGCCATTTGCCTGGGGGTGGTAGGGAGAGGTGTGGATATGTCGGGCCTGAAATATCCTAAACACTTCCTCGGTGAGTTTTCCTCGGAATTGGGAACCATTATCTGTCAGGATCTGTGACGGAAACCCTAGCCGAGTAAATATGGTGAGCAGAGCCTCAGCAACATGCTTAGAATCACAGGCGGGCATAGCGATAGCCTCTGCCCACATGGAGCAACAATCCACTAACGTGAGTATATAACTGTTTCTCTTTTTGCTACGAGTAAGTGGACCCACAATATCCACCGCTACTCGTTCGAAGGGTGTGCCCAAGATTGGCATTTCTCCCAGAGTGGCTGGGGCCGTCCAGTGTTTCGGCGCTGTCCTCTGGCACTGCGGGCATGATTTCACATATCTCTGGATATCGGCGTTGATACCTGGCCAATAATAATGACATGAAATACGCTGAATCGTGGCACTTATGCCCATGTGGCCACTAAACGGAAGGGCATGGCCCATTTCTAGGACCTGGGCTCGGTATGCTGATGGAACCACAAGTTGCCCATGTTCCTGTCCTCCATTTCCTGCTTTCCGATGCAACAGTCCATTTTTCTTGTAGAAGTCTCCCTTTTGGAGAGGAGTGTGCGCTCTCGGTAGTTTTTTGTAGCAGGGTGCTAGAGATTGATCCTCCGTTTGTGCCTTTTTTAATTCCTCAGGAAGGATGTTGGGTGGGGATTCCAACTCCGTATTCCGTTTGGCCTGTCCTCTAGTGGTGACAGCCGCCACAACCAGAGGGTGAATGGGTTCTCCCAAGAACACATACCTACACCCTAAGATCAAGGGATAAATAGGGTCGTCCAAGATCGCTGCACTGATTTCCCCAGTCACATATTTTGATTTGACCTTAATCTTGGCTATGGCCAAACGCATAGGTGCTGCACTTTTAGTAGGTCCTTGTATTTCTATAGTGTCTTCTGTCATCTGGTCAGGCTTGACTAGGGATGCACAGACAACTGCGTCGAATGCAAGGCCTGTATCATAAAGGCAGGTCACCTCTTGGTCATTTACGAGGACTGTCTCAACGACCGGGGGATGTCGGGGTTTGTCCAGAGGTTCTTCCGGTCCATTTCCCCTTGCGGCACTTTTACGTAAGCAGGCAGCATGATGAGGTGGGTTTTTTCCGGTTGCACTCCTGCGTATTGTGGGTGATGGTTCTACAGTGCTTACACCATTTTTCCCCTTGCCTCTGCTGCTGGAAATTAGATCTCTGAGTAGTCTTGTAGTCTGGCTTGTCATGCTTTTTGAAGTTAGTATACGGTGGTTTCACTTGGGGGTCCATGTGTGACTGAGCTGTCTGTCTAGGTACGTAATCTGGTTGTTTCCGTCTGGGTGGTGGATTCTCTGATAGTGCTGCCTGATATCGTTCCGCTAACTGGACTATGGATTCTAAAGTGCTGGCCCCATTCTCTGTCAGGAATCTTCTCATGTCGGAAGTCATGGTGTCCTTCAGTTGTTCGATCATGACCATTTCCTTCAGGCCTTCCCAATCATGAGTAAAATTCCCTAGGGCACCCCACTTCTCCACGTAGGAATCCAGTCTCGCAGCAAACTGAGCAAAGTTCTCTCCGACTTCCCTCCTAGAGTTACGGAACCTCTTCCTATAGGCGTCAGCATGTAGCTCATAACGAACCAATAGTGCCTTTTTCAAAGAGTCGTAGTCATCCTGTAAACCTGGAGGAAGCTTGCTATACACGTCATAAGCAGTTCCTCTAAGCCCTTGCGACAGTTTCAGGTTCCATTTGCTCTTCTCCAAACCAAACGTGGTGGCAAACTTCTCAAATTTGTCCAGATACACATCGACCGAGTCAACTCGTTCCGAGAAAGCTTCGAATGGAAACGTCAAGGGTCCCAAGTTTGACATGGGTGAGGATGGCAAAGGTCCTGTGCCCACTGCATGCAAGGAGGGCATATCATCTGACCGTGGCGATAGGTTGCCTGAGGAGGTAGATGCGGTCGCACCGGCTACTGGTTCAACTCTTTGAGCTTGTCCCTGCATCTCTAACTGCTTCATCTTCAATGCATGCTCGCGTTCATCTCTCTCGCTTCTTTCTCTAGCGTCTACAGCTTTTATCCTCTCATCTATTTCTGCTAACTTTATTCGCTCTTCTCTTTCAGCTTTCGCTGTTTCTCGAGCGTAATACTTATCAGTCTCAACACTGACATAATTTGCAAGGTCCACCCCACTATAACCTAGATCTCGACCGGCCTCCCCTAGTGCTGCCTTAAGCTTAACTATTTCAGCCATCTTTTGCAGTTAAAGTCCACACTGAGTAAGCTAGTGCTACCTTCCAATAGTATTTCTAACAACAAGTAAATACTAATTATTTATCAGACTGCTGTAGAATGAAATTACTACAGTTATGGAGACTTAAGGTCTGTAATTCAATGAAATACAAAATCAAGAACTAACTTAATTAAACACAACATATATAAAGGGATTCACCAATCAATGCCTGAATTTCTAGAAAAAATGTTTTCTGTCTTTCTAGAGCTCACTGTGTGAAAATACATGTGTTAAAATGGTATACTGTAATGACTGAATGGATGATACTATCCCAGAGGTATGATAAAATACATAAGTTCAAATCCCGGACCGAGACACCAGTGTCACGTAGCGTTTAAAGGATAAGAGAATTATTTAGAGGAAATAATAGATCTGATGTGGAAGATTTGGCTCAAGGAATCCCTGCTGGGTTTTCCCACTTCCGAAGGGTGACGAAGAGGGTAAATTCTCCTAACTCGACAGGTCTGGAAAAGATTGTAAGGAGATATTTGGTCTCTCGCTACCGTCGTCCCCTTCTCAGTTATCTATTATTATCCTTTAATTTATATTATATTTTACGAGCCCCCCCCCTCCCTTATAAAGGAAGATAAACATAGACAATATTCAACATCTAATGGAAGGAACAAAGCGTGGGGTACAGTATATACACCCAATTGGTTTATTGCAATAAAATGAATAGATGGTGAATGATAGTATTGTCGATGGAATTAGTGTCTGCTGTATGTATTATGTGTCTCACAATTCAAGTGTTTTTCATCATGGATGACTAAACTAGGCATTGATGTAGTGAGTTCCCTTTTTCGTGGACTTAGCTTTTCAGCCCCCTGCTGATAGTGAAGTGTGGTTAGTTCTCCGGTCTCCTGACGTTGCCCCAGGTAGGTCTTGAATGGTTCGGATTTGCCTTCTCTGTGCTCGACTCCGTATTCTGCGCTGAGATTGGACTGTCGTGCAAGGCTCCACCATAGACTACTCAAAGATGGACGCTAACCCGTAATTAGACACGTGGCTTCAGTGCTTTTAATGCGAGAATTCGCCGATCTGGCTTAGACCTAGCTTTCTTGAGGGTTCCTGGGCAAGTGACAAAATGCTGGCTTTGCCGCCTTTTAGCGGGTCATTTCCGCTTGGACACGTGATCCGTAGCGTGCATCATGTGACCTTAGCCTCGTTTTAGACGCTCCAATCAATAATGTTAAAAGTCACGTGATGTCTTCCTAAATGGCCTAAACTGGTTCTCCCAAGTTCAAGCAGTTCTAAATTAAAACGGATTTCTCGCTACCGAGGTCATTGGTCAACAATGACGTCGTATCTAAAAATAGCGAGGAGAAAATACCGAACGCTAGGAGATTTTCCGCAAGTGACAATTCCCGGGACTTTGCGATCATGCATTGAGGATGAGAAAAAACGATGTCACGTAAATAATAATAAAAATGAAGAGAAGATTGGGCAAGTTGTCACAACATGGCCGCTCCAGCATCTGCCAGCTGTGATGGTGTGCATGTCCTCTTGCTTGCTCCGAGTAAGCAGATCTTGGTTGATGATGGTATTCGGCCAAAAGATTTGGTGAATTTTTCTTAGGCATGTTGTGTGAAAAGAGGACAATTTCGACATTTCCTTCTCTGTAACTCTTCAGCATTCTGCACCATAGAGAAGCACAGAAAGCACACAGCTCTGATATAATCTTAATTTTGTGCTTGTGCTGTATTGAGAGGACTTCCAGATGTTGTTTAGGCTAAAAAAAAGCTGTTCTTGCTTTGTTCATTCTGTTGTTGATGTCTGCTTGCTCCGCCGTCTGGTGTTACTATGCATCCTAGATATGTGAAGGTGTCTGTCTGTACCAGTTGCTAATTCCTTACTGATACGGGCTCAGGGTTACTCACATTGAGCGTCATGACCTCTGACTTCTTTAGATTGATGTTCAAGCCCACCTGTTGGCTATACTTATTAAGTCTATCCGTTTTTTCCTGGATGTGTTGATGTGAATGTGCTAGTAGTGCAATGTCATCTGCATATTCTAGATCTTCCAATGTAGAAAATGTAGTCCATCTTATTCCTCTTGACTTCCCTCTGTTGTCTGGCGCATCACTCAGTCTATGACTGTTAAAAATAGAGTGGTTGATAAGGGGCATCCCTGTCGTACTCCTGTCTTCACCTCAAAGGTTAGGTTGCTCTGCCCAACGCTACACGTAAAGTTGGCATAGAGGCTTTTTATGATTGACACTATGCAGCTTGGAATTCCATAAGCCTCAGTATTTTCCATAAACTGTCCCCGTGTATACTGTCAAAAGCCTTTTCAAAATCAACGAAATTAATGTACAGCTGTCTTTGCCATTCTGAGCATTGCTCTATAATGTTCCTGAGGGTAAATATATGATCTACTTACCCCAAAATTTTGGGAATACACACTTCTGCTGGCACAGATTTAGAATGGACACAGCTCTGTATTATAAGCTTCAAATCACATAGGTATGGAAATATGAGTTGATTTCTCTGATGGCTGGTGTTCTGTTAATTCCTGGCCTGGTAAAGCTGTATAATTCCTCTTATGACTGGGTCTGGGAAATATGAGTTAATTCTTCTGACGGTGGTGTAGTATGAATCCTGCCTGGGAAAACTTTTGTTAAAATTCCTCTCTGACTCCTTATGATAAAATTCCCAAGTTTCCAGTCTTGTATTAAAATTGCGGGTTTACTTGTAAATTCCAAAGTTGCCCAATACTCGATCTGGTACTTATAGTTGTGGAATTGTAAGTCCTATCCTCTTTCCTCTGGCTTGTAAGAGGTGTTTAGTTGGCGCTGTGATGCAGTCTGTCTGTTCTATGTCTGATTTCTACAGTATATCTCACACTCCTTAGTTTCAAATCCCAGCGGTGTTTCCTGCTGAATGTTCCAATCAGTTCATTGTAGATTCTGGCGAACCAATCAAATCTATCACGCGTATTTGAAAATATTAAATTTGATATACACGCGTGGCCTCTTACAACAGTGATGTCATATCGTTACATAAGACTTCTGGTGCACCTCTGTCTATCACAATATTGTGATCATGTGTTTCTGGCATAATGACTTCCACCCAGATGTCTATCTTGACAGATTATCTAATTATCCCCTTTATCTGCGTGCCTCCGCCAGACAGATGTCTGGTCAGACAGGGTTCTCTTCTTTCATACAAGCTTGTGTCAACACAATCAGCTGCTTTCCAATGGGGTCAAATGTTTGACGGACACGTTTCCACAGGTGGTCAGACGGATTCAAAGAGATTAGCAGGTGACCGGTCTGACGACTGGGTATTGTTACGATAATACGTCTGAGGAGTGGTAAAAAATAAGATACAAATTACTCCCGTAACAAATACTGCCATAGGGGAGTGGCATGTTAGAGACTTCACCATGCTATGTCCAGCATAGAGCAAAATAGTGAAAATACAAATGAAAAGGCATGATTTATGCCCAAAAAAAAGCGATGAATGAGAAAATGAAGAAAAAGAAGGATACTGCCGGAGGGCTGAAAGTGTGAGAGATCACACAAAAGAGCATGTTCAGACATTTTATCACAGTAAACACAATGTGCTTCTTGCCTCTTTCTGTTTGTGACACGACCAGCTTCCAAGATCTGACTAGCAAATCTGTTAGTTTCAGTTACAATGGTGTCTATCAAACTATCAGAAAATAGCAACTTGAAAAAAATCTATACATGAAACCTGTTCTGTGCCTTGTACTAGAATCCCTTCTTCTTCTTCTTCCGTCCTTAGCCACCGACCGTCAAAGCAGTCAGTGGCCATTACGCCTAGTGGCGTCTTAGGGCAACAGCAGATAGGTTTTCTTTGCCATTGTTTCCCATCACGCCTAGTGACGTCTTTAGGGCAACGGCAAATCAACCCATTTGCTGTTGTTTCCGTAATCGAAGTGACTGGCAAACGGGTGATCAGCCCGTTGTGTACTAGAATCCCACTGGGTGAAAATTCAGGCAGCCAGTCACTCGCATAGGTGTCAAAGTCATACAAGTCCCACTGAAGCTCATCAGCTGTTTCTCTGCTACACCGCCTCCTGATATGGTAGCAGGTCTTTTTCTATGCCCCTGATTCACACCAAGACCCTGAAAAACACCACCTCTGGCATATTCATGAATACAATAACTAGGGCTGTCACTGTCAGTTTCACTAGTTTCAGGCTGCCATGCATCAAAACTAGACCAACTGTTGTCATTTTCAAAGGCCAGCTGAGAGCCAGAATCTACATCATGGCAAAAAAATTTAAGTCTGCCATCAACCACTGCTCAATAAGGGAAAGTAACTTCCCTTGGCTTGTGTCTATTCAGATGGCTACCATGATCACTTTTTGTGCAAATATGGATGCCAAATGGCGACAGTGGTACTCTAGGAAAAGTAGAGCCTGTCGCTAAAATTCTACCGTGGTACTCAAAGTGTTAAAAGACATGAAGTATGAAACTGTAAACTTGATGTGAAAGGGACACAATAAGACATGGAACAAGCTTGAATCGATGGCACGTGACAGAAAAGCTTTGTATTAATTTGTTAAAGGTCTGTGTTCCATAGAAAGCTGAAAGGTAATGAATAAAAGATTTTACAGTAAAGTCCATTATGTGCTTGTTAGACTGTTGTGACCTGAATGTAGTGTCAAATCAAGATCGCAGAGAGTTAGTTTATAAAATGTCTTCATGTTTGCACTCCCGTTGTGTGGAACAGCACTTAAACTGTCACTTAAAGGTAGTCTTTCCATATATATATATTTTTTTTTCACTTATGAAATCAGTTTTTAAATCTGACTGTTAACAATCAGATATTGAGGAAAAAAAATGTTGTAATGATGACACAGCTCCCAAAACATTTTTGTGATTGAATATTTGATTTACTTACGATATGAAAGATTTTGAGGTAAGCATTTTTTTTTTTCAGAACGGAAGTTCATGTTATGAGTCCTTGCATAACTTGTCATTGAGATGTTTAGCTTATGTGCAAATTGCGTGCACGGTTCTGTTATTTCATTTTTTCATGTCTTGATGAATTTCATTTCACATCTGCATGCCATTTCAGTAGTTTTCATTTTTTTTTTCTCACTTTGTTTTTTTCCTAGAATAAACTTAATTTACATCTGCCATGTGTATGTTATTGCACTCAGTTATTTATCATGAATTATTTTAAAATTCTGTAAATCATTTCAACATGTGACAGTTTGGTAGATGTTTATTTTTTTTAAAATGCGCAGTATTCTGTAGATTTTTTTTCATGTTCAGCTTTTAACTTATGCTCGCTGTGTCAGGGGAGTGGATAGGCACTACTTATATCTGAATTGGTTTTTCTTTTTTTTGTTATACTTGCGTATCCTAGAGTTAAAGTTGGACATACAGTTTGTTGCTGTGGATATCTTTGTTTGCTCACACAATATTTAATCTTTCCACAGCTCTGAGTCTGAAACCTTCTTGGCAGCTTCTCTGGAAGAATATGTCGGACTGTAGAAGTTACAGAAGTAACATCATTAATGGACATATATTCATCTAGGAATGATATCACACTGATTATTTAGTAATTTCTGGTGTTTCATGTTTTTAAAGAAATCTGTTGTTTATAAGGGATTTCCATGAATGTTAATTTATCATTTGGCATTACCAAAATTCTGGTCACATACACTGCATAATTTGTTTCTGTGCATGTACATTTTTTAAAGCCTAATTGTTGAAATAACTAACAGTAGTGTGTACCCTGACAGGCAGCCTCCTCCAAGTAACTTTAGTAATAATGGACTCTCACAGCATCCATACCAGCATCCATACCAGCCTGTATTTAACTGGCCACCACCACAGAATGTGTATTTAGATAGGCAAACAGTCCCAGAACCTTTTTCCAGGCATGATGAATACACAAATGGTCAACGGCCTCAAAATGACTACGGAGGTAGAGACCCAGCTCCCAGAAGAAAAGAATTTAGGTCAGATACCAGGAATAAGAGCACCTCCTCTCAAGGACCACCACCTCCTTATGAACAACTTTCTTCTAACCCAGCAGGCAAACACCAGGTTAGAAATAACTTAAGACCACACACAGAGACTAGGGAAGAAAGCAGGCCAGTTCAATTTGGCAGAGAGGATAAGCCAGGACAAAAGGGCACAGGTGATCACTATCAAATGGATAGATCCAGGTTACTTTCTGTTGACAGCAGCACTAGTGATCAAAGTGAAAGTTCCACAAAAAGCCATCGTCGCTATCGAAAGAAAAAACCTCTCTTGGATTCAGATAGTAAACATTTGTCAAACACAAAAGATGAGAGCCCAAAAGTCTCCAGTGTATTGCCTGACAGTACTTCAGAAGAAAAATTGGATCATAAATGGAAAACTAGATCCACAGATCACAAACCTCACAATCATGTAGGTAACCTGCCAGATGTCATTTCAGGTGACAGAGCAAAAAGAGAAGGTTCAACGACCATACATGATTCTTCACAGCAGATGCCTACAAAAGTTCCACTTGAAAGAAATTTATCTAATGATTCATCACTTGAAAGTGAAAAAAGCACAGCAGGTAAAGAGTCGGCACTACAAAATAACTCTGGAAGAAAGAATAACAAAGGAAGAAAAGTCCACCAAAGGAAAAGTTTGTACATGCAAAATGATAACGGAAAGTTTAGAAGCATGCCTGATCTCAAACTAGAGGGCCCTGAAAATTTGGGTGAAAAGCGTTCATTTGAAGAAACTGATGACTCAGTGGCTTCTGTTGAATCAGTGGCTTCTGTTGAATCAGTGGCTTCCACAAGCGATGTTGGGAGTAGGGATGTAAAAGGAATAAGTAGAACACCACAGAATTATGCTAAAAAGAAGGAGGCTCATGTCAGAAGTAAAACGACGGATACTGATACCAACCAAGTAAGTTCAGAGATGCTTCCCTTATTTCGCAAAACAAAGGCAAGTTTACAGATATGGACATCTTTTAAAGATGCAGCAAGTTTGAAAGAAACGATAAACCAAAACATGGACACATCTGAGAAATTTTCTTTACATTTTGTTGATGACTCTGTAATTTGCAGCAATGAGCGAGGCATTTGCACAATCATTGTCAATGCTAGCAGTAAACAACTGGGCAAACGTCTGATAAAAACTCTGTATGCAAATTTGAGAAAAAGCTTAAAGACGAAAGTGATGTTTGACATTTGTGGTGTCGAGGATGACAAACAGGTCAAGGAAATCAATTCAATCACCAAAGAAGTACATGGAAAGAGCAACAGTTCTACCACAAAAGTTAATTTACCCAAGTCTGTCCGAATGAGAGCTGAGAAGATAATTGAGAGTGCAGGTTGTAAAGGTGAAAAGGAAGAAATGAGTGGAGGTAAGTTTTCAGAAACATCAGCTGAAAGAAATAACATCAGTTATGATTCAGAGTCAAAAAAAGGTCAGGCCACAATCTGTGTTGCTGTTGACAAGGTCTTCCTCAAAAAAGAACATTTTTTTGAATTATTGTTTAGAATTCTCCAGAACAAGGTATCTTTGTTTAAGCTGGTGCCAGATTCTTTTGCTGTGGACACATCAAAAAGTTCATGTAAGCTTGAAGCCTCCAGCAAATCCGCTGCAAAAAATATAGTCAAGCAGCTGCAGTCCTGCAGAGTGGAAGGTGTGCACATAAACTGTTTTATTGTGAACGGTTTAAATCCTAACATTAACCATAGTTCTGAAGCTGTGAACATGCAAACAGAAATTCAGAAAGCCATAGATGAAATCACCAAAAAGGCACAGACGACATTAAGAGTTCACCAGGATAAGATAGTGGCATATGAACAGGCTCTGAAACTGATGAAGTCTGCAAATGACAGCGAGAATGATGATGATGGAAACTATGTTGAAGAGTTGGCTCTAATTGACAAGCTGAAGGAGGTGACGAAACAGCGAGATACATTTCATTCAAGAAGGGATGAATTGATTGAAAAAGTTAGGAAAATTCAACCAACCAACTTCAAGAAAGATCTTTCAGATTTGCTTCAAAGTGCTGGAGTAGAGTGTGAGAGGCTTGTGGCAGCACTTCCTATTTATGCAAGGAGAGAAGACATTGTGAAGAAGATATCTGAGAACCAGGTGTCAGTCATCCTAGGGGAGACTGGTTCTGGCAAGAGCACACAAATGGCTCAGTACATCTACGATGCTGGTCTTGCAGGACAGGGTTTGATTGTATGCACTGAGCCCAGGAAAGTGGCAGCCATCACTCTGGCAGAACGTGTAGCCAAAGAAATGGCTGGTAAGGTCGGAAACCTAGTTGGCTTTAAAACAGGACTGAAGAAAAGTATGTCTGCAATGACAAAAATTGTTTTTACCACTGACCATAGTCTTCTCAATGAGTGCCTGGTAGATCGCAACTTGTCCCGCTACACATGCATCATAGTTGACGAAGCTCATGAGAGAAGCATATATACAGACTTGTTGCTAGGCATGATTAAGGCCTGTCTTTCAAACAGACCAGACCTGAAGGTTATCATAACTTCAGCTACCATTGACCCTGAAATTTTCATCAGATACTTCAAGAGCAGTCTAGAATTGCGAGTATCAGGAAGATCTTTCCCAGTAGATGTAGTTTATTCAGAGATGGAAAACACTCAGGAATTTGAAAATTTTGAAATGAAAGCTGTCCTGAAGGCAGTGGATGTTCATGAAAGTGAAGAGCTAGGAGATATCCTTGTCTTTTTAACATCATCTGTGGAAATTATGCGCTGCATTGAAGAATTTGAGAAACTCATGACAGGGAGGAATGATTTTAAGTGTTTTCCTCTACATGGTCAGCTGCCTCCTGATGAGCAGAGACGAGTGTTTCAAAGGCTGCCTCAGGGAATAAGAAAAGTTGTCTTTGCTACAAACTGTGCTGAAACATCAATTACAATTGATGGAATAAAATATGTCATTGACACTGGGGTTGCCAAAGAAATGCGATACGACAGCAAGAGAAATATCTGTATGCTAGGAACTTATGTAATCAGCAAAAGCTCAGCAAACCAAAGGAAGGGACGAGCTGGGCGTACAGGAAGTGGAAAGTGCTTTCGTCTTTATTCTGAAGAAGGATACAGAAAGATGGAAAACTCATCGGAACCAGAAATTCTTAAAGTTCCTTTAGGCCAGAGTGTATTAAAGCTTGCAGAGTTGGGAGTTGATGTTAAAACATATGATTTTGTTCAGCCTCCAAGTGTAGAGGCTATAGACTCATCTCTGAACACTCTCAGGGACCTTGGAGCCTTATCTTCTGAAGGTATCACTGACATTGGGCGTTGGATATCTAAACTGCCTTTTCACCCAAAAGAAGGGTTTCTTGTTTATCATGGCAACAAAAAAAACTTGCTTTATGATTCGATAGTTCTGGCTTCTCTTATTGCAAATGGATCAAATCTATTTTACAAAGGTTTGACCGAGTCTGAGGCACAAACAGCGGCCAGAAGTAAAAGCCGATATGGCTCTAAATATGGAGATATCTTTACCTGGCTGGAAGCGTACAAGGCCTGGATTCAAATTCCTGTAAATAAGCAGTCCAAGTGGTGTCAGGAAAATGGCATTAACTACAAAGTGATGAATTTTACAAAGCAGTGTGTGAAAGAAGTGGCTATGATCTTGAACAATGAACTCGGTGTTCATCTTGAATATAACTTTGCTTCAGATGAATCTGCCGCAATCTCACTACGGAAAATCATCTTTGATGCAAATGTGGCATCAGTATGTCACTATCTGGGTCATGTGAGAGCTGGCTTTTTATGTCAGAGAAAAACAAATTCCTGTAAATAAGCAGTCAGATACTCACAGCTGCGAGTCTGGGAGGATGACTTGGCTAATGTTGGCATGAAAACAGTAGTTGTAGAGGCAAACAGTAGCCTTGGGATGTTAGATATTTTCTCAACTTCACCAATGAACCAGGCCATTGCTGAATGTATTAATGCAGCAAAGGAAGAGGCAATTGAAATCTTGAAATCGGATGAAGCTGAAATTGCAGTTTCACAGAAAACTGGAACAGAACCAAGTGGAGTCAGGGTTGTGCTTGGTCATGGAGGGTGTGTGAAGACACTGCTCATGCCAGACCAAAGTAATAAAGTTCTTATTAAAAAGTCATGTTATGATACCACAGAGGAAGATATCAGAGCCAAATTTGGAGCTTTTGGGAACATCAAAGAATGTGTGCAGTTTAGACGGTCAGATCCATGGGGATTTATAAGGTATAGTACATTTGCTGAAGCACAGGCTGCAGTTCATAGGACTCACAATGATGAAGAAAATGTTGCAGTTTTGAAAATTGACAGACAATTTAAAAGACTGGTCAATAGGTTTGAAGCAAGACTGTCCTGGTGCCGAAGACCTATAAAAGAACCAGGAACTGCTTTTATTAAATGTCCACCCATTGAGAGAGCTAGCCTTCTTGGAAGGCACATCTTCCTTCCAGGTAGAATATGTGAACTGAAGGTATCTAATAGAGGGGATGATTTGGTTTGTTTTAAAACAGGTAGTGCACAAGAGATGGAGATTAAAAAGAAAGTAATGGAAATTTTGGAATATGATGAGAGTTTAAAACAGAATATTCAAGTAACTGTCATCAGACAAAAGGCTGAGAAGAAGTCGCAGAAAGATCTGAACGAAATAAAAGATCAGTTGTCAAAGTCATTTTCATGCTATGTGGCCAGGGACAAGTTTAACTTAATTCTAATACCAGCCAAAGAAACTGCTGTGAACCAGGTTGCTTTCATACACTTTGAAAGCCTCACTAATGGCTTCCAAGCATGCAGCAAGCTTCAAGGAAGACTGACTATTGATGGCCAATTTGTTGAAATAAACCCAAGTTTGAAAACAACTCTCCATGTGTCAGCATCTATCATGAATGTTTGTGAAAGTCGTTTTGATGAAATATTCAAAGGTCTGGAAGAACACAAAGAGACTCAAATACACAAGCGACACCTCAAACATGGGGATTTTGCGCTTGATATCAAATCAGAAAGAGCCAAGTTTATGGTTGAAGCCAGAGAACTGTTACAGAAAGAACTGGAGGGTGAAATAATTGATTGTGGAGCAAATGATCTTGTCAGAAAACTCATCAAACAACAAGGTAAGGAAGTTCTCAGAAAAATAGAATCAATGTTTGATGTTTTGATTGTGGCAAATGATCGCAAAGAAAAAGTCCATATTTATGGCACCATAACCAATGTTAGTCGGGCACAGGTTGAGATCAATAAATATCTTGATAAACTTGCTGAAGGGTTGCAGGTGGATGTGAACCTCAAAGGACCAGGCAAACCTCCAGGTTTGATGAAAGAACTCATAAAGAAATATGGCAGTTTACATGATGATCTAATTCAACAATTTGGACTCAGTGATGTTATTATAGACTTCAGACAACAGAAGTTGTCCATTTTTGGACCACCAGAATGTGTGGACAGAGCACTTTCCAACATCTCTGAACTGGAAAGTTCCCTTCTTCAATCACATGTTACATGTCAAGAGAAGTGGATGCCAGACTGCGTTGCGTGCATGTGTCCAGTTGAGAACGTTTCAGAAGTCTATCGTCTTGAGGCTTGTGGACACAGTTACTGCCTCACCTGTTTGAAGCAGCAGATCATCGTATCAATACAAGACAAGATTTTTCCAGTTCTTTGTGTTGAAGAGAGCTGTGGAATGCCTCTGGTGTGGAAAGATTTTTATTTCTGTTT
This sequence comes from Oreohelix idahoensis, assembly GCA_024509875.1. Classification (NCBI taxonomy): domain Eukaryota; kingdom Metazoa; phylum Mollusca; class Gastropoda; order Stylommatophora; family Oreohelicidae; genus Oreohelix; species Oreohelix idahoensis. The sequence continues at coordinate 382,411 of JAMPIV010022196.1, forward strand.
GCGGAAACGATGGACATCAGAGGAAATTTTGGCAGATAAATCTACAAATGCTTTTGTGGCTACTAATCCAGACAAATATAGGTTCTGTTTGACGCCAGAGTGTCCTGTTATTTATGAGGTTACCAAAAATGAGGATGGATTTGAATTTAATTGTCCATCTTGTTTTATTAGCGTATGTACTTCCTGCCACACTGCCTATCACTCTGGCCTTACCTGCAACATGTCTACCTTTGAACAAGAGGCTGAAAAACAGTTGCGAAAATGGGTAAAGGAAAATCCAGAACAGCGCAAAATCTGTCCAGGGTGTAAGGTTGGAGTAGAGAAGATTGAAGGTTGTAATAAAATGCACTGCACATCCTGTCATACTTACTTCTGCTGGCTTTGTTTGGAAATCTCTAAAAATGAAGATGAATGTTATAAGCACCTAAGAAATAAACATGGTGGATACTATTAATGGCATCTCCTTTCACCACTTCAGGATACACTGGGACAGCTTCTACTACTATATCCATTTCTGTTCATTCAGACAAAATCGCCATCCTCTCTCCAGATCCCAGTTGTTGTACATTTTTGTTTCTGAATTTTTTTGTGTTGTTGAGTGTATTGTGCAAGTTTGTCTTCCATTGCATGAAAGTGTTTGCTGTGACTCTGGCCTGCAGAGCCCTTTTGGCATTTTCATCCTTTCATGTTAGAATGTGTCATGATGCCTTCATATATTTCATTTGACAGAGTCCTTTGTATTTCAATATTGGATCAGATGTGGCATGTTTTGGGTCTAATTTCTCTTTTTCTGATTTTGATGATTGACCAGACCCCTATAACTTTATAAATAATTTAACCTCAGGATGAGTTAGATGTAAAGTAAAATCAGATCCAATCAAAATTTTTTCATGTTCCTGACATGGCTCAAATTGTAACATTGCTCTCATATTTTTAAATTGCTATTCCTGTCACAATAATATGACAGTTAACTAAGATAGCATGAAAGTGGTATAACAGTGAAATAATACTAAAATGATATATCAGAAAAATATGCAGACATATCATCACTATCATTACCCTTCAACTCGCCAGGGAGCAAACTTAGATCAGGTCCCATGTCATCAGCTGAAGGTCATTCTGCTTCGATCAGGTCCCATGTCATCAGCTGAAGGTCGTTCAGTCTACCTTATTCCTTTTGTTCCTGTCTCCAGTTGTCTTATCTTAGTGCTGCCTCTACTTCTGTTACCTGGGGATTGCAGAATAACGACTGCCTTAAAATGTTCTGATTGAGCGTCCAATTGACTGAGTGGTTAGAGCACTGTCTTTTGCAGCAAAGGTGCTAGGTTCGATTCACGGTATTGACATGCTTCAGTTTACCCAGCTGTAAATGAGTACCTGACTTTGCAGTTGAGTTAGCAAAGAAAAAGGCAGCGAGGAATGAAACTGGTGACCTCACCTCTGGATGCTGGACCTAGTATAGGAAAGTCTCTAACACTTCACTCCCCTACGGCAGTATCTGCTATGGGACAACATTAACAGTTTTTCTTATAATGCTATCAGCAGTCGTCCTCATTGTGTGTGCTGTATTCACCACTAGCATTTTGTTATCTCTTTGTCCAATGGCACCCTGTCTCGTTCTTGTCATCAGATCCACAATGGTGACCTTGACATACCATTTCATGCCTTCTATTCTATTGTACATTTTTAGTAGGTATTTTTGTATTGTTTTTATTAACAATCTTCAAGTACTTGTTAGGTGTCACTCAGATATCAAAATAGACACCAATTTGTATATTTTTTAAAAACAAGCAGTCAACATATATATTTATGACAAAACGTTATTATATATAGATAATTAGCAAAAGAATATTTTGAAGGGTTAAAAGTCTATAATGTAGCCGATAAGTTTCTGTTGTATTTTGTAAAGTGCGAACGCAAGGAAATCTGACTATAACCAGATCGGTTCTCAGGAAAATAATGTATGAGCCTTGGAGCACCCTATGGTTTGTGGAGTAATTTATTTATTTTATCTGGAATTCATTTGTTCTGATCTTACCTGTAAAATTGGAATAGGCGAAATATATATATATACATTATCCATGTCCCAATTTTAAAAAGTGAACATTACACATTTATGCCAGTGAGCACTTCATCTGTTTTGTCTTTATAAAAATGTTTTTATTTGCCTGTCATGACTCTGTGAAAAGCAGTCCATTGTCTTTCGTGTTTTTCGAAATTAATTATCTGTCATATCTTAATGAAAGTTTATGTATTTATCTGTTATGTCTGTATGAGAGTTTATATATTTGTCTTGCCTTTATGAAAGTTTATGTATTTGTCTGTTACATCTTTCTGAAAAGTTATTAATTTTTATTTTTTTACATTGCATCTTCTAATTGCCAGGTGCATTGATGTTAAAATCAAAATTGGTGGTGATGAAAGTCTTCGTACGATGTCATATGTGTCTGAATGTGGTGTGTATATAATTCATACAAGACAATGCATATATATATATATCCATGAAGAGCTACATTAGTTATACCAGACAGCACATGTGTCTCATTATAATACTTACTCATATACACAGCTTATGGTGTATCATGGTCTTACCAGTCCTGCTTGTTTCTTTGTCCATTGTTTACATTATTTCACTCACATTCTGCTACATCATTCATGCAAGGCAGTAAACATATGTCCAAGTGCAGCTTACATCATTCATACTAAACAATGTGTATTTTTGTTCACCTTATCGTATATCATGATTTTATCACAGTCCTTGCCATTTTTTTGTTCATTGTTCGAGTAAGAATTATGCTACCGATTTCATACACCTTACCGCTGCATCATTCATGGAAGGCAATTCACACGTCTCCAAGTGCTGCTTACATCATTCATACATGACAATACATCTATCATTCAAGACGATACATATATTTCCATGTGCTGCTTACATCATTCATACATGACACATATTTTCTCTATGTGCTACTTACACCATTCATACAAGACAATACATCTATGCAGCTTACATTCAAACAAGACAATACATACATTTCCATGTGCTGCTTGCAGAATTCTTACAACACAATATGTATTATCTATATGAAGTTTTTACCTTTTTCCTGTTTACTTTTATTCACGCTCTGTTTCTGTGATGTATAAATCAGATGATGCCACAAATGTCAGAGTCATTCTATATATAGTGCCACTTTTTCTTTTTGATGTGTCGGCAGTAGAGCAGACATTTGATTTCTGTGATAAAAGGTCAAGGTAGCAGAAACTGCTACCAAAGAGCAAAGTGCTAGATGCTACACTATAAGAGGTCTCCATTTTAAGAGGTAGGTTAACCTGTTCGCTTCCTCACACTTTTGCCTCCCCGCAATCAAAAGCAGAGTCAGGTGAAGATATACACAGCTGGGTAGATTGAAGCATGATGCTACCAGATCCAGCTTTAGAACCTGATAACTTTGCCTCGAGAAGCAGCTATTCTAACCACTGAGCCAGCCAATTGACATGACAGGCAGATATTGCCTAAATTCTTGACAGATATGTACAATGTCTTACAGAAACAAATACAATTCTGTCCCAGATGGGTTATATTTTGGGAATATATATGTATTGTTGTTTCAAGTTGTGTATACTCAGTAGATTTTGTCCCTTTGCTGGCAGTGGGACCACTACCTTTTTTGTAGTTGTCTTTATTTTGTTATTGAAAATATTTAATTTTGTTCTGTTTTGTTTTCTTCATATTATTAAAACAATTTGAGTTTTGCTCTGGGATTTAAAAAGGCTTATGGTTATATGTATATATTATTTTGATTTCAGATTTTAGCTGTGATGTAGTATTTACAGGAGTTCTGCAGAGATAGACTTTGTATTTTTCACATGAAATTTTCCAGCCTGAAAGTTCTCTGACATTTATTATAGCAGTTCATAATGTCAGAAATGTTTACGGCCGGAAATTTGACTGAATAGCCTGAACGGCTCCTGTGATAAACCCTCTGTGGATGGGAAGGAGCGAAGCTCCTGACCGGGTTGGAAGGAAAGTCCTCAGGTTCCCCAGCCTCGCAATGATATGTCATTGGGCCGAAGGGCTGAAAGCCCAAGTGCCGCTGGTTAAGAAAAAAAAAAAAAAAAAGTATGTCTTTACAGTTTAGTGGTTGAAGCACTTGCTTAATGTGGTTTGGGTTTCTCTTCATTTATTTTAATTATATGTAGCTGTAATATGTTGATTCTTGTTTTGGTAATATAAAATGTTACTGTGATGTGTAACTCAGGGGTAGGTCTATTGTAATCAGAGTTTCTAATGATGGTGGTGTGGGGAAGTTGGTGCTTTTAGGTATTCTAGGATTTCTTACGTTAGCAGGTAATGTGCTGCAGTATTTTACTCCAAACATATGCTGTAGAGTTCATCTACATTAAAATATCCTGTTCCTAGTAGCAATCTAAAAAAAAAGGAACCCGTTACACGCCCATTGAGGCATATTGGGAATATGGTGTTAGGCCCATATTTTCTTGACCGTTGGCACACTAGGGGTGATGTGGTCAGCATCATGCCGGCCGCCTTGACCTTTCCAGAAGTTGCTCTGGTACCCATTTGGGGCTGGGTCGACCCAGGAGCCATTTGCGACCTAAAAAAAACCCACCTCATCTGGGGATCGACCATAGACCAATCTAAGCACTTTCTTAATGTTCAGTATTTTAGGTTCTCTTGATATCTGATATGTCCTTTTGTGATATTTTGGCAGCCTATGGGCATGTCTGCGTTTTAAGTTTTGGTTCCATTCTTTTGTTAAAGCATTTTTTGGTATTGTTTTTTTATCTCCGCTATGCCCACTCCTATGTTTATGCAGTTTGGACTGCTCTTCCTATTTTTGCTTCTTTGTCTGCTGTCTTATATCCTTCTATTTCCACATGTGATGATGTTCATTCAGATAGTACTGTGCAGCCGCTGTTATTTATATATGTGCTAATTAAAAGTTTTTTGTCTGATGCAGACAAATTAATTTAACAAATTTTCTGGTTTTCTCTGTAATAAAGAATGCCTTCTAATCTTCATGTCTGGACATTTATTCTTTACATTTGCTTTCAGTGATGTTTTCTGTTAGACTTTTTACTTTATATTTTTGCTCAGAAAAAAAAAATACTGAGGAATACTTGTCAACCTCTTGAGGAGAAAATTTGTACTCTGGATCAATAAAAACATTACTAAGACACAAAAAACCTTACATGACAAATGTTTCATAAAGTATTCAAGATAACATAGTATTAAAATGACAAGTTACATATACAAATTAGTTGTTGTTGAACAAAATTGACATCATTGCACTCTGAGCAAACCCATAGGTGCTCATTCTTCTTCAGTATATGTCAAAGAGTGTGAATGCTAACTGTTCCTGTAGCTCGCTGGTTATATACATGATAGATGAATTGTCTCATATGTCCATCTCTGCTAGCCTTACGTTTGATGCCAAATTCCAAGTCTTAACCTTGGTGATTCATCTATTGCAGTGTCATTCTCTAACAGGCGATCATTAATCTTTCTCAGTATATCTCCCTTATCCATATCCTGTGTCCCCACTGTGAGTGATCTTGATGCTTGTCTGTCAGCTCTCTCATTATTGTGTACTCCAGCATGACCAAGACCATAGATCCACACCAGCTTCTGCAGATTCAAAGCGTGTATGCATGTTGTCCATTCATGCTGCAGCCAAATACTTTGAACCTTTCATAGCATGAACTGAAGAGTCTTGACACAATTACTGCCTTTTGTTAATGAAGTTTCAGTTAGCTACCTTAAGGCTGCAGTAGCTGCCTCTACCTCCATTGTCATGCTGGAAGTTATCTTTTAAGCCCTGCTATGTTTCGTGATGATTTTGCCCTAGCAGAGAAGCCCCAACCTGATTTCTCACCATGGATCACAGACCTGTCACTATTGCATCATTATCTCCGGCATGAGCATGTATCAGTTGATTAATTTCCAGTTCTGCTTTCTCATTACCTCAAGTACTATTTATTTTTTGTATTAATGTGTTAGCTACTTTTTTTTTGTAGCACGCCCTTTCCACCATCTACCAAATACATGGAGTTGTTGGTTATATCATTTATCGTAATATGGTTTTGTTTGTATTTATTTTATGCTTTATACTATATTATCTCTAGTAGGCATTTTTCCTGTTGTAGTTATAGTTTAGTATAGTTTTATTTTCCAAAAAATTATATTGTCTAAACTGTTATGCATTTAATGTTCATTGGAGGATTATTTAGTCAATCCGTATTTATCTGGCAGGAATCTTCCACCACTCGTATCCCTATTTATTTATTTTTATGTTTTTTTACATGTTAGCTTTTGTTTTTGTAATATAGTGTTTCATTAACTTTTGTATTTCTGATATGGCCCTAAAGTTCTACACTCTCTGCCAAGGCTGATGATGACTTGCTGGTAGTTAATCCAGTTCTTATCCCCTTTGAATATATTTTCAACTGTGGTCACCTACTTGATTTTTGTCTCTGCCTGTGCCATCCATGACACCCCCCTCTTTATTCTTGCTCACTTAATGTCCTATGTTTTCACGCAGGGGGTGCTGTTTGTCTGTGGTTACTCACATACAGGCTTTTTGCCTGGGCCATCGCGTATCTGGATCTAATGGACAGCATTCCAAGCATGTACTTCACTGTCACAATGGGAGTCTCTCGCGTACAGCCTAAGACGATACGAGTCCCTTCATTTTGAATGCGTTCTAGTCGTTCACATTGTGTTACTGATAGCGTGAGTATTCCCAGGTCATACTCAGTGACTGATATGACCAGATGATGATAAAGAAGAAATAGTAATCTCTGCTCTCGATGTGTACAGCCATTCATTTCAGGGCTGCCAGACTTCTGGATTTCTGTTTGACGTGATCAACATGGTTCTTATACCATAGTCTGTGATCTCCAAGGTATTTCAGCTTTTCTTGTCTTTCAACTGTCTGTCCATTCAGAGTAGTACCTGGAAGGTCTGTTTTCACTATGGAGTTGTTTAAGGAGCAACACATCTCGCAGGATTTGTTTGGTTTGGCTTTGGAGCCAGTTTCCTCACATCATTTAAACATCTCCTGTAGTGTCCCACGTATGCTATTAATCATTTCTTGTTGGTCAGAACCAGTTCTTTAAATGAGTATATCATCAGCAAAAGTCAGTGTTAGTCCCAACCCAGTTGGCTGAATTGGTGGCTACTTTTGCTGTATAGATATTAAACAGCACCGGTGATAGCGGAGAACCTTGGGGTAGTCCCGGCTAATGCGCATTGGGTCTGATGTCCATGTTCCCAAGCAAAATGCCACTGATCTCTCAGTTAAGGCAGTGGCTATCGATCTTAATTAAACACACAGAGACTATTCTTTGCATCTCTAAAACTTAATTTCATTCTTCTGTTTTATAATTGTCTGTAATACATTCACCTTTTACCATTTTCAAAATGGCTTAAAAATGGACCTCAGCAGCAGATGTCAATGTTTGTTTTATCCTGCAAAAAAAAAAAAAAAAAAGTCTGTCAGCTTTCATGGACCACCTACAGTGAAAATTTTCTTCACCTTGAAGAAAGAAGTTTCAGTCAGCACTGTTGTGAGGCGAAGTAAGAAGTCGCTGAATAATCACATATAGATTTTGCAAGAAAATGCCACCAGTAGGGTCTACTTATTCTCTGGCTAATATTTCCAGCCAATAGCTGAACAAGATCTTTTTTCTGGTCGTTGTCCATCAGTGCAAGTACACACCTATAAAACAGCATACATAAATCTTCAAATTCATCCAATCCTAATTGAGATGCTGAGCAAAAGCATCTGCAAGTGTGCGGATACTGCAGAATATCTTTATTGGCTGAGTCTAGTACTTTGAAAAAAATTGAAAAAAAAAGTAGACAAGGACTTGCGGAATTTAAAAAAAAAGTGGGCATTCAAAATTAAGCGCATATCTTTAGTCAAATCTTTTGGGGCTAAAAACCATACAAAACGTTTGTACAGCCATACACAGCAGAAAATGAGGAAAAACCATACAAAATACGGCAAAACTGTTCAGGTTAACAGGAATGCTGAGGACATTAGGAAATCAGTCAAAAGAACAACAGGCATCAGCTTCATAGACTGGAAGTAAAACAATGTGCCCTCATCAGAATACAGCCAAATCCACAATCACGCAATGGCAGATCTGGCTGTGTACAAGAGGAAGTCAGAGAAGATGTTAAAGAAATGGGAAGAAATATGGCATTATTTTGACCTAAGAAACACTCCTCATATGAAACGAAAACTGCTTATCCCCAAGCCACAGATGCTTAACAGCACAACTGGGTAGAATAAGGGGGGTTGGAGGATTTCAAAGAAGCAAGACATGGCACGCATGTAGTCCAACCAACGTTTGTAGTATAACAGCAGGGATGCATAATTTTATGGTTAGGTTGCCGGGCTTTTGCTCTTTTTCAGCCAATGTCAAGTTGATTTCCTTGGCAATATCTACATAGTAGATCTAGGCTTTTCCTTTGACTGTTCTGTCATTCCGCAACTTGTTGAAATGGAATCGTGAGCTCACTTCTTTCCTGGGTATTCTCTTTTTGCAACAAGACCATACCAAAGGATTGGGAGATTGCCATCATAACACCAATTTTCAAAAAGGATGATAATCGACAATGTGGGAACCATAGAGGCATATCCCTTCTCAGTGTCCCTGGTAAAATCTACTCTAGAATCCTAGAGCAGAGACTCCGACGCCTAGCTGAGCCACAATTGGATGAGGTCCAGTGCGGATTCCGAGCCAACCGAAGTACTCAAGACCTAATCTTCACACTCAGACAGCTGAGTGAAAAGGTCCTTGAGTACAAGAGATCCATATTTGTTTCATAGATCTGGAAAAGGCATTTGACAGGGTCCTCTGGAGCAAACTTTGGGACTGTTTGGCAAGGAAGAACATTCCAGCACCTCTGATTCATGCTATACAGAGCTTCTACAAGTCTTGCAGAAATTATGTGAGGACAGCAAACCATAAGTCAGAAGAGTTCAGGACCACCAATGGTGTAAGACAAGGTAATATCCTGTCACCTTATCTTTTCAAACGATGTAATCAAGGCATGTAAGGAGAGAACAAGAAAGTATTCAATGGGGTACTGGAAGATGAGACAGGTATGTATTTCAGAGCTGGCATTTGCTGCTAATGTTGTCCTGATTGCTAAATCAGAGGCACATCTCCAATCCAACCTACAAGTCTGGAAGGAAGAGCTGGAGAAGAGAGGGATGGTCATAAGCAGCTCTAAAACAAAATCCATGGTGATATCATGAGAAGAAAGAAGACATCAGATTAAGCTGGGAGAACAGGTCCTGGAGCAGGTCGATCACTTTAAATACCTCGGAGCTATTATAGACTGAAAGAGAGGCATCAAAGAAGAGTTGGCCCCTCAAAAAGCAGCAGCTGGGAGACTTTTTCAGGCCATAAATCGAGGATTCCTCAGCAAGAGAGAGGTTGTTAAGAAAATGAAGATGGCTGTATACCGCTCCACCTATGTCCCAGTCTTGACATATGGATGTGAGTCATGGGCAATGACTACAACCCACAAAAGCCAGATCCAAACCTCAGAAATGAGGTATCTGAGGAAGGTGGTTGAAGTAACAAGAAGAGAAATGGTCCGCAACCAGACGCTACTACAAGGCCTAAAATCCCACCCCCTGCAGACTCAAGTAGAACAGTCCCAACTAAGATGGTTTGGCCATGTCTGCAGAATGGGAGATTGGCTACCACGACAACCATGGGAAACATAGAGCCAGGGATCCAGACCCCCAGGACGACCCAGAGTCTGCTGGGAGAACAACATTAGACAATCTTTGAAGGACCGAGGACTAGAATGGAACCAGGCCAGGAGGAAGACAGCCGATAGGATAGTCTGGCGCTCTCTCTTCCAAACCTCTACACCTCACAGTAGAAGGGAAACGATTAAGTAAGTAAAAATAAAGAGTTATCATCAAGTCTTTTCTAACATGTCTCAAGTCGAGTCCAGTGCTGTGGTGGCTCAAGTCGAGTTGTTAATTTTTTTTTTTTAAACTCTAGAGTCAAGTCACTATTTGATAACATAAGTCCAACTCGAGTTCATGTATCAACTCCAGTCAACACATTGAACAATAGTGATGATGCAATATCAGGAGCCAGATTTTTTTGAAGGTTTATTGATGTAACAAAAGAGTAGGAAGATAGGATGGTACAACATCAAGAAAGAAAGATTCACTGATGTAACAAAAGGGTAGGAAGATATGAAGGTTAGACTCCCGTTAGCTATTTCAAGCCACATCATTCAAACCAGCAAAATATGTACACATCAATAATAGGAATAACTGGCCAGAAAGCTAAAACTGTTTATTATAAACTGGCCAGAAAGTTAAAACTGTTTATGATAAACTGACAGAAAGCTAAAACTGTTTATGATAAACTGACAGAAAAGCTAATGCTGTTTATTATACACTGACCAGAAAGTGAACACTGTTTATTGTAAACTGATCAGAAAGTTCAAACTGTTTATGATAAACTGAACAGAAAGTTAAAACTTTATTATAAACTGACTAGAAAGCTAAAAATGTTTATGATAAACTAACCAGAAAGCTAAAACTGTTTATTATTAACTTTGCCAGAAAGCTAACACTGTTTAAAATAAACTGGCCAGAATGCTAACATTGGTTATGATAAATTGGACAGGAAGGTAACACTGTTTATAATAAACTTGCCAGAAAGCTGCACTGTTTATAACAAATTGACTAGGAAGCTAACACTGTATGATAAATTAGCCAGAAAGCTATCACTGTTTATATGAAATTGACCTGAAGCTAACACTGTTTATAATAAACTGCTAACACTGTTTATAATAAACTGGCATGGAAGCTAACACTGTGTATGATAAATTGGCCTGACGCTAACACTGTTTATAACAAATTGGCCTGAAGCTAACACTGTTTATAATAACTTGGCATGAAGCTAAAACTGTTTATAATAAATTGGCCTCAAGCTAACACTGTTTATAATAAATTGGCCTGAAGCTAATACTGTTTATAATAAATTGGCCTGAAGTTAACACTGTTAATAATAAATTGGCCCCAAGCTAACACTGTTTATAATAAATTGGCCTCAAGCTAACACTGTTTATACTAAACTGGCCTGACGCGAACACTGTTTATAATTGGCCTGAAGCTAACAATGTTTATACTAAATTGGCCTCAAGCTAACACTGTTTATACTAAACTGGCCTGAAGCGAACACTGTTTATAATAAATTGGCCAGGAAGCTAGAATTGTTTACAATAGACATCCCAGGAAGCTAGCACATTTAATTATAAACTGGCCAGCAGACTAGCACCTTCTAGAATAGAAAACAAAAAAGGAATATTTGAAATTTTTTTTGGGTGGTTTATTTCCCAACAATGACAAATTAATACACATGAACTAACAAATGTGATACACTTATAACACAACAGTCATGTGTTGGGTATTTAATGTGATCTTTGACCTCCATTCAGTGACCAGCATCGCCAATCCCCCAATCCCAAGTTTGTAGTCAAAGCACACAGGTTTTGGAAGCTAACCCATTTATCACTCACAGAACTATTATAATCTTTATGTTAAATAATTTTTTAAAAATCTTTTTAACTGAATACTTCATTAAAACTCTGTTGCATTCCTGTGTCATAGTTCAAATTATCCAACTCATTAAAAACACACCACTAATCATGATTTTCCTTGTTCACCTCTGTGTCCAAACGTGTTCCAATGTGTGAAAACTGGTTCAAACATGTGCAAACTTGTTCAAAATTGTGCAAACTAATTCAAATCCTTATACAAACAATCTTTATTTGACTGCTGTTTTGATGGTAAATTGATCCCTAATTTCTAGCAGACAGTTACCTAGCATTGACTTCACATGATCTTTTTTGTCTGTATGACATTTTCATTGTCTTCATTTCTGGTTGATTAAAAGACACAAGAAAATAACTCATGTCACAAAATGACGTTACTAGCTTTTTTTCAAAGGGGGAAATAATTGTCCTTATCGTTAAAATATTAATGAAACAATGATTATTAACATTTTGAAGCATTACTTAAGATTTCAGTAACATGAACCAAACCATGGTTGTATTTTTGTGTAAGGTATGTTTCTAAAATGTTGATTCATAGAAACTGACAAAACACTAGATCTACATGTAACATACCTAATGGAGAGTCAATATGTTCTATGTAAAGTAGCAAACTCGTATATTTCAATGCTGATTTAAGCTAAAGTGACCCAATTTTGAAATTCGTTCCTGATGAAATCACACATAAGTAGTACACGATACAGAAATCAATACAAAACACATTACTGGACAAAATATACAGCACAATATAGGACAAAATAAGAAAATAGTACAAAAATACACAGCACATTATGAGACAACATAACAAAATAGTAAGGGAGTACTGGGCACAATATGAGACAAAATAAGAAAATAGTGCAGGAATGCACAACTCAATACAGGACAAAATAAAATTGTGAAGGAAAACGCAGCATAGTGTGAGACAAAAAAAAATAGAACAGTGAAACACAGAGCAACATAGGACACAATAAGAAAATAGGAAAGAAATACAGTGCACAATACAGGACAAAACAAGAATACAGTATAGGAATATAGAAAACAAAAAAGGATAAAACAAATAAGACTATATTACAGGAATACAGAAGACAATACAAGACAAAATAAGAAAATAGTACAGGAATAGAGAGTAAAATATGGGACAAAACATGAAGATAGTACAGGACACAGCCAAAAACACAAAACAGGATATGCTGCATGACACTTTACAGGTAGCAAAAAAAAAAAATTAATAAATACAATACAGAACAAAAATGTAAGAAATAAAGTAAATAATATAAAATATAATACAGGACATAATAAATAACAAAATAAAGAATATAACATGTTATACAAGACACACATTTTTTGATAAAATAGGACACAGAGTACAATAACTTGCAGCTAATAAATCACCACAGAATGCAGCAAGGGTTATTCTATATTAGTAAACATAACAATTGTGTTTTTTAATGTTTATAACTTTCCACAAAAATAAACTTAATTGTTAAGGTTGATCATTTCCTAAATCAATAAACAACAAATGTGTGTGTTAATACCATTACTTTCTAAACAACTAAACTTAATGCATGCTTGTGTTAATGTTGATAACTTTCCACGCAACTAAACTTAATTGTTTAAGTTGATAGATTTCCTAAGCAGATAAATAACAAATGTGTGCTATTATTCTACCTTTCTTAACAACTGAATTTAACACATGTGTGTGTTCATTTTGATAACTTTCCTGATAAACTTAACAACTAAAATGTGTATCAATGTTGCAACTTTCTATACAATTAAACGTAGCACATGTGCATGCTAATGTGGATAGCCTTCCAAATACTTAACCTTAACAAACATGTTTTAATTTTCACAATTTCTGCACTCCTATTTAAATAAATATGTATTAACATCAACAGCTTCCTCCTAGTTACATCAAGCATAGATGTAATCAAATAACATCAGTAGCAACAAAAGTAATACATGTTCACACAAGCTCAATATTTGTAATGTGTTTGAAGAATTCATCGAAATTCTGCTGTATCACTAAATGGGCAGCACAACTGATTCTTATAACCATTGATTTCAAGCTAAAAATGCTAATGAAATGTAAAAAGAAAATACATGGCGGCCACATTCCAAACTTGAAAGTCAATGGAACAAAATTAAAATTAATTCACAATAACTCACAGGATAATTGTTGGTAAAACTGTAACATGAAATAATCACATGAAGAATAAAATGAACGACACATTTAAGTACATCTTTCATAAGTTTGTAAGACCTTAGAATATGTGCAAGCTGTGTGTTTGTGTGTAAATAAACAAGTTGTAGTGAGAATATATATGTCTATAAAATTATGTATTTATCAACTGGAGGATTCCTTCTTTGTCATGTTATAGATGTTCTTTGTTCAATGCCATTTTTCTTACTCTGTTGGCAGTGTTTCAAAGATATTGGTAACTTCTTGATATGTTTAATCTTTGCTCATTTTCTTTGCTTTCAGATGTATACTTTCTTCATTGCTTGTCATTTCTGTGTGCTGTTACTTGGGATGTAATGTCTGGGTGGTATTTAGTGTTAGTGCTTATGGGTGCATATTGTACTTTAGCCTATGTTTCTCCTTCTTCTGAAGTCTTGTCTGTGATGTATGCCCTCAACTGTTCCAGTAATACCAAGTTATGGTATCAGCATACACCATTATTACAAGCAGATGCTGGACTTAGGCTGATCATCTCCTGAGCAGAGACTTTGACACCATCACCAGAACTGCTTTGCTATGGAACCCAGAAGGAAAACAAAAGAGAGGGTGACAAAATACAACCTGGTGGAGAACTACAGAGGCCAAGATGAAAAATATGAACCAGAACTGGGGCACCATACATAAAGCAAGGTCACAGACCAAGCAAAGTGGAGACAGTTTGTTACTGCCCTATGAGAAACCAGTAGATGTGAGTATCCCTGACTGCTTTGTCAATCAGTGGTTAAGGATCCAAGATGATGATATGACATGTAGCCTAGCAGTGAACACGTGGCGGACCAGGGTTCTTTCCTGCTGAGAAGCTAACTGTGACAGACTTTGCAAAACGACAGTGTATACTTGAAACCAAGGGGAGACAAAAACGAGGACTACATCATGCATGACTAACATGAGGTTGTGCATGGGACTGGCAACCTGATCATGTCAAGCACATCGCTATAGAAACCAATGTTGCAGGAATCTATGAATACTTTCGTTCATGCTTCTTGCAGGGGGGCGCAGATGAAGTGGGGGTTCTAGGTTATATAAGGAGCAAAAGGGGAAATAAACAAATGATAAATACTGCTTAGTAAAATGGAGCATAGCTCTTCATGATGCTTCACAGAAAACAGTGGAAAGACATTTTAGTTATCATTAGAATTTCCTCTTCAGCAGAAAACAGTGGAAAGATATGTTAGTTATCATTAGAATTTCCTCTTCAGCAGAAAACAGTGGAAAGATATGTTAGTTATCATTAGAATTTCCTCTTCAGCAGAAAACAGTGGAAAGATATGTTAGTTATCATTAGAATTTCCTCTTCAGCAGAAAACAGTGGAAAGATATGTTAGTTATCATTAGAATTTCCTCTTCAGCAGAAAACAGTGGAAAGATATGTTAGTTATCATTAGAATTTCCTCTTCAGCAGAAACTTAACTCTTTTAACAAAAATAATATAACAAATCTTTAGTAGTGGAACTGAATGTCTCATGCAGGTTTTTCATGAAGCTCATACTTTGTTTACAGATGCAAGAATTTTGGAATCAAATCTTATGAAATTTTTTTAGGAGGCAAGTTTAAAATTTCATATTTATATTTCTCTCTCCACGGATGTATACATGAATGTTTATATCTGTATGCTTGCACTTGTGCATACACGTATGTATTTATGTATGTATGCACTGTATGTATTGTATATGTAGTATTTAATGTATGTATGTACCTCTACACCTCACGGTAGAAGGGGAACGACTAAGTAAGTATGTATATAAATTTATAAGAAGTCCACATATTTATAAACAGTATGTTTGACTATGTTTGTATAATTATATATGTAAACATCACAAAGAAAGTTTGAATAACATTTGAAAACTGGACAGGGAACAAATCCAGACAAGCTGTTGTTACTCATACAGCTTACTGTGAGGGTCTTTCTAGTAACAAAAAAATTAGCAGAACAAATATTTCATGCCAAAGGCAATTTTTATGAATAAGAGTTCTACCTGTGTGTCTTTTAGAGTTACGAGTAGGCAGATGGACAACCACTTTGTAGCTTTTAGAGTTAGGAGTGGGCAGATGGACAACCACTTTGTAGCTTTTAGAGTTAGGAGTGGAGAAATGGACAACCCCTGTGCAGCTTTGTAGTTAGGCAGATGGACAACCACTGTGCAACTTGTTTCATGATCATTCTTCACAGCCATTGGTTACAATGTGTCCTCTATAAATGCCCTGGTCTGCCACGGCAGATGTTACAATAAATTAGACCGTCTGATTGGTCGGGTGGTTAGACTGCTTGTCTCTCACTACAAAGTTACTGGGGCAAGATATGGTAGTGTCCCCCTCCAGTCAACCCAGCTGTAATTGGGTAACTCACAGCAGAATTTGAGAAAGCAAAGGTAGTAAGGAAGGAAACAGGTCACCTCACCTCATAAAACTGGACCTAGTAAAGTTTCAAACACTTCACTCCCCTACAGTGTCTGATGTGGGACTACCATTATCTTTTGTATAATAAATTCATCTACATACTTGATAAATAAGTGTATTGCCTGGCACAGTAAATGTTCCAACATAAACAAATTCTGTACAATCAATCACCAAAAGGAAGTTCAGAAAATGAACCAAATAAATACATACTTCCAAAGTATAGAAATTCACATACACTGTGCTATGCAACATAGAACCAGTAGGTCTGGTTTTTTTCTAGGTATCATTTTTAAACTGAAGTGGTAAATTCGCATCTGATCTGTAAATTAACTACAAACTGTGTAAACTATAGAAGTTGTATGCTACAGAAATGAGGCTACATAATTTGTAGGTTACAAAAGTTGTATGTTACAGAAATTAGGCTACAAAAATTGTGCATTATAGAAGATGTATGATAGAGAGTTTGGGTTACACAGATTATGGGTTATTACAGAAGTTAACAGAAACTGTGGGCTACTGAACAATCCCCCCCCCCCCGCCTCCCGCCCCCCCCCCCCCCCCCCCCCCCCCCCCCCCCCCCGCTCCGTCCCCCCCCCCAACCCCCGCCCCCACCCCCCCCCCCCCCCCACCCCCAGCAGCCAGCAACAGTGTTGTCTCTATGTTTCATGAGCAGCAAACAGGAAACTTAAATGAAAGTTAGATCCCATATGTGATGTCATGCCACAAAACTGGTAGTTTGTTGATACGCCTGATATAGAGAACATGAACAGACTTTAATTTCATTTAAAACATTTGCGATTTTAGTATTTTATGAAAACTCACCTTCTATTCTATCAAATCATATTGGCTTTACATTGGTCAAAAGTTACCTTAATTACATTTAACAAACATGATGACCTCACACCTAAACCTGATCATTTCAGAATTTCATATTTCAATACACATTATTTTCAAAAGAATTTCACTACATTTTTTTATTTTAATAAGCAGTCTTCATCACTAGATCGCCTAGGCAGGTCCCAAGCCCGGCTGAAAAAGATGAGAGCGGCCTGCATGGAGGCCATAAGAAGGCAGCTCCTCCATCATGCAAAGGCACAACAGGCCAATCACCTGTTTGCCTTAAAACACAATTACAAGAAATGCAGGACAGAAAATTGGACTGATTCTGGGGGCAACAAACTGGAATGCACTAACCTCTACACCTCACGGTAGAAGACGAACGACTAAGTAAGTAAGCCTTCATCACTGCAAGGATCTTCAAAAACAGCTTTTTTGTGTGATACTATTATCTCTGCATCTAAAAATACTGACAAACGTGATTGTAGGGTATTACATCATATATGGAGTCTTAGTAGAAGACATAAATCTAGCCAGACTCCAATGAATTTGTGCTGTCAAGAATAAAGGTTTACTATGACCTGAAAGGGTTAATCAAAATGTATTTCTGTAAGAATAATATGAGCTTAAATTACCATCTGATAGTAAAAGGATGCTATTTAATACTTCATTATAGAGACAAAAAATATTTGTTGTATGCCAAGAGTGACACAAGAGAAATGAAGCATAGTTTATTTTCAAGACAAAATAAAATGCTTCTAAATAAATTAATTAGTACATCATGTGTGAAATTATTTTTATTAATCATACAAAATTGAAATTAAATAAAACTAAGTGGACTGTCCTCTAAAATACTATGATCCTGCCCAACAAAAACAATATTATCAAAATAATACAATAACTTTCAACATTTACAGAAGGGATTCTCATTCCATTTTCTATTCCCTGACTGGATGAATAAAATACAGCAAAAAAAGAGGATTGGTCTGTTTTTTTTCATTTTAGCTCTTCTCTGGCACTTCCTGGAGTGTATGCCACTGTGCAATGGGGCGACGAGGATTGGCCAGCATGTCACTCCAATGTCGGAGCTCTGTTCCAGATGAGTTGCAGCCCAGAACACATCTGCCAATCGGCTCTGAGGTTCCGATACGATCGTAGTCAACCACCGTGATGATCAGAGTAACTTTCTGCAAGAAGAAATTTTTAAACATTGAGTTATTTTCAGTCAAAGTTTTTTTTAAATGTCACACTGCAGCACAGCATAATCACCATTTTATCAGTACTGTGACACGTCTTCATTTAATATGAACTCTTCTTTCAGTGCCAGTTTCTTGATTACTGCATCTTTCTATCCATTGTTAACTGTCTTAGTCACTGTCAACTGTCTGGTCCCAGTACACTCTCTAGTCACTGCCTCAGGATTAGCTTTCTACACAGGGTCAGCTCTCCATTTCTAGTCAACTCTCCACTCCAAGTCAACTCTCTAGTCACTCTCTTAGTGTTAGCTCTCTACACACTGTCAACTCTCCACTCCAAGTCAACTCTCAAGTCACTGCCCCAGGATAAGTTTCTACACGCTGTCAACTCTTCATTCTAAGTCAACTATCTAGCCACTTTCTCAGTGTCAGCTCTCTACACAATGTCAACTCTGCACTCCTAGTCAACTCTTTAGCTGTTACAGTGAGCGTGCGTATAGGAGATAATAGGCAAAGGGAGATAAGAATGACTAGTATATAAAGGAATGAGCAGATAAGACTTGTATGGTTTAGGAGGTAACACTGAATAAAATAATTGCTGAATATGCATAACGGAGAGGGTGAGGTTCAGTAAGAGGCTGGTATCACATGGGTGTGGAGGCGAATGAGCATGGTGTAAGAACTGTGAGTCACAACGAAGGTGGATACTGTCTGAGTGGAAGGAAGAGATGAAAATGACAAAGGGAAAAGAAAAGTACAGATGTTACTCATCATTGTTTCAAAGAGGAGGCTTAAGTCCTCAACCAGTTTACATCAAGACAAAACAAAATTCTGTGCTAAGGGGAACCTTGACTGGTTATTGTGATATTATTAAACTGGCGAGATCTGAGCTTTAACAGAATGGCAAGTCGACCATAGAGTGACTATGTATTCATGTTCATCAGAGTGCTAGACGGTTCCACAATCTGTCATAGTCAGTCTCTTCAACTACATGATGATTACTGAAGGGATATACACACTCTGAGCAAACCAAATTATAGCATTAGAAGGCAGTCCTTATTCTGTAATCCCCAGGGTAAGAGTAAACAGGGATAATTCAAGCCAAAAAATACTTCAAAAACAAATAATTTACATTATCCTACTCAGCCATCTAAGAAGGAAAAAAACCATCTCATAAGAAGGATCAAAGCAGATCCTGTATAGTCCAGTTAAGCCACAAGACATTTAATAGTTGAACAAAGTTTGGAATTGAACTCACCTCTTTCCATTAGATTTGTGAACTATGAAAAGGCATACAACAATTTAGACAGAATCATTGTGGAAAATTACAAGACATTTTAGAGACCCTGAAGATCACTAACATAATAAAGAAAATATATGAAGACACGAAAATTAGAATTATTCATTAGGGCACCTTACAGAACCATTTGAGATAAGAACTGGAGTGCAGTGGGGATACTTCTGGTCGCTATTTCTCTTCTAAATGGCTATATCAAAATGGCTATATGATAGCAATGACATCAGCCAACAGAAATGGAATTCTGAGAACTGTGACTAAAACCGCTTGATGATCTAGGTTTTGCTAACAGCCAATCTATTCTGTCCCATTACCAGATGCAAGATAAAACTTAAAACACTTGATGAGAGGTCACAGCAAGTGGGTCTGAACATACACTGGGAAAAGATCATGAGAATAAATGCTGCATAGGAGAAACATCCTAACAAAATGTGAACTCATACATGTATCTTTGTGGCAATGTAGAACAGACAGTGATATGTGGAGCTGCTGGCACTGGGGAATATGTGGAAACCAAAAGAAATCAAGTCCAACACAAAAATAAGAATCTTGGACTCATATGTCAAGGCTGTCTTATTGAACGGCTGCAAAACATGGAGAATAACAAAAACAACAACTAAGAAGTCATAGACTTTCATAAATGGGTGCTTTCATAGAACAGGAAGACTGAAATTGTATGACAAGGTCACTCATGTAGAACTGTTGGCAAGAAGCAGACAAGTGCCAGTGGAACAAAAGGTGAGAAGAAAACACTAGCATTGGATAGTACACACATTGAGGAAACCAATTTATAGCCTTACAAGACAGTGCTTGCTCTAGAATTGCCTTGGTAAAAAGCGGTAGAGGGAGAGTGAAAAATATACTGTTAAAAAAAAAGAAACGCATAGCTATCCGAAGGCGCGTTTTTATGAGTTTGTAAGTAAAATTTGGTGCTAGGGTATATAAAAACCAGCCTCAAATGTTCTTTACAGTGTCAAATGCATGTGTTGACCTGAATTGCGTTTGTTTTTGTAATCGTTACAACGCAGTGGTCAATAGTGTTTATGACGCAATTTTTGACCACAGCTCATGTTGCGCGCGCGTGAAAGCAACATAATTTGGGGTGAACACTATTCACTGACTACGCAACTGAAGCCCTATAAAAGGATAACGCTACACACAAAAAATTCAGTTCATTTTCAAGCAGACATTTATGGCGTCGCTATCGATAAATTTAAGGAACATTGCTATTGGCCAACTGCATGCAGGCAAAAGTCAAAGTCAGGTTGCCAGGCATCTAAACGTGCATCAGAGTACCATCAGTCGACTTTGGCACCGGTTCCAAGCCACTGGCTCAGTTGAAGACCGGCATCGCAGTGGACGACCCAGAGTGACAACAGCAGCGGAGGATCGCTTTATTCGGCTTCGTCACCTCAGAGACAGGTTTACAACAGCTTCCTCAACTGCCCAGTCATTGCCTGCAGGACGTCATGTGTCTGATCAAACTGTCCGGAATAGACTGCATGACGCTGGACTTTGGGCACAACGACCTCACCGAGGACCTGTCCTTACGCGCCGCCATCACCAAAATCGACTTCTTTGGGCCACCCAGCATCGTCCCTGGGCAGCTGACAATCAATGCAGACGTGTCTGGTTTAGTGACGAATCTTTCTTTTTGTTGCAGCGTCATGATAGACGGCGTAGGGTCTACCGTAGGCGAAATGAACGTTTTGCCCAAAATTGCGTTGATGAAGCTCCGCCGCACGGTGGTGGAGGTGCAATGGTGTGGGGAATGATCAGTTACAATGGAAGGAGTCAACTGGTGCACATTGAAGGAGGCTTGAATGCACAACGATACGTCAATGAAATTCTTCGACCCCATGTCCTTCCACTTTTGGCTGCCCAAAGGTCTGTGTTTCAACAGGACAACGCCAGACCCCATTGTGCATGGTTGACCACGCAGTTCCTGACTGCCAACAACATTCTCACCCTTCCCTGGCCATCCTTATCTCCAGACATGAGTCCGATTGAGCACCTGTAGGATGAGCTGCATAGACGTGTTTGTCGCTGAGATGTTGCTCCAGCCAATCGTCGTGATCTGTTCCAGGCACTCCAGGAAGAGTGGGCAGCCATCCACAGGCCCACATCAGACGTCTGATCGCATCCACGCCCAGGAGATGCCAGTCGCTGATCGATGCAAGAGGAGGCCACACACCATACTAACAGGAAAGCCCATACGCCAAAAAACTCTCGTGACCCAGATGCAAAACAACTGTCAATTGATTGGTTGAACCCTAAGGTATTCTTGTGTGCAATTTGAACAATTAACTCATTAAATTAAAAAAGTTATTGAATGTCAAAATTATGGCTATGTGTGTGCCTTCAGTAGCTATGCGTTTCTTTTTTTGAACAGTATATACGGAGAGGTGAACTAGAGATAGACATGACAAGGATAAAGAAGAAATAGAAAGAGCTTCAACTAATGTCAAATGACAGGAAGGTTGTACTCCTCAGGCAGCTGATGGGTTACTATGGTAACAGCTAGCTAATTAGTGTGAGTATGTATGTGCGTCAGGGTGAGGAAATCTTGTATACTGGAAGAGACAAGATTATATTCTGCCATGACATGACGCAGGTACACTGTACTCATCACATGAAAGCAAAGATTACAGGCATTTTAAGCTACACAAAGTATTGTCCTTCTGTATACAATTCTATCACTTTAATTTTGTATTCAAGCTAACAAGAAAGAGATGCATAACAATGACAAGATGGAGAGAACATGTCTTGTCTGGGAAACATCCAAATTGAACTTATAAAGTGCAGATCTGGGAAGTTCAAGATAAACTTTCCATTTCTGTCACTAAACAAAAAAATGAAAACTCAACTCACAATTCTGAAATAATGCTGTTTTTTCATCACACCAAATAAAACTGGAGATGTTTTAATATTCTTAACACGGCCTTGGAATATTCCCACAGAAAATCATTCACATTGTGTTAACTTTTTAAAAACAGGATGTTAACTTGTTGCACAGAGATTTATGATCAATAAATTTTCTATATTCTTTTCTTTTTCTACCCGTGTCCTCTACTTTATTATCGCTCTTTTATCCTTTTCCTGTTTTTCGCATTCGTTCGTTTGCGACAAAATATAACTTTCCCATTCTGACTTTTGCCATTTCTTTTCTCATACTAGTAACGCATTTTATTGCATAATATGTCAGTCCCTGGATGTGAACGAAATAGTGTGAGAATTCATCTCGTCAGACATAGAGAGCAGACATTTGTCTACATTTTCATCTGACACGAGTTTTTCTTCGGCTAGTTTCTCGGCATGAGGTGTGGAAGGCATCACTCAGAAATGAGACATGTCGTAGTAGGTATGAAGACGCGTTTTGGCAGTTATGGCCAGCGTCTAAGTTGATGTGAAGTGTTAAGAGGAAAGGGGGAGACGGGGTTTTGGAGACATAGCGTGGCATCCTTTGTCCGTTTTCATATATCTACCCCAGTAGCTTAGACTATTCATTCAGTTCTCCTAAATTTTGCAGTAGACAGGTTGCTCGTGCTAAGGAAATAAGCTTGCATAGCGAAGTTCTTAGTTTGACTCGACAATTTTGCCGAGCTTCTAGACTAACTATATGAGTGAATAAATTCTAGTTCGTGGTATAGCTTGTAGTTCTGCTTGGAGGTAAATATTATATATATATCTAGTAGTATTGAGTGATTTAGTGATAATCGCCTATTTCATTTTATCTAGTAGATTTCTGTGCAGAAGGATTAAATTTATAAGTCTGTTATATTCTCTAGTTGACATGTTTCAGTGGATAGCAAAATAAATTATAATTTCTAGCTTAAACTCATGCAGCTATAAATAAATTTAATTGAATTGCTAGTAATTAGTTGAGAATATTTTAAAACTAACTTATAACTGCACTGATTCATCATTGAGTATTGACGAAATACGTATGTATTTCTAATTCATGATGATTGATTTTATGAATATAACTTATTTCACAGGAGTTTTAAACGATAAGTCAAGCTCTCCACTTGCAGTTTATAATGTAAGTTATAACCGAAGTAAATAGTATGTATAAGTATTTTATATGTTGTATTTCTTTATTCAGTGAAACTGGGGTAGCCCAACTTTACCAACGGTTTTAGTACTGAGAAACATCTGTGAAGAACAAAAACTTTTTTTCTTAAAGACTTGGGTGTATAAAGTAAAACCTGTCTGGCATTGCACTGGCATCCAGAACGACAGAGTACCCATTATATGAACTTTAAGATTAAATGAAGTAATGGGCCCATCGAGCCAGATTTAATTTTTCCTGAGAAAAACCTCAAGTACATTTCAGCCCTTGTGGCAAGTAAAATATTACTATCAGTAACATTCCGACGGAGTTCTGACTAGTTGTGGTGTGACCAAATAAAGTCCTATACTGAGAGAAGGCACCGACCTGACATTCCTCGTTACTAGAAACCTAAGCTATTGACACTGTGCTCGCCGTTAACGTTCGTGCCTGGACAATTTTAATGTGACATAAACAGATATCATCAAAAATAATAATAACCAAGGAAACGTTCCCTGAAGTAGTGAACTCAACCTGACTTTGCGGAACTGGGGTTCCCTTGGCCAAGACTACCACTGGAGATTCTGTATGTGCATGTCCTAAAAATTGTTTTTCCAGAAGTTGCTACCAAAGCTGTAAGTACGAATGCAAGCTAGTGATCACGGCCGACTGAATAGAGTGAATGCAGGACTGAGTGATTCCTTTATTGTTGTATTTTTGGCACCCATTTTGCGGTCTTAAATTTCTTTATGCAAGGTGTTTGTTGCTAACAATATTTTCCTTAGGATAGATTAGAGTATCAAAGTCTGTTCCTACTTTTTAAAGGGAAATCTTAGACTATAGCGTATGCATCCGTGACTCTTTGGGCTACCACTTTTCTTCTAACAGGACTGTGGGCTATACATCGAGGGAAAAGTTTATACCTATGGGTCTATCATTCTTGTAGCAATTCATTGACTTATGACTATTTGTATATGTTTGATGTAATTTTATGTGTTGTGATGGAATTTTATTATGATAATTAAAATTCACTTGAACTTATTCCAGTGTGTCGGTCAGTTCTTTCCCAATTATCTATATTTCCATTGTCATAGTTTCACGTCTGTGTGTCTATTGTAGTCACTTAGGTGTGTGTATGTGAGGGATATATATATTACTATATATTATACTAGACGGTCTGACAAATCTTAATCTGTTGTAGATGATAGGCTGACTGAGAGAAATCATCTCGAGGGTCAGAGACCGACTCTAATATATTTCCTCCATCTCACTCGTGAAATCTATTTCTATTTTTCATCTCCCACTGAGCTATCACTTGTTTCTATTGCTATTCAGAAGGGACCAAACCAAGTCTTAATTCACCTATCACAAATCTACGACATAACTTTTAAAATGTAAACAAAGTTCACAGTATAATTATGTGTGACTGACAAAATTAAACACAAGGAGCATTTAAATGAGAACATACAATGGCTGTTTTATGCCCAACAAACCAAACAATCATTGTCATACCCAAAAAACTATAACATACATTCTAGCTCAAAACTGTTGTCTAAAGTAGAATGTAAACATTAAAACTAGAAAATACCAAAGTGGAGATTGTTATAATGAGCAAATACCAAATTGGAGATTGTTATAACCAGCAAATGTAAGAGAGGAGATTGTTAAAACTAGCAAATGCCTAAGTAGAGACTGTTTTAATTAGCATATGCCAGTGTGGAGACTATTAAAACTAGCATATGTCAGAATGCAGAATATTAAAACTAGCACATGTAAGAATGCAGAATATTAAAACTAGCATATCAGAATATAGAATATTGAAAGAGATTATGCAATAATTTAAAGCACAAAATATAAACATATGCCAGAATGTTGAATATTAACAGTAACACAGCCAGAAATAATATATGATGGTTTTTGGATAGTCTAGGTCAGAGAATCTTAGTATAACAAGATGGTTTTTGGATAGTCTAGGCCAGAGAATCTTAGTATAGCAAGATGGTTTTTGGATAGTGTAGGCCAGAGAATCTTAGTATAACAAGATGGTTTTTGGATAGTCTAGGCCAGAGAATCTTAGTATAACAAGATGGTTTTTGGATAGTCTAGGCCAGAGAATCTTAGTATAACAAGATGGTTTTTGGATAGTCTAGGCCAGAGAATCTTAGTATAACAAGATGGTTTTTGGATAGTCTAGGCCAGAGAATCTTAGTATAACAAGATGGTTTTTGGATAGTCTAGGCCAGAGAATCTTAGTATAACAAGATGGTTTTTGGATAGTCTAGGCCAGAGAATCTTAGTATAACAAGATGGTGTTTGGATAGTCTAGGCCAGAGAATCTTAGTTTAACAAGATGGTTTTTGGATAGTCTAGGCCAGAGAATCTTAGTATAACAAGATGGTTTTTGGATAGTCTAGGCCAGAGAATCTTAGTATAACAAGATGGTTTTTGGATAGTCTAGGCCAGAGAATCTTAGTATAACAAGATGGTTTTTGGATAGTCTAGGCCAGAGAATCTTAGTATAACAAGATGGTTTTTGGATAGTCTAGGCCAGAGAATCTTAGTATAACAAGATGGTTTTTGGATAGTCTAGGCCAGAGAATCTTAGTATAACAAGATGGTTTTTGGATAGTCTAGGCCAGAGAATCTTAGTATAACAAGATGGTTTTTGGATAGTCTAGGCCAGAGAATCTTAGTATAACAAGATGGTTTTTTGGATAGTCTAGGCCAGAGAATCTTAGTATAACAAGATGGTGTTTGGATAGTCTAGGCCAGAGAATCTTAGTATAACAAGATGGTTTTTGGATAGTCTAGACCAGAGAATCTTAGTATAACAAGATGGTTTTTGGATAGTCTAGGCCAGAGAATCTTAGTATAACAAAATGGTTTTTGGATAGTCTAGGCCAGAGAATCTTAGTATAACAAGATGGTTTTTGGATAGTATAGGCCAGAGAATCTTAGTATAACAAGATGGTTTTTGGATAGTCTAGGCCAGAGAATCTTAGTATAACAAGATGGTTTTTGGATAGTCTAGGCCAGAGAATCTTAGTATAACAAGATGGTTTTTGGATAGTCTAGGCCAGAGAATCTTAGTATAACAAGATGGTTTTTGGATAGTCTAGGCCAGAGAATCTTAGTATAGTTAGTTGCTTATCCTTTACAGGACGTGGCAATCAACCCCAGCTTTTATTGGCTGTTTGTGATTTTTCTAGGCAATTTTTTCATTCAGTAGTTTGCCATTGCTTTCTGAACGGTATGGCGCTTATACCATTGTTAAAAATCCACACAAAGCGATTTGCTTCCAAACCGCCTGCAGCAGGTTTCGAACCTGGTATATCTGGATTATGAAACTGCGTTCATATCCATTAGGCCACAGACGCCGACATCTTAGTATAACAAGATGGTTTTTGGATAGTCTAGGCCAGAGAATCTTAGTATAACAAGATGGTTTTTGGATAGTCTAGGCCAGAGAATCTTAGTATAACAAGATGGTTTTTGGATAGTCTAGGCCAGAGAATCTTAGTATAACAAGATGGTTTTTGGATAGTCTAGGCCAGAGAATCTTAGTACAACAAGATGGTTTTTGGATAGTCTAGGCCAGAGAATCTTAGTATAACAAGATGGTTTTTGGATAGTCTAGGCCAGAGAATCTTAGTATAACAAGATGGTTTTTGGATAGTCTAGGCCAGAGAATCTTAGTATAACAAGATGGTTTTTAGATAGTCTAGGCCAGAGAATCTTAGTATAACAAGATGGTTTTTGGATAGTCTAGGCCAGAGAATCTTAGTATAACAAAATGGTTTTTGGATAGTCTAGGCCAGAGAATCTTAGTATAACAAGATTGTTTGGTTTTTAAGGACCATCTTCATTGCTGATGGACATCTTCATAAATACTCCAATCTCCTCCCTTAGATCACACAATGAGGATCTCAGCACAGTGCAGGAACAATGTGTGTATGCAGGAATCACACATTCTTTAAATATTTTTTGTGGTAGGTAGGTTTCCTAATTTTTAAATTTTGCTGTATGACCTACTCTTTATAATTTCCAACTGCCTAGGGATTTTTCATTGCCCAGTGTACAATGACGTTGATTCTGATCAACAATAACAACATGTCTGAGGAAGCAGTAGTCTTATTATTTCTTCGTGTCTTGGTAGGTAACAGTCTTACTGTCGTGTGCTACCCTTTCAGGCTCTGGTAACAAACAGGTAATTCATTCTAAACAGTGTGAAAAAAAAGAAATACTTTTGGAGTTATCTCCACTGAATGGTTTTGTTATTGTTGATCAGAATCGACGTCACTGCACACTGGGCAAATCCACAGGTGCTCAGTCTCCCTCAGCAAATGTTGAAGGGTATGAATGATAATTGTTCCTGTTGCACGTTGGTTGCATATATGCTGGATGCATCCTCTCATTCGTCCATCCCTGCTGGTCTTACATAAGATGCCAAATTCCAGCAATCTTAGCCTTGATGGTTCATCAATTGTAGAGTCATTCTCTAACAGGCGATCATTAATTGTTCTCCGTATCTCTCCCTGATCCATATTCAGTGCACCTTCTATGGGTGCTCTTGAAGCTAGTCTATCAGCTCTTTCCTTATCGCGTACCCCTACATGACCAGGTGAGTAGATCCACACCAGTCCCTGAAGATTCAAGCCTTCTATGGAGGTTTTCCATTCATGCCAGAGCCATCTACTTTAGACCTTCCGAAGCATGGATTGTGAGTCTGACACAATAACAACCCTGGTTAATGAAGTCTCAGACAACCACCTTAAGGCTGCAGTAGCTGCCTCTACCTCCATTCTCATACTGGAGGTTTTTGTCATGTAAGCCCCACTATGTTCAGCAATGATTCTGCCCTTTACTCTAGCAGAGAATGCCCACCCTGATTTCTCATGACGGATTACAGACCCATCAGTATACACAAAAGCATCATCATTCCCAGCATGATCATTTATCAGTTGATCAATTTCTAGCTAGGCCCTTCCATTGGCCCAAGTTCTGCACTCTCTACCAAGGCTGATGATGACTTGTTGGTAATTAGTCCAGGTCTCATCTGATTTACTCCACTCTGCCCCTTTGAATATATTTTCAACAGTGATCACCTGTTTAATCATTGACTATGCCTGTGCCATCCATGATATCCCACACTTTATTTATGCTCCCTTAATGTCAGCTATGTTTCCATGTAGGGGGTGCCTTTTGTCTGTGGTTACTCGCATATAGGCTTTTGACTAAGCCATCGCATATCTGGATCTAATAGACTGTAATCCAAGCATGTACCCCACTGTTACGATAGGGGTATCTCACGTACAGCCCAAGACTACATGCATTCCTTCATTTTGAATGCATTCCAATCGTTCACATTGTGATATTGACAGCGTGATTATTCCCAGACGATAATCGATGACAAACATGACTAACTGATTATACAAGAGAAACAGTAGTCTATGTTCCAGGTGCACTTCGGCCATTGTTTTTAGGGGCTTCCAGACCTCTGTTGCACTTTTGGATGATTAAATCAACATGGTACTTGTAGGCAAACATACAAGATGAAGACAGCACTATAAGTGAGAAGATAACATCAAGACATGGACAGTACGAGTCTATCAGAGTATACCATTAAGACAAGAGATGGGCAGGAAAGAATCTATCAGAGTATACCATTAAGACAAGAGATGGGCAGGAAAGAGTCTATCAGAGTGTACCATTAAGACAAGAGATGGGCAGGAAAGAGTCTATCAGAGTATGCCATTAAGACAAGAGATGGGCAGGAAAGAGTCTATCAGAGTGTAACATTAAGACAAGAGATGGGCAGGAAAGAATCTATCAGAGTGTACCACTAAGACAAGAGATGGGCAGGAAAGAGTCTATCAGAGTGTAACATTAAGAGAAGAGATGGGCATGAAAGAGTCTATCAGAGTGTACCATTAAGGCAAGAGATGGGCAAGAAAGAGTCTATCAGAGTGTACCATTAAGAGAAGAGATGGGCAGGAAAGAGTCTATCAGAGTGTACCATTAAGAGAAGATATGGGCAGGAAAGAGTCTATCAGAGTGTACCATTAAGACAATAGATGGGCAGGAAAGAGTCTATCAGAGTGTACCATTAAGACAAGAGATGGGCAGGAAAAAGTCTATCAGAGTGTACCCCTAAGACAAGAGATGGGCAGGAAAGAGTCTATCAGAGTGTAACATTAAGAGAAGAGATGGGCAGGAAAGAGTCTATCAGAGTATGCCATTAAGACAAGAGATGGGCAGGAAAGAGTCTATCAGAGTGTAACATTAAGACAAGAGAAGGGCAGGAAAGAGTCTATCAGAGTGTACCACTAAGACAAGAGATGGGCAGGAAAGAGTCTATCAGAGTGTAACATTAAGAGAAGAGATGGGCAGGAAAGAGTCTATCAGAGTGTACCATTAAGGCAAGAGATGGGCAAGAAAGAGTCTATCAGAGTGTACCATTAAGAGAAGAGATGGGCAGGAAAGAGTCTATCAGAGTGTACCATTAAGAGAAGATATGGGCAGGAAAGAGTCTATCAGAGTGTACCATTAAGACAAGAGATGGGCAGGAAAAAGTCTATCAGAGTGTACCCCTAAGACAAGAGATGGGCAGGAAAGAGTCTATCAGAGTGTAACATTAAGAGAAGAGATGGGCAGGAAAGAGTCTATCAGAGTGTACCATTAAGACAAGAGATGGGCAGGAAAGAGTCTATCAGAGTGTACCATTAAGAAAAGAGATGGGCAGGAAAGAGTCTATCAGAGTGTACCATTAAGAGAAGAGATGGGCAGGAAAGAGTCTATCAGAGTGTACCATTAAGACAAGAGATGGGCAGGAAAGAGTCTATCAGAGTGTACCATTAAGACAAGAGATGGGCAGGAAAGAGTCTATCAGAGTGTACCATTAAGACAAGAGATAGTAGACACTGGAGATCCATTTGGTCAATTTTTATTGTGGAGATGGCAGCTGATGATAATGATGAAGTTTAATACATGCATGGCATGAGAACTGATAAATCTATTTATCATGTGACATGTCAGAGGCGAGACAGCCACCTGGAAGTGTGAAAGCAGAAACTGCAAGTTACCAGTTGTGGGAAAAAACAGAGCTTTGTGAGTTGTGGTCAAGTGAGAAAGCTTGGTAGTTGAAGTGGAATAGGAGTAGTTGAAGTGGAATGAGAGAAGTTGAAGTGGAATGAGAGAAGTTCAAGTGAAATGGGAGTAGTTGAAGTGGAATGAGAGAAGATGAAGTGGAATGAGAGAAGTTGAAGTGGAATGAGAGAAGATGAAGTGGAATGAGAGAAGTTGAAGTGGAATGAGAGAAGCTGAAGTGGAATGAGAGAAGCTGAAGTGGAATGGGAGTAGTTGAAGTGGAATGGGAGAAGTTGAAGTGGAATGAGAGAAGATGAAGTGGCATGAGCAAAGTTGAAGTGGAATGAGAGAAGTTGAAGTAGAATGAGAGAAGTTGAAGTGAAATGAAAGAAGTTGAAGTGGAATGGGAGTAGCTGAAGTGGAATGAGAGAAGATGACGTGGAATGAGAGAAGTTGAAGTGGAATGGGAGAAGTTGAAGTGGAATGAGAGACGTTGAAGTGGAATGGGAGAAGTTGAAGTGGAATGGGAGAATTTGAAGTGGAATGAGAGAAGATGAAGTGGAATGAGAGAAGTTGAAGTGGAATGGGAGTAGCTGAAGTGGAATGGGAGAAGCTGAAGTGGAATGAGAGAAGCTGAAGTGGAATGAGAGAAGTTGAAGTGGAATGGGAGAATTTGAAGTGGAATGAGAGAAGATGAAGTGGAATGAGAGAAGTTGAAGTGGAATGGGAGTAGCTGAAGTGGAATGGGAGAAGTTGAAGTGGAATGAGAGAAGATGAAGTGGAATGAGAGAAGTTGAAGTGGAATGGGAGTAGTTGAAGTGGAATGGGAGAAGATGAAGTGGAATGAGAGAAGTGGAATGAGAGAAGTTGAAGTGGAATGAGAGAAGTTGAAGTGGAATGAGAGAAGATGAAGTGGAATGAGAGAAGTTGAAGTGGAATGAGAGAAGTTGAAGTGGAATGGGAGTAGTTAAGTGGAATGGGAGTAGTTGAAGTGGAATGAGAGAAGATGAAGTGGAATGAGAGAAGTTGAAGTGGAATGGGAGTAGTTGAAGTGGAATGAGAGAAGATGAAGTGGAATGAGAGAATGGAATGAGAGGAGATGAAGTGGAATGAGAGAATGGAATGAGAGAAGATGAAGTGGAATGAGAGAAGTTGAAGTGGAATGAGAGAACTTGAAGTGGAATGAGAGAAGTTGAAGTGGAATGAGAGTAGTTGAAGTGGAATGAGAGAAGTTGAAGTGGAATGGGAGAAGTTGAAGTGGAATGAGAGAAGTTGAAGTGGAATGGGAGAAGTTGAAGTAGAATGAGAGAAGTTGAAGTAAGTGGAATGAAAGAAGTTGAAGTGGAATAAGAGAATTGTAAGTGGAATGAGAGAAGTTGAAGTGGAATGGAAGAAGTTGAAGTGGAATGAGAGAAGATGAAGTGGAATGAGAGAAGTTGAAGTGGAATAAGAGAATTGTAAGTGGAATGGGAGAAGTTGAAGTGGAATGGAAGAAGTTGAAGTAGAATGAGAGAAGTTGAAGTAAGTGGAATGAGAGAAGTTGAAGTGGAATAAGAGAATTGTAAGTGGAATGGGAGAAGTTGAAGTGGAATGGAAGAAGTTGAAGTGGAATGAGAGAAGATGAAGTGGAATGAGAGAAGTTGAAGTGGAATGGGAGTAGTTGAAGTGGAATGGGAGAAGATGAAGTGGAATGAGAGAAGTTGAAGTGGAATGAGAGAAGATGAAGTGGAATGAGAGAAGTTGAAGTGGAATGAGAGAAGTTGAAGTGGAATGGGAGTAGTTAAGTGGAATGGGAGAAGTTGAAGTGGAATGAGAGAAGATGAAGTGGAATGAGAGAAGCTGAAGTGGAATGGGAGAAGTTGAAGTGGAATGAGAGAAGATGAAGTGGAATGAGAGAATGGAATGAGAGGAGATGAAGTGGAATGAGAGAATAGAATGAGAGATGATGAAGTGGAATGAGAGAAGTTGAAGTGGAATGAGAGAACTTGAAGTGGAATGAGAGAAGCTGAAGTGGAATGAGAGTAGTTGAAGTGGAATGAGAGAAGTTGAAGTGGAATGGGAGAAGTTGAAGTGGAATGAGTGAAGTGGAATGAGAGAAGTTGAAGTAGAATGAGAGAAGTTGAAGTAAGTGGAATGAGAGAAGTTGAAGTGGAATAAGAGAATTGTAAGTGGAATGGGAGAAGTTGAAGTGGAATGGGAGAAGTTGAAGTGGAATGAGAGAAGCTGAATGAGAGAATTGTAAGTGGAATGGGAGAACTGTAAGTGGAATGGGAGAATTGCAAGTGGAATGAGATTGCAAGTTGGAATGACAGAACACCAAATATACACTCACAATCACTGAGTGTAAGCTGAGAACACCACATCTACACTCACAATCACTAAGCGTGAGCTGAGAACACCAAATATACACTCACAATCACTGAGTGTGAGCTGAGAATAAATCTACACTCACAATCACTGAGCATGAGCCAAGAACACCAAATCTACACTCCCAATCACTGAGTGTGAGCCAAGAACACAAAATCTACACTCACAATCACTGAATATTTAGCCGAGAACACCAAATCTACACTCCCAATCACTGAGCGTGAGCCAAGAACACAAAATCTATACTCACAATCACTGAATATTTAGCAGACAACACCAAATCTACACTCACAATCACTGAGCATAATATGAGAACAAATCTACACTCACAATCACTCCGTGTGAGCTGAGAACACAAAATCTACACTCATAATCACTGAATATTTAGCTGAGAGCACCAAATCTACACTCATAAGCACTGAACATTTAGCAGAGAACACCAAATCTACACTCACAATCACTGAGCGTAATATGAGAAAACCAAATCTACACTCACAATCACTGATCATAATATGAGAACACCAAATCTACACTCACAATCACTGAATATTTAGCTGACAGCACCAAATCTATGCTCACAATCACTGAATATTTAGCTGAGAACACCATATCTACACTCACAATCACTGAGCATAAAACGAGAACATCAAATCTACACTCACAATCAGTGAATATTTAGCCAAGAACACAAAATTTACACTCACAATCACTGAATATTTAGCTGAAAACACCAAATCTACACTCACAATCACTGAATATTTAGCTGAGAACACCAAATCTACACTCACAATCACTGAGCATAATATGAGAACACTAACATCTACAATCACAAAGCGTAATATGATAACATCAACACCTACAATCACAGTCAATGAGCGTAATATGAGAACACCAACATCTACAATCACAATCAATGAGCATAATATGAGAACACCAACATCTACAATCACAATCAATGAGCATAATATTAGAACACCAACATCTACAATCACAATCAATGAGCCTAATATGATAACACCAACATCTACAATCACAGTCAATGAGCGTAATCTTAGAACACCAACATCTACAATCAGTCAATGAGCGTAATATTAGAACACCAACTTCTACAATCAGTCAATGAGCGTAATATTAGAACACCAACTTCTACAATCACAGTTTACTAGGTTCTGTCTAAGTGGTGGTTGCCATCATCATCATTTTCCTTTGTGTTCCTTATGGAGCATGGAGCCACCACTGTAGCCAGTCTCCTTGCAGGAAACCAGCACCAAACATTGACATGCTCTTGCAGACGTGGTTTCTGTGGCCATGTGTGTTACATGATAAGGTTACCATAACCTGACTGTAGTCACCTTGTTGTATGTCATGCCTGAGGCTGCAGTTAGCCTATTCTTTCTTTGTCTCTTCAGAGACCCCCCCCCCCCCCCCCCACAAACTACTTGGGGCATGTCAGTGAAGCAGCAGATGTTAAATTATATTGCTAATAAACGGTATGTAAAACTTGGGGCATGTCAGTCAAACAGCAGATGTTAAATTATATTGCTAATAAATGGTATGTAAAACTTTGGTAGACATTTATATGTGATGTGTAATGTTTTCAGAAGCTGTCTCAAATATACTAACTTTTCAACTGGTCTAGCCGGACCTCACTTCCATTATTCAGAGTCAATAAGATGATAGAGAAGATAAAGAAGCCAAGAATGGTAGATCTAATAAAAAATCTAATAAATGTAGGGATGAGTAAATCAGAGATTAAGAGCTTAATTAAAGATTTAATAACAGATGAATGGAAAGCAGAGCAGGATAAAAATCTGAAAGGAAGACATGCATATAAGATGTTCAAGGCTCCAACAAGAAAATGTCAGATATCTAGGGAATTGAAAATTCCCAGTAATAAGAAACTTCTCAGATTACAGCTGGGTTTAGACTATTTCAGAATAGAAGAACCTTACTGTGCAGGATGTCTTACAGACAAGCATAATTAGTAATAGTGATTTGCCCTATTTAAAATGATTTGACAAGAGTGATCCTACTTTCCCATATAGGCAGTTGTTCATATTATTTGGAATTGAAAACAATATTTATCCTAATTATAACCCATCAGAGGTTGAACGGGATATTTTCTTCATTAAAATAAAAAAAAAAAGAATTACAAAGCAGCTGTTTTCTATGTTATTGACAATCAAGGCTGACTGAGCAGATAAGCATACAGCTGAGACAGGAGACAGACAGCAAACACTCAAATACATCACGTATAATTTATTCTATATACTCAACACTGATAGAGCCGCAGTAGTGCAGGGGTTAGTGCACTGGCTTTCTAGCTCGGTGGTCCATGGTTCAATACGCAGTTGAGGTAGGATTTTGTATACCGCAAACGGCTCTGGGGTCAACCCAGCCTCATGAATTGGGTACCAGAGCAACTTCTAGGAAGGTTAAGGTGGCCGGTGTGATGCTGACCACATCAGCCCTAGTGCGCCGATGGTCAAGAAAATATGGGCCTAACACTATATTCCCAATATGCCTCAATGGGCGTGTAACGGAATCCAACACTGTTACATCACCATTATCACCCTTCAACTCTCCACGGAGCCTAGACCTTCAACCAACGTCTTCCTGTCCTGTGCCATCAGTTTTTCATGTCTGTCTCCAGTTCTCTTCTCTAAGCATTCTTTGGTCTCCCTCTGTCTCTCTTACCCTGGGGATTCAGGAACAAGAACTGCCTTGTGATACTATCAACAGGATTCCTCAGTGTGTGCCCTTTCCATCACCAGAGTCTATTGTTACACTGGCACTTGTGTCATCAGTTCCACAATAGTTATCATGTCACATCATGTCACATCATTTTGTTCTATGCAAACATCCATTTATGAAAGTCTGTAGCTTCTTGGTTGTTGTTTTTGTTGTTGTCCATGTTTCACAGCCATACAATAGGAGTGACATGACATCTGGGTTGAAGATTCTGATTTTTGTGTTGGACTTTATTTCTCGTGATCTCTTTATATTTCATAATACAGTGAAAGCCCTCCTTGTCTTTTGTATTATTATTTTGATATCTCTGTCTGTCCTTCCAACTGTGTCTATACAGCTGCCAAGACACGTTTATGATTCTACATCTTGCATGCTCAATACTCTTAGTCACTGGTTGTTATTTCTAACCTGTCCAATAATGACTCTAGCTATTTGTACCTTCACTTGAACATCAAGATATCTGGTGTCAGCTGTCCGAGGGTCTTTACTTGAACATCAAGATATCTGGTGTCAGCTGTCCGAGGGTCTCTACTTGAACATCAAGATATCTGGTGTCAGCTGTCCGAGGGTCTCTACTTGAACATCAAAATATCTGGTGTCAGCTGTCCGAGGGTCTCTACTTGAACATCAAGATATCTGGTGTCAGCTGTCCGAGGGTCTCTACTTGAACATCAAGATATCTGGTGTCAGCTGTCCGAGGGTCTCTACTTGAACATCAAGATATCTGGTGTCAGCTGTCCGAGGATCTCTACTTGAACATCAAGATATCTGGTGTCAGCTGTCCGAGGGTCTCTACTTGAACATCAAGATATCTGGTGTCAGCTGTCCAAGGGTCTCTACTTGAACATCAAGATATCTGGTGTCAGCTGTCCGAGGGTCTCTACTTGAACATCAAGATATCTGGTGTCAGCTGTCCGAGGGTCTCTACTTGAACATCAAAATATCTGGTGTCAGCTGTCCAAGGGTCTCTACTTGAACATCAAGATATCTGGTGTCAGCTGTCTGAGGGTCTCTACTTGAACATCAAGATATCTGGTGTCAGCTGTCCGAGGGTCTCTAATTGAACATCAAGATATCTGGTGTCAGCTGTCCAAGGGTCTCTACTTGAACATCAAGATATCTGGTGTCAGCTGTCCGAGGGTCTCTACTTGAACATCAAGATATCTGCTGTCAGCTGTCTGAGGGTCTCTACTTGAACATCAAGATATCTGGTGTCAGCTGTCCGAGGGTCTCTACTTGAACATCAAGATATCTGGTGTCAGCTGTCCGAGGGTCTCTACTTGAACATCAAGATATCTGGTGTCAGCTGTCCGAGGGTCTCTACTTGAACATCAAGATATCTGGTGTCAGCTGTCCGAGGGGCTCTACTTGAACATCAAGATATCTGGTGTCAGCTGTCCAAGAGTCTCTACAGGCACAAGGAATCAATAGGACCCCTACACGCTCAGGTAAAATGCTGTAAGGGGCCACTAAAATGCTGTAAGGGGCCACTAAAATGCTGTAAGGGGCCACTAAAATGCTGTAAGGGGCCACTAAAATACTGTAAGGGGCCACTAAAGTGCTGTAAGGGGCCACTAAAATACTGTAAGGGGCCACTAAAATGCTGTAAGGGGCCACTAAAATGCTGTAAGGGGCCACTAAAATGCTGTAAGGGGCCACTAAAATGAGGTTGTGCATGTGGCGCTGGCAACCTCATTATGTCAAATAAATTGCTACATTAAACCATCGCTGCACCAGCACCACCACCACCACCATCGCTGCACCAGCACAAAAATGCTTCGGTAAATGGGACCAGCTGCAATAATGACTTCATGCTCCAAAGGAAGCAAAAAAGGGAAATGATGGTGAGCTGTGGTTGAGTGAGATTATACATACATCATCCACATAGATCAGTTGTGGTTGAGTGAGATTATACACACATCATCCACATAGATCACTTGTGGCTGAGTGAGATTATACACACATCATCAACATAGATCAGTTGTGTTTGAGTGAGATTATACACACATCATCCACATAGATCAGTTGTGGTTGAGTGAGATTATACACACATCATCCACATAGATCAGTTGTGGTTGAGTGAGATTATACACACATCATCCACATAGATCACTTGTGGTTGAGTGAAATTATACACACATCATCTACATAGATCACTTGCACAATCTCACACTCCGCTCCTTACAACGAACCATTTATTCTACATGTTAAAAGTATAATAAGCTAGAATGCAGAATATGAAAGTAGCAAACATAAGAAAGTAGCATATTAAATGCAGCATATTTCTGCTAAAATGAACGTAGTATTGTCAAATTAAAAGGTTCCCAGGTAGCAAATGTATTAGTGCTCAAATCTCCAAGAGTTTAAAGTCACTTAAAAACAACACCAGCCTAGCCTTGCGTCCTAACCACTGTACACATTGGCCCTGGGGTGTGGCCAACTGACCTGATTTGCCAGTACTACATCACAAGTTGACTGAACATGACAAGTTGACTGAACCTGACAAGTTGACTGAACATGACAAGTTGACTGAACATGACAAGTTGACTGAACATGACAAGTTGACTGAACATGACAACTGCCTCTCCTGTTGTTTTAACATCATCATTTTGTTATTTGCTCCCTACAGATCATGCTTACATGACTGCAGCAGGTCCTGCAGCAGGTACTGCAGCAGGTCCTGCAGCAGGGAGCCTTCACCAAAGTATTTATGTGCCCTTACAGTGGTGGTTTATGAAGCAATTAGTTTTAATGACGAGGTTGTCAACCCTCATATACAACCTCAAAGTTCGTCACCTTTTCCAACATGCATGAAAAAAGCAGTGGTCATATTCTTTCTTTGTTTTCTCAGAGACCCCTAGCGACACCTACACAGGACATTTTTAACATGTAGAATGTCAATGGCTGTCACGTTAAAAAAATTGCATCCAACATTGTGCCTCGGACTTAAACATTAACTCTTAGTTCAAGTGGTGCATGGTTCTACATCAATATATAGTACGCCACTTAAAGTGGCACATCACAATAAATCACTGCATTTGAAGGTTAAGCAAAATTGA
Organism: Oreohelix idahoensis; assembly: GCA_024509875.1. Lineage (NCBI taxonomy): Eukaryota > Metazoa > Mollusca > Gastropoda > Stylommatophora > Oreohelicidae > Oreohelix > Oreohelix idahoensis. The sequence goes on from JAMPIV010022196.1 coordinate 421,311, forward strand.
ACAAAATCATTGGAGAACAAGCTGAATACATTCGAGAACAAATGTCTTAGAAAACTCATGAACATCAGTTGGAAAGAATTCAAGACTAATCGACAAATAAGAGAAGACTCTAGGCAGAAATATGTCTCCGACTATATAAGGAAAAGACGATGGTCATATATCGGTCATGTCCTACGAATGCAAAACAACAGAATACCACTACAGGCGCTCACTTGGGTTCCTGAGGGTAAGCGGAAAAAAGGAAGACCAAAAGAAACACTCAGAAGAACAATAATAAGAGAAGGAAGAACGTTGGGCCTAAATAATGTGCAAGAGCTAAGAGGAGTGGCGTCACAACGAACAACCTGGAGAGCACTGGTTTCTGCCTTATGCGCCGTGTTTGGCGCTTAAAGAATTTATTATTAAAATTGATCACATTTTCTTCCAATCCCTATTTCTAAATGTCTATTCTAGAAACTTTCAATGATATCAAAACAAGACTATAAAGAGCAACAGGAGCTTTCAATGTGTTGAGAAAAATATAGAGATCAAAATAAATCAACATCAAAAATCAGAATCTTCAACTCAAATGTCAAGTCAGCTCTATCAGAGATCAAAAAAAAAAAAAAAACCAACAATCAAAAAGCTACAGACTTTCATAAATGGATGCTTGTGTAGAATCGAAGGATTGAAGTGACATGACAAGATGGCTGATGTGGAACTGATGACAAGAACTAGACAAGTGCCAGTGGAATGAGAGATGAGAAGAAGATGCTGGTGGTGGATAGGACACACATTAAGAAATTTGGCTGATAGCATTACTACACAGTTCTTGTTCTGGAACCCTCAGGGTAAGACAGGTAGAGGAAGACAGGTAGAGGAAGACAGGTAGAGGAAGACAGGTAGAGGAAGACAGGTAGAGGAAGACAGGTAGAGGAAGACCAAAGAACACATGGAGAAGAGAACTGGAGACAGACATGAAGGGGATGTTCTTGTTGTTCTAGGGCTGCTGAGCTTCTTGCTTTTCTGCAGCCAGAACCAAGTTGAAGACTCTTTGGTATTTGCTACACAGTAGATCTACGATTTTCCTGCCATTCTGAAATGTACTGAGTTGAAGTCATGAGCTCCAGTTTTTCCTGCTTAGCTTACATTTAAAGGATCATCACATCTGATCCTAAGCTAGGAGGAAGAAACATGTGGCATACTGTGCATTCCTCGCCATCCAAGGGCTCTTCAAATATGCAGAGCCAAAATACTGTGCTCTGGTTCTGGGCTCTCCCAAGGTATCGTCACGTCATAAAGGGGATGATAATAATAATAATAACAAAAGAGATGAAGATTTCTTGTAAATACCTTGTGTAGATGGCATGGGACAGGAAAACTTGGCGTAAGTTTGTTGACGGTGTATACTTCTTAGGGAGTTGAAAGATTAACAACAAGAAGTAACTTTCATGTTTACAGGTGTTAAAATGTTCTGTTCCTGTGATGTGGTGTTAGTTTTTAATAAAATAACAAACACCTGTTTATTGTAAACAACAATTTTGTTTTCTGGCTGAAATGGATTCATGCTCAAGTGGTCGTGAGAAAAGATTATAGGCTCAACATGCATCGCAGTGTATTCAATTGTACACTGGAAATGAAACTGATGATGAGTTACTGAGCACTGTAGTTATAAATCAAGACATTCTGAGAACGGTGGGGGTGTCTCCACTAGCTGGACCTAGCTGCAGAAGGGGACAGGGCAGGTGATAAAAGGAAATGTTAATGTAAACGTTCTTATATAAAATAAAAAAAAACAAGATTCAGCCAGATCACAACTTAGACCAGGAACAACTGCAGCTGATAATCTTGAGCTTCATGGATTCATTACTGAAGAGGAGGCTGGACAGAATGAAGCTGAGTTCAACTTAGATTGCATTTTGCTTGTGGCAACAAATATAAAATCACCATAAAAACTGTATTTATGATCAGAAACAATTGAAAATGTCCTTTATTTTGTGAAAATAAATATAATCTAACATGAAACTGGTTTCATGAATTCCAGTTTTGTATCAAACGTTAAAAGATACTGTAAGTACCAAAACATTTTCTATTTTTTTTTCTGTATTCATTATTGTATTGTATATGTTGTATGCATTAAAAGCAACCTATTACTCTTAAGGGTTTTACAGGCAGCGTGGTACAACAAGACCATACCAAAGGATTGGGAGATTGCCATCATAACACCAATTTTCAAAAAGGGTGACAATCGACAGTGTGGAAACCATAGAGGCATATCCCTTCTCAGTGTCCCTGGTAAAATCTACTCTAGAATCCTAGAGCAGAGACTCCGATGCCTAGCTGAGCCACAATTGGATGAGGTCCAGTGCGGATTCCGAGCAAACCGAAGTACTCAAGACCTAATCTTCACACTCAGACAGCTGAGTGAAAAGGCCCTTGAGTATAAGAGTGAGATGCATCTTTGTTTCATAGATCTGGAAAAGGCGTTTGACAGGGTCCCCTGGAGCAAACTTTGGGACTGTTTGGCAAGGAAGAATATTCCAGCACCTCTGATTCATGCTATACAGAGCTTCTACAAGTCTTGCAGAAATTATGTGAGGACAGCAAACCATAAGTCGGAAGAGTTCAGGACCACCACTGGTGTAAGACAAGGTGATATCCTATCACCTTACCTCTTCATACTCCTTATGGACGATGTCATCAAGGCATGTAAGGAGAGAACAAGGAAGTATTCAGTGGGGTACTGGAAGATGAGACAGGTCTATATTTCGGAGCTGGCATTTGCTGATGATGTTGCCCTGATTGCTAAATCAGAGGCACATCTCCAATCCAACCTTCAAGTCTGGAAGGAAGAGCTGGAGAAGAGAGGGATGGTCATAAGCAGCTCTAAAACAAAATCCATGGTGATATCACGAGAAGAAAGAAAACATCAGATTAAGCTGGGAGAACAGGTCCTGGAGCAGGTCGACCACTTTAAATACCTCGGAACTATTATAGACCGAAAGGGAGGCATCAAAGAAGAGTTGGCCACTCGAAAAGCAGCGGCTGGGAGACTTTTTCAGGCCATAAATCGAGGATTCCTCAGCAAGAGAGAGGTTGGTAAGAAAACGAAGATGGCTGTATACCGCTCCACCTATGTCCCAGTCTTGACATATGGATGCGAGTCATGGGCAATGACTACAACCCATAAAAGCCAGATCCAAACCTCAGAAATGAGGTATCTGAGGAAGGTGGTTGAAGTAACAAGAAGAGACATGGTACGCAACCAGACGATACGTCAAGGCCTTAAATCCTACCCCCTGCAGACCCAAGTAGAACAGTCCCAATTAAGATGGTTTGGCCATGTCTGCAGAATGAGAGAAGATCGGATACCACGACAAGCATGGGAAACAAAGAGCCAAGGATCCAGACCTTGAGGACGACCCAGAGTCCGCTGGGAGGACAACATTAGACAATCTTTGAAGGATCGAGGACTAGAATGGAACCAGGCCAGGAGGAAGACAGCCGATAGGATAGTCTGGCGCTCTCTCTTCCAAACCTCTACACCTCACGGTAGAAGGGGAACGACTAAGTAAGTAAGTATGCATTAAAAAAAAAAAAAACTCAGCTGTTTAACTATGTTTATGTAATAGAGCTTTAATTATTTTACACTTTGATATATAAACATCATTTTGTCATAATAAATAAATTTATTAAGACGAAATTAGCAACAGCAGTCATGACTCAAAACATACTCCCTAAACTAAGCAGGTAAAAATGTGGTTATTGAGCATGTATACTGCGAGTTAAAGATAATATCTACAAAATGTCAAACACGATTAAACTGTCACACATAAACCTTATCTTACACAGGTTGAACAGAACAGCTGGAAACGTTTATACAAACAGCAGAAAAATGGAGGTCTCTGAAACAAATGTGACACAGCACAACAAAATCAGTAACACGTTGGCATTTGGAGATGCCAGTATCAAATGTCTGGTCTTTAAACAGAAATAATTTTTTTTTTTACTTTGGCTTATTTTGTGACAAGTTCTGCACATATTAATAAAATATCTGACATGCTGAATTCTGGGATAACCAGGTTTATGTTCAGCATAACATTAATTTTTCTTAACCCACAAACTGCAAGATGCACCAATTTTCTATCTGGGGTTGACTGGCAGATTTCCTCACATCTGCACTGTACACAATATAAAATTAACTTATTTTTTGTATATTTACGTACAATACGTACAAATATTCTTTGGCCAAGTTGGAATGAATTTATGTATACGGGTAATTGAAAAGCCACTTTCTATTTTTAAATATTTATTTCTTCACTCCAATCCAACTAATTTATATGAAACAACTGTCAGGGTAAGCAGAATTGAATGCTGTTTTATCAAATAAAATAAAGGTGGCTGGCATGATACTGACCACATCACCCCTAATGTGCCCATGGTCACGAAAATATGGGCCTAACACCATATTCCCAATATGCCTTAATGAGCATGAGACAGGATCCTTTATCTCCTTTTTTTAAAATAAAATAAAATGCTATGTCACATTAACATTGCAACTCAGCATGAGATCCAGCCTGTTCAACTAATCAATTTTTAGATGTCTATGGTAACATTATTTGTCATTTTAAATTTTATTTTATTGTTATCAAACAATGAAAAATGAAATTTATTGTCATTTTAGATTTTATTTTATTTTTATCAAAAGAATGAAACATAAAACTTATTTGTCAAATTGCAGCTAGTCCACTTTCTTTTGAAAAAAGTTTCATATATATCCATTAGATACATTTCAGGACATAAATATTTAAACAAAAGGAGCGATTTTTCAATTATTCTGAATAATGAGATATTTTCTCTTCAGCAGACATCAATTTTAGTGTCACGGTAGAACCTAAATACTTCCTAGGACAGAACCAGTTAATTTTTCTTAACAGGAGAGTGATTTAAACGTGCATTAAATTTATCTAATATAACTTTTAAAATACATAACATATAACATTAGACAGCACTGAACCTATTTTGCTTTAACCAAAGTAACAATTTCTGGTATTATTCTTTAAATTAGATATGCCAACAAGTTAATAATTCTGCTAGAATGTCTCACAAATGAACACATAAACCTGCATGCTGCAGTAACAACTGTGGCTGCTGTAAACTAAGAATATCTACCTGCTGTCATCAGTTACCAGAAATATTTCAAGAGAAATGACCGTGTCATTAAATACCTATTTCTTTGCATAACTCAATAATATTTATGCTGTAAATGATGTAAAATTTATGTGAAAATTAAAGCTGAAAGCACTGTAGAATAATGAAACAACTTCTGTGTTAGCAATAAACAATTACAGCAAAATGTACCAAAAATAGCACATTTACTGTTACACTAAAAACCTTCACTGATAATAATACATATTTATAGCAAAACCACAGAAATGACACACATTTATAGCAATGCTGCCAAAAACAACACATATATACCCCTTAAGGCCCAGTGTCCTACATGTGACCTATTATTTATGGCTACATTAAAATTTATAATTAATCATGTATTAATATCTACTAGGTCACAAATGGGCAGGTCATTAGCAGGTAAATGGTTTCCAGGTTTATAAAAGTGGTTTCCTTCTAAAATAAACATGCTGCCTTAAAACCACAAAGTATAAAATTTAGTATTCCAGTATAAATGTCCTTTGGCCTTAAGGGGTTAAAGCAAAGCCACAAAAATAACATTTATAATGCCACCAAAAAGAACAAAAAAATACAACAATACCTGGATTTGTTCAAAGGGAACTTCAAACGTAAAAGATTCGTTATAGTATGGGTTCAGAGTGCATTTCTTGATTGTAGTTTTTTTCTTTTTCACCCGTTTTCCATTGAGCATCAGAGAAATTTTGACATACGGATCTGCTCCAAACATATTTTTGTCATTGATGAAGAGAAGAAAAACATAACATGGACATTAAAAAAAATTAAGGATAAAACTGGCAGGCATATAAAATAATTCAATGCAAAAAAAGGGTGGAAGTGAAACATGGTAATATAAAAACTTGAAACTGAAACAAAAATATCAAGGATGTAAAAAAGCAGTGAAGTGGCAGCTCAACCATAGAGAGAATCACTCTGACTTTGCATTCAAGACCTGGCTCAGATTTTAAATTTACCTAAAGTTATTTCAGACCAACAAACATCAAATCTGAACTGTGTCATTAATTTTATTCTTCAAAATGACACAAAATTTAAATCAACTACAAACTCTTTCTGAAAATTTGGTATGCATATGAAATTGAGGCATATGAAAACTTGAAGAAAATTTTTACACTGAAACATGTCAGTACGGCTCAAGTTTTAGGGCCGAAATGGAAGGAAGATTTTGGTGAAGTGGATTGAACTGTGAATTTCAGAGATCAGTATTTATATTTTCTGATGTCTTTGCCTGAGTAACTACTTCATGTAAATCCAATTTTTGAGCCCTTAACAAGAGATTTTACTGTAAGTTTTATTTAGTTATGTTTAGTTTTATAGCTTCATTGACCTAATAAAGAAAGACATTAACTGATGTCTGGTGAAAGAGAGACAAATTATACACTGCCAGACTGTGGCCAAATGTTTATGGCCACACATGACTATCAGCACCTCTGTGAAATATAAAATTGTTTGTGCTTAGCAATTCTGATATCTCATTACACATTTCTCATTCAAAATTCACCTTAACGTTTATTTTATTTGGTCTTTTAGAAGAACAAAATCATGTTTTCTTGTGGCCTACAAGTCTAGAATATGAGATTTTATTCACTGCCTGTGCGATTCAATCTCTTGAGCGTATTTGGGACTGAAGTAAGGGTTACAAGAAGTGAAACACACAAGAATCAAGGATTATTTGAATCACCTCAAAGAAAATACAGAAAGAATACAAAAAAGTAAACAATAAATTCAAGACAAGAAAAATGAAAGAACCAACTGCATTGTGACAGAAAAAACAAACAACAAATTGAATTTAAAACATGAGTGCCCAGAAAAGGAAAACATACAAAAAGCTGTTTCGTAACCAAAGTTGTCTACCTGAATCTGCTCAAATGGAACCTCAAAGCCAAAAGATTCGTTGAAATATGGATTGAGGGTGTTTTTCTTTATTGTGGTTTTCTTCTTCTTCAGACGTTTAGTGCCCTGTAGAAGGGCTATTTTGACATACGGATCTGCAAAAGTTGGTTGGAAAACATATATTATGTATAATCAGAAGTTAACGGTTCCCTTCTCATTGTCCTTCGTGCTGTTTCCGCTTCTTTAGACATACAGTACCCTGTAGAAAGGTTATCTTGACATATGGATCTGCGAAAGTTGGTTGGAAAACAGGTATTATATTCAGGAGTAAATGGTGCAGCTACCAGATGAGAGTTCCCTTCTCATTGTCTTTCTTGTTGCTTTTGTCTTCTTTAGACAGGGGTACCCTGCAGAAGGGTTATTTTGATCTACCGATCTGCAAAAGGTTGTAGAACATATTATGTATTTTCAGAAGTAAATGGTGCAGCTACCAGTTTGTCCTCTCATTTTCTTTTTCGTCATTCCCTTTTTCTTTAGCCATTTAGTAAGCCTTGTAGAAGGACTATTACGATATAAGGATCTGCAGAATTTTCTTGAAAAACATATATTATGTACAGTCAGAGAGCAAATGTAGCAAGGAAGGAAAGTGGTCACCCCAACCTCATAAAACAGGACCTAGTATCGTCAACACTTAGTATCTCTAACACTTCGTTTCCCTACCGCAGTTTCTTCTATGGGACTACCTTTATCTTAACATTAAGCCCAGGATGGGCAACCCATCATCAATCACCACAAGTGGCAGATTAGCCATAAAAGAGTGGTCAATCTGAGTTTGCCATAATGTAGCTCACATATTCAGCCAACATTTCTACAACCAGTCAGACAAAATAACTGTCAAATTTCACAGTAATTTTTTCTTTCAGTTTGCAGAATATGTTTGATCATTAGCTACTGTAACTAAGTACATAGTTAATACAAGGTGACTAATATGACCTTGTGCATGGGGTTAGCAAACTCATCATGTAAAACAAATTGCCATTGAAACACTGCTGCAAGACCATGTGACTGCTTGATGCAGACTTCAAGCAAGGGATCCTTCTGTGGTAGTCTCTCCATGCTCCTTAATGCAAACAGAAGAAGAAGACATAGTTAATGTGTACATGTTTTGAATGAATTTATTAGTTAATTGGGAAGGTGAAGGTCTGGTGATGTTTTTATAAAACATGAGTTACAAAAAATGAAAGTCAGCTAAGTATCTAACTAAACACCCCAGGGCTTTACACCCCTACCCCTGATTATTATTTTTGTTTGTTTGTTTGTTTTTAGCTTTGTTTTGTTTTCTCTATTTATTTTTTTTTCACAGGCACCCAAGTTTGGTCATTATGATTCTCCCTATTTACCTATTTACAATGATTGGACAGGAGATGTGATGCCATTTTCACATATCAGCAATTATTCACATTATTTGGAATTTAAAACAATATATATCCTAATTATTACCCATCAGAGATTGAACGGGGTATGTCTCATCATAACATTTAAAAAAAGTTAGCGTGTTATTTTTTAAATTTTCAACTGAGCAACCACAAGTCTCAAATGTTGTATAGTGTGGTGATTTTCATTTCTCATTCACCACACCCAATGCTAATTTGAAAAGACAGGTTGCCCACCTATGGTATATGCCTGTGTGTGTGTGTGTATTTCTGAGTGAGTTAATGGTATGAGCATACAACTGTGTGTGATTATACATGCATTTATGTTCTGGGGGGGGGGGGGGGGTTAAAAAAAATATTGAAGAAAATTGTGTGAAACTTTGCTCATGCTCATGTTAGTGGTAATCTGAACTCGTCTGCTATTGAAAATCTTCTGTTGTATGTAGTCCAAATATATTTTACTGTTGTCTGAACTTACATGTTAGTGATGGTTTGAACTTATCTTTTACTGGGTAGCTAGAATTTATCTGTTACTGGTAGATTGAACTGATCTGTTGTTTGAACATATGTGCTAGTGATAGTTTGAACTTATGTGCTGGTGACAGTTTGAACTTATGTGCTGGTGACAGTTTGAACTTATGTGCTGGTGACAGTTTGAACTTATGTGCTAGTGGTAGTTTGAACTTATGTGCTAGTGATAGTTTGAACTTATGTGCTGGTGACAGTTTGAACTTATGTGCTAGTGATAGTTTGAACTTATGTGCTGGTGACAGTTTCAACTTATGTGCTAGTGGTAGTTTGAACTTATGTGCTAGTGGTAGTTTGAACTTATGTGCTAGTGGTAGTTTGAACTTATGTGCTGGTGACAGTTTGAACTTATGTGCTGGTGACAGTTTGAACTTATGTGCTAGTGATAGTTTGAACTCATGTGCTAGTGATAGTTTGAACTTATGTGCTAGTGGTAGTTTGAACTTATGTGCTAATGAGAGTTTGAACTTATGTGCTAGTGATAGTTTGAACTTATGTGCTACTGATAGTCTGATCTTATGTGCTAGTGATAGTTTGAACTTATGTGCTAGTCATTCACTCATTACCATACAGCTCACTGTGGAGCATATGTCTTCAACAAATTATACCAAGGTCTCCTGTCCTGTGCCAAAGTCTTACTTTGTTATCTACGGTCTTTGCATGTCTGCTTTCAATTCCCTTTCAATGTTTTTCTGCCTGATCAATTCTCTTTTCCTGAGGATTCCAGAGCAAGGGTTGTCATGCAATGCCATCAGCTGATTTCCTGAATGTTTGTCCAATCCAAAGCCAGTGTCTTTTCCTTAAATCTTAGTCCACCATATTTGATCTGGGTTTTTCCTGTTTTTATTCAGGTTCTTCCTGTTTTTGTCTGGGTCTTTCCAACAGTTCCATGCTGGTAATCCTATCGTACCATTTCAATCCAATTCTGCGAAAGCGCCTATTAATGAAAGTCTTAAGTCTCTGCTTGTCATTCTCTTGTTCTATATGCCTCAGGACTAAACCACAGGCCTGCCTTAACGTATCAATTGACAGTTCTTATTTTTGTGTTGGACTTGATGTCTTTTGATTTCCATACACCTCTTAACACATTAACTACCGCAAGCCGCTGTCAGCGGCTCACAAAGTAATCACATTTGGACCGCAAGCTGCTCAGAGCGCCAATCTAATTTTAGTAATAAAACGAATGAAAAATGTACTGAAACACTTTCTGATATGGTTCGAGATTTTAAGTTGCCAACGGAAAACAAATTCCCAAAGCATGGTTGTTGTAGAACACTGGAAAATTGATATTATGTTCATATTTTTCAGCGTTTTGGGTTAGTTACCAAATCGTGTAAAACTGTTTACCGTGGCAACTTGTAATAGGACTACAAAAAATGCTTGTACATCTCGTCTAACGGCTGAATAGGATAGAAACGTGTTTATTATGAAAACTACAGCTTACTTTGTGCAAACACCTACAGGATGAAAATGGGAAAAAAATTTAATTCGGCCACAGTGTGTTTTTCAATTCGGTAGTTAATGTGTTAATGTAATGAAAGCCCATCTTGCTGAACTAATGTGTTACACGTAGTCTGAACTTATCTGCTAGTGGGACTCTGAACTGATGTTCATTTGTAGTGGGCACTTCTGTGTTAGTCATACCTTAAACCTCAGTATGCACTTCTTTGTTACATATAGTCTGAAGTTATCTGCCAGTTGTAGTTTGAACTAAAAAATATTTTTAAGTAATTCTCTCTCCAATGACACTACAGCTGGTATCCATATTAATGTGACTTCATATCCTTTAACAGGCTTTCTTTTTTATTAAAAAAAATTCTCCACACACACATACATTCGATCTTAAATATTCTATCAACAGCTTCTGCATTGTCGTATATATGTCTTCATTATAAATCACCATGCTGAAAACTGAATAAACTTTCATTTTATACACCAAGAACATTGGTTCACCTAATCAATAGATGTTTTTTGTGATAAAGATTTATAGAAAAATTATGAAAAAAACAAATGCAAAGGCGAAAATTTTAAGGAAAACAATTATTCCTGTTAAGCAAACAGGACACTGTGTACATATGAAAGAAGTATTTTTATTTCTAAAACAAGGACTCAAATATGAAACTAAAAATAATCTTAAAGAAAAATACATGGCACTGGTGTAAGACAAGTGGCCAGCAAAGTAGTGAGCATATACAGGTGATATTCACTTTGTTATTAATGAAGGGCATCCTAGGATAAATAGCATTATTAGTTTTTATCATGGCATGAAATTTAAAGTATACAACTAAAAACACTGGTCAGCTCTATTTTCCATGAATGGTACACATACAAATATATAAGACATTCATTCATGGGTGACACAACTATTCTGACTGTAGCGAAAGGTGAAGATAATATGATGATGATTTCCTGGACAAATAGATGTATCAGATGATACCAGGATAGTGCCAGATAAGAGATTGGTCTTAAAAGAAATACCCCATTCTCTGAAAAGAGTAATGGTGTATTGACATCAAAAGTATAGTCAAGCTGTATAGGTTCCTAGATGAGATGGTAATGTACTGTCTTAGGTTCCTATGATGCCCCTCTCCAGACTAACCTTAGACTATGACTCTGCTAGGGGTAATTAACTAACCAACAAGAACTATGAATCAAACTTAAATCATTCAATAAAGACTGTTGGTACAATTTATAATTTATTTATGTACAAGATCTTTCTTTGTTCTGTTGGGTAATTTGCAAATAAAATCAAATTGATTCAAAAAATATAAATGGTATCACTTTCAAGTATTTATATTACATTTACAGTCAAATGGTAACTAATACAGTTCATCTTCATCTGTTTTCTTGATCTTTGATGAAAACTGTCTTTCATCTGTGCTAAACTGGAACCAATGTTAATATTATTATATCACAAGTTATAAGGGCTTTTACTTTGTTCTTTAACACCACATGCTTGTGTTTCATCATTTCACTGTTCTTTTGTAGATAATAAACTCGTAGGTTATATGTTCCATGTACTTGGATTCTTAGATTCTTATGTTTTTAATTTCTTTGGTGTGGTAAAGTTTTGTAAAGTCAAGTAGCCCCAAACAAGGCTACTTAACTTGAAAAAGTCTTTCTAGGCCCTGCCCAGCAATGTAACTGAAAAGAATCCCACAACTGCTGTTCTTCCAATCTTAAAGGTGGCACTGTTGAAGACCCTCTGACATTTTACAAGGGCTCTGAACAACAAGAGCTTTCTCCCAATCACATGCAGATTGGCTTTTAATGGTTCTATAGACTGTTTTCACCTGCAGATGGCAATGGAGTCTGGTAGTAGACGTTTTCGCTCGTGTCTGTGATTTGAATTTTGCGGCAATCGTTTGACTGGTGATATCTTCCGCTATTTATATTCAGTTGTCTCCTGTACCAGAAAGCATCTAGGCCAAAGTATTTTGCAGTCTCGAAAAAGTGTAAATTTTAGGCGTTCTGTGCTAGTATGAAAAATCTGTAATTGTTCTAGTTTCTTTATCTCTGAACGGATTTCTTTCATCCAAAGCTTATATTATTCTCAGGACTAAGCTCTATCTATTGCGATATCTATCCTTTTTCTCGGTTAATCCAACTTTTCACAGGAGCAGCCTAAACAGTGGTAAATACGACATAGGTCAAGCTTCACTGCCTTCAAATCCCAATTCCTTCTGTCCTACACCACTTCCAGTGAAAATATAGATATCTGCCAATAGCTAATGATCCCTATTATCGAATTTAGTCCGTCATTACTAAGGTATACCGTTTATAACTGCACAACTAAAAACACTGGTCAGCACTATTTTCCAAGAATGGTACACGTACAAATATATAAGGCATTCATTCATGGGTGACACAACTATTCTGACTGTAGCGAAAGGTGAAGATAATATGATGATGATTTCCTGGACAAATATATGTGCACTGGCTTCCTAACTCAGTGGTCTATGGTTCGATCCCCAGATGATGTGGGATTTTTTTAGGCCGCAAACGGCTCCTGGGTCGACCCAGCCCCAAATGGGTACCAGAGCAACTCTGGGAAGGTTAAGGTGGCCGGCGTGATGCTGACCACATCACCCCTAGTGTGCCGGCGGTCAAGAAAATATGGGCCTAACACCATATTCCCAATATGCCTCAATAGGGCATGTAACGGGATCCTTAACTGCACATTGCCTTTCAAAAAACTGTCAACATCCACACTTTCTCGTCTTTCTACTAAAGGCCTTACAAAATATTAGCATTGCGTGTACCGAGCTGCCGTTTTGATTGGTTGCTTGACTTCTCAGAATGTCTGTATGGTGTAATGTTTTGAATGATGGTCGAGATAGGATTCACACTTCATCACACTGACATCAGTCAGAATTAAATAGGGTATCTAACTGGGAGGACAACATTAGACAAACTTTGAAGGACCGAGGACCAGAATGGAACCAGGCCAGGAGGAAGACAGCCGACAAACCTCTACACCTCACAGTAGAAGGGGAATGACTAAGTAAGTAAGTAAGTAAGTATCTAACTGTAAAACAAATGAGTAAAGCTTCAAAGCATGTATACACTGCTTAGACAGCGCATACTACGCTGGTTTGACCATGTCCGCAGCATGGAAGATGGTCGCATTCTGAAAGATATCTTCTACGGACAGATGGCAAAAGAACAGTTGGCGACCACAGCTGAGATTCAAAGAGAGACATGAGGGCACTGGACATAAATCCAGCAGCCTGGGAGGATGAAGCTTCCGATCACACCAAGTGGCAGTGCTCTCTACAACGCCACCTCAGATTGGGTGAAAAGAATCTCTCACGGCAAGCAGAAGAGATGAGAAAGTGTCGAAAGGAACAGCAGGAAAATAAGCAGCTGAGGGCTGTCATCTCAGGGGCGCATTCCCATAGACAGTTATGACTGAAGGGGCTACTATTAATAATATATATATAAATACTACTCGTCAAAAGTCAAGGGCCACCCTATTATTTTCAATACACTTTTATATAAGCGCATAGAATGATTAAATGAAGGAAGTTTTTAGTAAAAATGGGTGCAATATCTTCCTTTGACAGTCCTCTATGATCGTTAAGCATAAAAACAACTCACCGACAACCATGGTGATCATGTGCAATTTGGTTTGCTGACCATAAATTCACATTTTTAATCTGTTTTTTCAAACTTCCTTACGTCAGCAGTACAAAAGAGTTGTGATACATTGGATCCCTTCTCACTGCAACATCCCTGGAAATGAAGAGGCTGACAGATTGGCAAAGGAAGGGGGAAAACTTCCTCAACTTGACACAAATATAACCTATGAGGAGTCCAAGAGTTTTATCAAGCGCAGATACAGGCACAAGTGGGAAGAAGAGCATCCAGGCCACACAAAAAATGATCCTTATTACCAGCTCAGCAGAAGAGAACAAGTGGTAATCTTCAGACTTCGCATAGGTCATAACAGATTGAGATACCATATATTCAACAAACTAAAGATAGGAACTACTGATGTGGCACCGATAAAATGACTGCCGAACATCTGCTTCAAAGGTGCCCAACATATGAGGAACAGAGAAAACGCATATGGCCATCACCAGTACCATTCCTGGAGAAAATCTACGGAGATATCAACAACCTCAGGCTGACCACTGCTTTCTTTGAACTTATTCAAGTTGACATCTGAGGGTGAACGAAGAAGAAGAAACTTCCGTACAACCAAACAGGTGAAGTAATCGTGCTGATTGACATTCCACGTGCAATGGCGACTTTTCGTGAACAGAGTTCACTCTTAATTTGTTTTACAATCAGCAGACTTAGGGTAGTTTCATCACTTGCAAAAACCATGCCACCGAGAAGAAGTCTTGACACCTTACAAAGAATGAGGGCTATAGCGTGGGTTGAAAGTGGTTTATCTGTCCGTGAGGTTGCTAGATGGCTTGCAGTGTCACACTCTACTATCCAAAGAATTTTGGAGAGATTTCAGGCCACAGGAAGTGTGGAGGATCACCACCGGCCAGGTCGCCCTAGATGCACCAATAGACATGATGACCGGTACCTCTTGTTGTCAGCCCTGCGCCATCGAACAGTGACTTGTTCCACTCTAAGATGTCAGCTGAGACAAACTGTAAACGTTAATGTCAGTCAAAGCACCATTCGCAGACATTTACATGAATTTGGACTGGCTGCTCGACGTCCTGCAGTCAGAATCCCTCTTACTCCTGCTCATCGCAGAGCCCGTGTTGCTTGGTGTCACAAGCACATCCGATGGACAAGGCAACAATGGAGTCAAGTTCTCTTCACTGATGAATCTCGCTTCACTGTGTCATTCAATGATGGCAGGATTCGAGTTTGGAGACGACCAGGAGAGCAGTTTACTGATGACACAATTCGAGAGGTGGATCATTATGGTAGGGGTTCTGTCATGGTCTGAGGAGGCTTCTACAGACACGGCAGGACCCCACTTTACATCATCCAAGGCAACATGACCGGCCCAAGATACCAGAATGAAATCTTGAGACCAATTGTTCAGCCTGCTCTGGAGGCCATAGGTGGTAATGCCATCCTCCAAGATGATAACGCTCGACCCCATCGAGCTCGTGTGGTGAATGAGTTTATTCAGCAACATGGGATCATCAGGATGGCGTGGCCAGCTCATTCACCTGACCTTTCTCCGATTGAGCACCTCTGGGATGTCCTTGGTCGAAGATTGTCAACAAATCACCCCCTGCCAATGGATGTTGCACAGCTGACTGCATTTCTGCTTCAGGAATGACAAGCTGTTCCTCAGGATACTCTTCGGACCCTTGTGGACTCGATGCGTCTACGCTGTCTTGAATGCCTTGCTGCAAACGGTGGTCATACCCGATTTTGAAATGTCTATTTGTGCAATATCTATTGTATGACTTTTGAAAAGGTGGGTGACACACTTCACAGCTTCATTGCGTTTGAATGTGTGTTTCCATTTCTTTACGTGACATGTCAATTTGGTATTCAATAAATGCCGTTTTGACTGATACCAATTACGTTTATATCAGATTTGTTTTATGGTTTCAACCAAGGTTTTTCTAAGTGGCCCTTGACTTTTGACGAGAAGTATATATATATATATATATATATATATATATATATATATATATATATATATATATATATATATATATATATATATATATATATATATATATATATATATATATATATATATATATGGTGTCGCAAAAAATGTATACACACTGAATATTTTATAATATTTGAAGATTTATAATTCAAATTAAAGCGGACAGATGTGTAATTATTTTGAGCTATCGCATATGTTCAAACTGATAGCCATTCTGGGTCAGACACTGATGACAACGCTGTTAAATAGAGTTGCAAAATTTGAGATTTGGGCGCATTCTCTTTCAATGGTTGCTTTCATCTCATCGATTGTTGCCGGTTTTGCAAGATAAACATGATCTGTTAGGTGCCCCCATAAGAAAGAATCTGTCCTCTTTAATTTGAATGATAAATCTTGGATGTATCTTAACTGACATTGTATTTATTCAAAGTGTGTATAAATTTTTTTGCGACACCCTGTATATATATATATATATATATATATATATATATATATATATATATATATATATATATATATATATATATATATATATATATATATATATATATATATATATATATATATATATATTTCTTCTCTTTCGTACACTCTCAGACATCTACTTAAATGTTTTTAAAGAAAGCAGTAGTCAGCTGGAGGCTATTTCCATCTCCACAGAGCTTTTCCACGTATGTTACTGGTGATGACTATATGCGCTTTCTCTGTTCCACATAAGTTGGGCATCTCTAAAGCAGATGTTCAGAGGTCATTTTATCAGTGCCACAGTTACATTCATCGGTAGTTCCTGTCTTTAGCTTGTTGAATAGATGGTATCTCAATCTGTTGTGGCCTGTGCAGAGTCTGAAGATTACCACTTGTTCTCTTCTGTTGAGCTGGTAGTATGTACCATTTTGTGTGACCTGAATGCTCTGCATCCCATTTCTTTCTGTATCTGATTCTGATAAAACTCTTTGCCTCCTCGAAAATTATGCTTGCATCAGGCTGAGGTAGCTTTCCATCTTCCTTTGGCAATCTGTCAGCCTCTTCATTGCTGGTGATGAGATGGGATCCATTGGATCACAATTCTTTTGAATTGTTGACATAGTTTGTGGAGCACTACTCTTAGGTCATCCAGGTCTGCATTATTTTGGCTTTTCAATGTTGCAATTACTGACAGTGCATCAGTGAAGAGAGCTACTTACCTCTCCGTACTTTCCTCTGTCATTACAACCTCTGAGCAGTTTTCAAGAACTGTGCCTATATTCTGAAGTTACTTGAGAATTTTCTTGTTGCCACTGACAGTTTTTTTGTGTGTACCAGTGCTTAAGCTCAGAAAGACACCTCCACCTCCAGTTACTGCTGCATTTATTGCTGATCCATCTGTGTATGCACGGGTCCAGGTGTTGGGTGGGTAATTTTTCTCTATGTATTTTGTCGCTATGGATTTTCTCTCTGTTGCAGTTTGGTTCTTGTTTCTTTCTTCTTCTTCTTCTTCTGCGTTCACCCTGAAAAGGATGTTGCTTGCGTTGTGTCGCCGTTTACAGCAAAGATGCGATATCTGCGCCTTTCGGCCCAACACATCCAACTTCGGCACAGCATTTTTGGGATCGGGTTGCCTTCCCTCTGCGATCCCTACTCCTCAGCCAGACTGCAGTGATACAGCCTGTTTCCAGGACCACCGCGTGGAGGTGAAGTAGAGTCTTTGTGAGCTATGGGTCACTTACTGCATCTTCCTTCTTTCTTTCAATTCCAGGAATGTTGTCTATCATTTCAGGGAAACCTGTTGTTTCCAAACTAGAAGCTTATGTGCAGTGTAGATGGGTTTAATTGTTGATTTTGCAATTATGAGAACTGCTCTCATCTTTGGTGTGGTTGATTCTACAAAAATGCTTCGCTTGAGTCTTTGCTTTCTAAGAACATTTAATCTATGGCACATTGGATGGTCTCTCTCTCTCTCTCTCTCTCTCTCTCTCTCTCTCTCTCTCTCTCTCTCTCTCTCTCTCTCTCTCTCTCTCTCTCTCTCTCTCTCTCTCTCTCTCTCTCTCTCTCTCTCTCTCTCTCTCTCTATATATATATATATATATATATATGTTGCATACATATTTTTGAATGCACAGATTACAAAAATATGATATGTCTATTTAATAATTTATTTGTGTACGAAAATGCTTCCCTTGGGGAAAGCGAGATAATCCATGATTGATTTATACGTTTGATTCGGCGTATGAATATTGACGTCATGTCAGTTCTCGTTTGTTAGGGCCAGAAAATAGATTGATCTTGTTCAAGATGTTAATGGCCTGAATTTATATGTATTACTTGTCTAGTACAAGAAGATTCAGTCCTATATTGTATATCTTCGTATGCTAAGGTCGGACTATATCGAACTCTGGCGGAGGTATCCGTTGTCCTGGAGAGTGGTAGTGAGTTCCGAAGAAGACGGTCGTAATGGCCGGTTTGGTATTTTGTAAGGGCTGGTCCTGTTAAAGGTTTAAAGTGAGTTATGGATGATTTTTCCATAAGGAAGGAATGTCTCTGCAAGTGTGTGATGTCAGAGACTCTTTTCATGTATTTCATTATGTTTGAATTCGGACTCCAGGTAAAGCCAGACCCATTTTTTTTTTTTTTTCCTTTGATGATCTCCTTATGGTTAGACCTAGATGAAACATCGTATTTTCGAGCATCGTTGGTCGCTTTAATATAGATTGATGAAGATGACAGGTTCCATCAGCGCTTATGTCTTTATGAAGCAACCTTCTGACTAAGGGACTGTATGGAAACTATAGGAAATCCTATATATTCTAGTTATGAATGAACTCTGGCTTATGATTATCCTTCTGCTGGGCGAGTGAGCGAAAACTCAGGGAAGGAGGCCATTTTGTATTCCTGTCATCATTATGGATCACTGTCCAAAGAACGGATCATGAATCTTACGATTCAGACAGTGGCACGGAGATCTCATTAAGATGAAAACCCCTACTGTGGTTTAACTTTGTTATTTAAATATTTGACATATACAGCTGGAGAACTTAGACAAGGGGAAGGTTCCTCCAGTGAACCCTTTGTATGGTTATACACACATACCCACTGATGCGTTCAGTCAGTTAGGGGATACGGCAATAGTACGCCAGAAACTGAATGACTTTATTATATTGAATGCTGCATGAACTGTACTACTATTCTGCTACCTAATGATTTGCTATGTCAACATACTCATGACTGTATTCTGTGCTGTCCAAGTGTGTGCGTTATTATTAAAAGCATAAAACGTCAACAGCGGTTCCTAACATCTTTGACTTGCCTAAGAGTGTGAGTGAGATAGTATCAAGTGTCAACTACATCGAACAGTACACCATTCGCGTGTTTTCCACTCTCACTCCATACATATACAATCCTGCGTCGGTTGAGTTGACCTTTGTTGTACTTGCCTGTCTCATGTGTAACGAGCAGGAAGAATCATCATCTCATCTCAACCCATAACCCGTCATGGGTCGTAGGGGTGCCATGGTGGAAGCATCAGCAGACAGGGTCCTCCACTGCTCTCTATTCTCAGCAATGCGTACAAGTGTGGAGAAACCGTGTCCTGCCCATTCTTTGATGTTATCAGCCCAGGATTTTCTTTGCCTTCCTCTTCTCCGTTTACCTTCGACTGTTCCCTGGAGGATCGTTTTCGAAAGGGAGTCATGACGAGTTACATGCCCAAACCAGGCAAGCTTTCGACGTTTCACTATTGACAAAAGTGGTTCTTGATGGCCTGCATAGGTGTTTATCTTCTCTCTAACATAGACATTTGTTTTGTGCTCTTTATAGCAAATGCGCAAAATTCTTCTATAACATTTATGCTCGAAAGCCTGAATCCTTCGCTCCGTATCTGCAGTGAGTGTCCAGCCCTCACACCCATACAAGAGAATAGATAATACAGGAAGAATACTCTACCCTTTACATTGATGACCACCAGTACCACCTGAGGAACGATTACTTGACAGTAATCGCATAGCAGACACTGCCTTGCTGTCTTTGCCTTCCCTAACTCAGGACTAGAGTGAGTTACCCATTTACAGCTGGGTAGACTGGAGCATGCCTGGTATCATCAACTCAGTACACTACAGTGGACTTTACAGTAGTGGCCAGTCAAACTACCACATTCTACAGTGGTAGGCCAGTTTCCTGGGTCCAGCCTTCGCAGTCTTGATGATTGAAGTCACCAAGTGTAACAAGAACGTGTATTTTGGCAAAATGTGACACACATCAACACCAGTAGGAACTATACAGTCGATGTCAGCTTGACCTGTTCTGACAAGTGAAATGAATCTGGGTCAATGCTTGTTGACATTTTTTGCAGTACAGAGCTGAAAACTTTGAAGAACATAAACTGTTCGGTTGTTACAGTGTGTGATTACCTTACTAAAGAAGAACATAAGTGTTGTTATTTCATCGGTGGATCTTCTCATGCTCAAAAAAAATTGAACAATGTAATAAGATAATTTAAGATGGATTAAAAGTGCCAGTTTATTGTGATTAAAAGCTGTGCCATTAAAGTGAAATCTGAGCATACTTTGCAACACATTCCAACCACAACACATGTAATTAATTAATGATATATGCATTTATGCTTTATATATATTTATGTTTACATGTATTTATGTTTGTATATTATCTGTGTGTATATATCGTGGGCCTGGTTGAGAGGAGACTAATATAAGAGTTCCCAAGTGACATAGGGCTTAGATTAGCGTTCTATAGGGAGCGATTTTCTTTATTGGAAATCTGCTGGCAACATCGGGTGCTATTTCTGTTAGTTGTGATGAGGTGTTCTTTTCTTCGTTGTTTTTGTTTATAATTTTGTGTTCCTTAGTTTTGTTTGATTTGTTTGCATTTGTTGGTCTACCCTTTTCTATTTTTGATTTCTATACACAATTTATGTTTATATACTGTGGCGTTATTTGTCTTGTTGATTTCATTGCGGTTATCATCACAGATTCTGTGATCGTTTTCTTTGATTTTTTCTATTTGATTTAATTTGATTTCTGCAAATGTTCTCATATTGTCTTTTCTTGTTTGTCCTTTGTAATGTCTTTAGTTGACATATGATATATGGGTATAGTTGAATACACTTACATTATAGTACAGACCAGTACTTTATGATCATTGATTACACTAAGAAAGTGTACAAGACCTTTGTAAGGCTTGTCTCCCACAGTGATTGGGATAGAAAATATTATTTTCCACAGGTACTCAAGTGATCATTGATTACATTAAGGAAGTATACAAGACCTTTGTAAGGCTTGTCTCCCACAGTGATTGGGTTATACAGATATTGTTTCCACAGGTACTCAAGTTATCATTGGTTATATTATAAACAAGATAACCATACAAGTTTTTCACTAAGACTAAGTCTATAGTATAGACTTGCCTCCCATTTAAGTGGGACAAGGTAATTTATTTACTTTTTCAGGTTACTGATCTCACATTATCAGACATGATGGATGTTGTACATCATTTTCTTCAGGAAGGAAGAAAAAAATTACATTTAGTTGGTGAAGACTGTGAGGATTATGCCACAGAGCATTTCCTACTTCAGGCGAGTGATGATCTTAGAGAATATGCTATATGTAATTATAGAAATGGCTATTCTAAAGATAGAGTATTTAGACTATCTAAATCACTATCCACACTCTTTTATGATGAAGGTAATGTTGTTGAGTTGGATGCGTTGAGGAAAACGATAAGTGATCTTCAGGTTAACAAGAAAGCTATTACTGATGAGCTACAACAGTTAAAAAGGCAGAATGAGAAGAAGTTCTCAGAAATGAATTGTGAAAATGCTATATTGAAGTGTAAGGTGACGGAATTGATAGCGGATAATAAGAAATTTGGTGAATTCTCCCTTAGACAAAAGAAAGAGTTAGAAGATGAGGTAACTCTTTTGAAAGAAAAGATTACTAAGCAAATTACGATGGAGCAGAACATGAAAGTTCTGGATAAAAAAGTAACAAAGCTTGATCGGGGTAATCAAGGACTCAGAAAGGTTTTGTGTCAACAGGAAAAAGTGACTGAGGAAAAACAAAAAAATATTGAAAGATTACTCATTGAGAAAAAGGAGCTGGAAGATGAAGTGACCTCATTAAAAGAGATGTTGGGTAATCAGGTAAATAAGGTGAACTGTTCCACGCTTGATTTAAAACTACTGTGGAAGATTATAGAAACATTAGCTCTTCCTAGTGAGAATAAATTGAGACAATCTCAACTGGAAAAGGAGGGAAAAAAGTTAGAAGTTGAAGTGAGCTCAATGAAAGACAAATATCTATGTAATGAACAGGCTCTTATTAGTGAGCTTGAACAGGTCAAAAGAGACTATTCATTCATAACCCTCCACTCCCAAAGGAGCATAGGCCTTCAACAAACACATGCCAAGTCCTCCTGTCACGTGCCATCATCTCAAGTTCTTTCCATGTTTTCCTCATCATTTTCACCTCTGTTTCCAACTCTCTTCTCCATGTACTTCTTGGTCTTCCTCTGCCTCTCTTGCCCTGGGGGTTCCAGAACAAGGACTGCCTTGTAATGCTATCAACAGGTTTCCTCAGTGTGTGTCCTATCCATCGCCATCGTCTTCTTCTCATTTCTTGTTTCACTGGCACTTGTCTAGTTCTTGTCATCAGTTCCACGTTGGTAACCTTGTCATACCATTTTAATCCCTCTATTCTACGCAAGCACCCATTTATGAAAGTCTGTAGCTTTTTGGTTGTTGTCTTTGTTGTTCTCCATGTCTCTGAGCCATACAATAGGACTGACTACACATTTGAGTTGAAGATTCTTATTTTCATGTTGGATCCCATTTCTCTTGATCTCCATATATTTCCCAATGCAATGAAAGCTCCTCTTGCCTTTTGTATTCTTATTTTGATATCGCTGTCTGTCCCTCCAACTTTGTCTATATTACTGCCAAGATATGTGTATGATTCTACATCTTGTATTGGTGTTTCTTCAAGTTCAACCCTGTTATCATTACCTGCATTTATTCGCATTATTTTTGTCTTTTCCCTGTGTATTTTCAGACCCAATTGCTGTGACCTCTCATCGAGTGTTTTCAATTTGTCCTGCATCTGATTACGGCTATGGGACAGAAGAGCCAAGTCATCAGCAAAATCCAGATCATCCAACTGCTTAGTCAGAGTCCACTGGATTCCATTTCTGTTGTGTGTTGTCGATGATCTCATAACCCAATCTATTGCCAGCAAGAAAAGAAATGGAGACAAGAGGCATCCCTGTCGCACTCCTGTTCTTATCCCAAACGGTTCTGTAAGCTGTCCTTCGTGAAGAACTCTGCATGTCATGTCTTCATATGTTTTCTTTATTAAATTAATGATCTTCAGGGGAACTCCATAATGCCTCAACAATTTCCAAAGTGATTCTCTGTCTACACTGTCAAATGCCTTTTCGTAGTCCACAAATCCGATGTATAGTGGTGAATTCCATTCCAGACTTTGTTCAACTATTATTCTCAAAGTGGCTATCTGGTCTGTACATGATCTGTTTTGTCGAAAACCTGCTTGTTCATCTCTCAATTTCTTGTCTATGGACTCTTTTAATCTCTCAAGGATAATCCTGTTTAATACTTTTCCTGGCACTGATAGTAACATTATTCCTCTATAATTTGTGCACTCTTGTAAATTTCCCTTCTTAGGCAACTTAACCAGATATCCTTCCTTCCATTCTGCTGGTATCTCTTCCTTTTCCCAGACTTTACCAAGTAATTTATATAACATCTCTGTAGCCGTGTCGATATCTGCTTTGATGGCCTCTGCTGGAATGCCATCAGGTCCAGACGCTTTTCCATCTCTTAGAAGCTTTATGGCTTTCTTTATTTCTTCCTTCGTTGGTCTTTCACCGTTAATTTGTAGCTCTTCTTCTGCTGGCTGGATGTCCGGCGGGTTTTGTGGAGCTGGTCTATTGAGAAGGTCCCCAAAATATTCTGTCCACCTCTTCATTTGCTCTTGTATATTGCTGAGCAGTTTCCCATTCTTGTCTTTTATGAGGCAACTTGTTTGCTTGTATTTCCCTGTTAGCTTCTTTGTGCTGCTATACAGTTCTCTCATATTTCCTTTGGCTGCAGCATCTTCTGCCTCTCTTGCCAACTCCTCAATATACTTCCTCTTGTCTCTTTTGATACTTCTTTTTACTTCTTTGTTTGCTTCTGTGTACACTTCTTGAGCCTTGGCTTTGGAACTTCTGGTTTTGCTTGTGTTTAACTCTGCTTTCTTGTTTTTTCTGTCTTTTATCTTATTGATGGTTTCTGTTGTTATCCATGCTTTTTGTTGTCATTCCCTTTTCCCCAGTATTTCTTCACATGTCTCCTTCCATACAGTTTTGACCTGCTGCCAATAGTCTTCTGTATTCTCTACCTCTTCCAGCTGTTGGAGCACTTGGAATTTGTTGGATACTGTGACCGCAAATTTGTCTCTTGTTTCTTGATTTCTTAGCTGTCCTACATTATACTGTTGTCTATAATTTTGCATTGTTGCATATCTCTTGAGTTTCATTTTTACTTTGGCTATCAGAAGATGGTGATCTGATGCCACATCTGCTCCTCTATATACCTTTACATCCTGCAATGATGATCTAAACTTCTTGTTTATGCATATATGATCAATCTGATTTTCTGTTCTATGGTCTGGTGATATCCATGTTGCCTTGTGTATTCTCTTATGTGGAAACATGCTTCCTCCTATAGCCAGTTGATTTGAAGCACAGAAGTTTGCGAATAGTTCTCCATTTTCATTCATTACTCCTAGCCCATGTTTTCCCATGACTTCTTCAAATCCGGTGTTGACTGTACCTATCTTTGCATTCATGTCACCCATCAAAATTGTGATGTCTCTTCTTTTTACTTTATCCATAATTTCCTGTAGTTTAGTATAAAATGCTTCTTTCACAGATTCTTCTTTGTCATTAGTTGGTGCATAACATTGGATGACATTTACATGAATTTTCCTTTTAGCTGTTTTTAAAGTAGCTGTTATTATTCTGGGTCCAACAGCTTCCCATTCAATGAGTGCTTTCTGTGCTTCTTTAGATAACATAAGAGCTACCCCTTCACTGTGGTGTGAACTTTCGTTTTCATGTCCTGAGGACAGCACCAATTCACCTGTGATGAGTTTCTTCCTGTCTACCCCCTTCCACTTTGTTTCACACATTCCCAGAACCTCGATTTTGTATTCCCTCATTTCTGCTGCTACTTGCGCCACTTTCCCTTGTTCGTTTAATGTCCGAACATTCCAGGTGCCAAATCTGGAAGTTCTCCTAGAAGAAAGAAGGTTAGTCAGCAACACAGACTCCTTTCGGCTTTCTCTGTGTTGCATCATACGCCTCCCCACGAGAGGACCTTCCCCTGTCTTGGATGGCTGTGTTTTATTTTCTTTATTTGACTTGTCCATATTTGTTGAAGTTTTTTGTGGTTTAAATTTTTTACCGGATGGGGTAACCGGCCCCATGCCCAACCCTCCTTAGTCGCTTTCTACGACATGCTTGGCAGGGGACAGTGTTACTATTCTTTGCTCCCCTTTCGGGCCCCGGTAACACACGGGTGAAAAGAGACTATGGTGAATTAAAAGTGGAGGCTGAGAAACACAAGAAGATATATAATGATAAACTCACTAATCTATTGAGTCAGAATGTGTTTCTAAGCCGCCAACTAGAAGAAAAGAATTTAATATCTCAGGAGGAGATTAAGGTGTTTAAGAATAAGAAGGATATGGAGATTCAGTCACTGCAACTGGAGTTGATACAGTTGAGAGCGAAGAAAGAAAATGATGAAAAGATTGATAAACTGATGACTACTCATCATAGTGCTATGGAAGCACTGAAACTTGAACTTGTTCAAGAAAAGACTAAGGTTCTAGAAACTACGTCTCAGATGACAGAGTTGAGAACAGATCTCAAAGATAGTATTGCTAGAGAGAAAACTCTTGTATCTCAGTTACGTGTTACAAAGTTAGATTATAACTGGGAAGTGAGAACTAATGAGAAAACTCAGAAAGCTTTTTCTAGAGAGAAAGCTTTGGCAGAAGTGGAAGTTACAAAACTTCGTAAGAGGGTCGACGGTTTGTTAGATATTGTTTTGAACAATAAGATGTTGTCTAATAATAAGGTGAATAGATTTGAACACAAATCTGATGGTCACTATGTTAGTGCAAAGAGTCAACGACATGCTGGTAGTAACATGAAACAATATGTGAGCAAATCTTTTCGTGGAAAATATGGTTTCCCACGAAATAACGATACTGCCTCTAATGGGAGTTGGCGTGAGGCCGACAAAAGTAAATCAAGTGTCAGTCTTTTGGATCACGGTGAGGACTTTGATAAATGTCATGACAAGATTCCTCAGAAAAACCGTGCATCAACTTTTCAAGGTTCTGATAGATTGGTAAAAGAGAATAAAACTGTTAGTACACATCATACTCAGCCCAAGCAGTACGATCCTTCTGTTAAGCACATTGCCACAGGCAGAAGTAACAACAATTGTGCTAGAAAAGATAATCATAATTATGAACAGCGCCAAGGGCGTTCATCACGTGTTAATTTTCATTTTTCACGTAATGGTTCTTCTTCGAAGAACTGGAAGCAATTTGATGTTGCTCAACATTATAATTCCACTAACTATAGGAACTTCAATAGAGGTTGCCAACCTTATGATAATTATTTTTGTGGACAACAAAACCCTACTGATAGGAATTTTGATCATAAGGGGAATAATAAGTACAATTATGGTAACTGGAGTTTAAATAAGAGAAATGGTCTCAACAGAGATCATAATTTTGATAGATCTCGTTACGACGGTAGATCTCAACATGAGTCCACTTAAGTTTATTGTCTTAAGATTTTCTGATACACTTCCAGACTTATGTCTGTCCTTAATATATCATATATTGATTGTATCACTACGTAGCGGTTCATTGATGTATATTCACCGCTAATCTTTTGACATTTTGTTTCGTCTTTGATAATCATGATGTTAAAATACCTAAGATGAAATTTTTGGATAAACTAGTGTAGAAATTGTGGCATTGCCAGTAGTGTAGTATGCGTTGGTGACACCTCTCTGGAAATATTTATACTCAGAGAAAAAAAAACTTTCTCTGGTTCCTGAGATATATTCTCACTTAGCCTTATATTAGGCGTTACATTTGTTTGGAATGCTTATCATCTGTGCATTGTTATTCGTGCGTTGTGAGCCTATTGTATGTTGCTCCTGGATGGATTTCAAAAAAAAAAAAAAAAATGTACCATTTTTTTTTCCCGGGGGGTGTGGTAATCTGTTGCATACATATTTTTGAATGCACAGATTACAAAAATATGATATGTCTATTTAATAATTTATTTGTGTACGAAAATGCTTCCCTTGGGGAAAGCGAGATAATCCATGATTGATTTATACGTTTGATTCGGCGTATGAATATTGACGTCATGTCAGTTCTCGTTTGTTAGGGCCAGAAAATAGATTGATCTTGTTCAAGATGTTAATGGCCTGAATTTATATGTATTACTTGTCTAGTACAAGAAGATTCAGTCCTATATTGTATATCTTCGTATGCTAAGGTCGGACTATATCGAACTCTGGCGGAGGTATCCGTTGTCCTAGAGAGTGGTAGTGAGTTCCGAAGAAGACGGTCGTAATGGCCGGTTTGGTATTTTGTAAGGGCTGGTCCTGTTAAAGGTTTAAAGTGAGTTATGGATGATTTTTCCATAAGGAAGGAATGTCTCTGCAAGTGTGTGATGTCAGAGACTCTTTTCATGTATTTCATTATGTTTGAATTCGGACTCCAGGTAAAGCCAGACCCGTTTTTTCCTTTGATGATCTCCTTATGGTTAGACCTAGATGAAACATCGTATTTTCGAGCATCGTTGGTCGCTTTAATATAGATTGATGAAGATGACAGGTTCCATCAGCACTTATGTCTTTATGAAGCAACCTTCTGACTAAGGGACTGTATGGAAACTATAGGAAATCCTATATATTCTAGTTATGAATGAACTCTGGCTTATGATTATCCTTCTGCTGGGCGAGTGAGCGAAAACTCAGGGAAGGAGGCCATTTTGTATTCCTGTCATCATTATGGATCACTGTCCAAAGAACGGATCATGAATCTTACTATTAAGACAGTGGCACGGAGATCTCATTAAGATGAAAACCCCTACTGTGGTTTAACTTTGTTATTTAAATATTTGACATATACAGCTGGAGAACTTAGACAAGGGAAAGGTTCCTCCAGTGAACCCTTTGTATGGTTATACACACATACCCACTGATGCGTTCAGTCAGTTAGGGGATACGGCAATAGTACGCCAGAAACTGAATGACTTTATTATATTGAATGCTGCATGAACTGTACTACTATTCTGCTACCTAATGATCTGCTATGTCAACATACTCATGACTGTATTCTGTGCTGTCCAAGTGTGTGCGTCATTATTAAAAGCATAAAACGTCAACAGCGGTTCCTAACATCTTTGACTTGCCTAAGAGTGTGAGTGAGATAGTATCAAGTGTCAACTACATCGAACAGTACACCATTCGCGTGTTTTCCACTCTCACTCCATACATATACAATCCTGCGTCGGTTGAGTTGACCTTTGTTGTACTTGCCTGTCTCATGTGTAACGAGCAGGAAGAATACTCTACCCTTTACATTGATGACCACCAGTACCACCTGAGGAACGATTACTTGACAGTAATCGCATAGCAGACACTGCCTTGCTGTCTTTGCCTTCCCTAACTCAGGACTAGAGTGAGTTACCCATTTACAGCTGGGTAGACTGGAGCATGCCTGGTATCATCAACTCAGTACACTACAGTGGACTTTACAGTAGTGGCCAGTCAAACAACCACATTCTACAATTTATATATATATATATATCCTTTAGCACGCTGCAGTCGCATTATTGCGACAGAAGTACGCTATGCTCTGCCAGCTGGAGGCGCATTATTGCGACTGCGGATATCTTCGTTTTTTTAGCATTAGGACTTGTGTACACGTGATTTCAGCCCCGGATGTTAAGTTGTAATGTTATTTGCAAGAGAGTTAGCTTCCGTTTCCGATCTTAAAAAAGTGATGGGTGTATCCGCGTTTATTTTTTAAATCGAAATGAATCGGCATCAACACGCGGCCATATTCGCTCTAATTTTATTGGATTCTGACGCCATGCGGTGGGGATGAGATTTTTGTCTTTATAAGCGCTGATATCGGTTCTCAGAATATGTTTGATGGCTGAGATGGAAACGAAAGTAAAATGGCATTTCTAGTATGTATAATTTTCGGGGTTAGGATTAGGAATATCGGAAAGGTTTAATTTACGGCCGAATGTCACTGCTGGCTAGGGAGTTTGTTGCTTTGCTACTGATGATGGGTGTAACGAAAAGATCGTTATTTCATTTGTATTGGTCAAATGACTTTCATTGAGATGCAAGGGATATGGACTCTTCGTTTGTTGGTCATTTTTTTTAAATTTTAAAATTAAAAAAAATTTTTTTTTTTTTTTTTTTTAAATTTTTTTTTCGTTTTTTTCATCTTTCCTTTCCTTTCTTCCTATCACATCTAACATGTACACAAACAAATTTTATATCATCAGATTCATCATTCATTCATTTCTATACAGTCTAAAAATTAGAGCAATTTACCAAAAAACAAAAAAACTATAGAATTTACAAGTCACCCACTATAAAAATGGGGGGTTGTGAAAAAGAATGCAGTGGTTGGACAAGTTTTCTGAATTTTTATGCAGCGCGCTAAAGGTTAAATATATATATATATATATATATATATATATATATATATATATATATATATATATATATATATATATATATATATATATATATATATATAATAAACAAGAATAAATATATTGATCGTTGTAACTTTTCCTAGAATTAACTGAACAAAACTGTGACCTGTGGACTGAAATGTGAGGGAAACAAGCACTGAGATGACTGTAAAAAAAATAGTCACTTATTTCATATTCTTGTCTTTAATTCTTTACCTTGCAAAACTAACAATTCCATTCTGCCAAAACTTGGCAGTTAATTAGAATTAAGGTTGGGCATGAATTCATAATCTTCAAGATTGCAATATCTCAAGTAAATTGTGAGCTATGTCCTGATAATGTTGATGGAAGATTACGCTAAAGGGAAGGAGTAGTATTGGATTTCAATTCAAAAGAAAAAAATAATCAAGATTAGTCTCTTTCCTTATAATTTAAATATATCAAAGTATACTGACAGAGCACATGCAGAAAAGATGTGTGTTAACTTTGAAAAAGGTCTTTTCTTAAGAAAATGTGGCTTTTTCTATGAAAAAAACCCTACTAATTTCTCAGAACCTTTTACTAATTTGCTTATAACTTTCTTATTTATTCATCAATCAACATCAGATTTGGCACAGAAACTTTCCAATGCAATGTAATACTTTTGTCAGATCTGATTTATGATATCTAATAAAAATTGTGATTTATTGCAAATAGTGTTATAAAACTGTGAAACATATGTTACTGTTTTCAGGCAATAACTTTAAAAGTCTTATAGTTACCGTCTACTAAAGTTATCAAAAATCTATTCTGACATCAGTTTTAAATACAACCATGAGACTTCAGTTCATTTTTGATGATGAGAACTCAAATAACAAAACAGCCATAATAAACTTGAATATGGTATTTCTAAAGTCTCAGCTTTTTGAGGTGGGAATGACCGGTTCCCTTCCTCACTGACTTTCCCTTGGACTCAAGAGCAGAATCAGGCACCCATTTATAGCTGGGTAGACACATCCTGGCGCCGACATAAATTCAGATTACAATCCAGTTGTCATCAAAGTAAATATAAAGCTGAAAAGAGCAGGAAACAGAAGACAGGAGGAACCCCAGATAGAAATATCAGCGCTGAAACAACCAGATATAAAACAGAAATATTTAATCGAAGTCAAAAATAAATACCAACAGTTATTGACAGAAAGCATGGAGCAGTATAGAAGAGAAAACCCAGAAGAAAAAGCAACCGCAAAATGGGAATGCTTAAAAACAAGCATACAATCAGCAAATGCAAATTTACCTAAAAAGGAGTCTAAGAAAAATCAAATTTGGATGACAGATGACATCTTGAATAAAATGGCACAAAGAAAGAAAGCAAAAAATACTCCAGAATATAAAACAATAGACAATGACATACGTACTATGTGTAGAGAAGCAAAAGAACGGTGGATAGAAACAAAATGTAAGGAAATAGAAGACTTGGAAGCGAAGCACATGACAAGAGATATGCATGAAGAAATAAAGAAATTATCAAATAGGTCGCGGTTTGCACAAGGAGGAAGCTGTATCAAGAACAAAAATGGTGTAATATTACTTGATGAGAAAGACATATCAAACAGATGGGCAGAATACGTAAAAGAACTATTCGAGGACAACAGAGGTAAAAAACCATCACCAGATTCTAATGAAGGCCCACACATTCTCAGATCAGAAGTAGAGAATGCCATTCATATGATACAAAAAGGAAGATCAGCAGGCATGGATAACATAAACATTGAAATGATAGAAGCTCTGGAGAGCTTTGGTATAGATACAATCACAGAAATATGCAATGATATATACAATACAGGATATTTACCACACGACATGAAGACATCAGTTTTTATAACATTGCCCAAAAAAACCAAATGCAACAGAATGTTCAGACTTCAGAACAATCAGCCTGATGAGTCATGCAATTAAGATACTGCTCAAAATCATACAGGAAAGAATAAAAAGTAAAGTAGACAGCGAAATCCAAGAAGAACAGTTTGGTTTTAGACGGAACAGTGGAACAAGAGAGGCAATATTTTGCCTAAGAAGATTAGCAGAAAAATATACAGAGGTCCAAAAAAGTATGTATATGTGCTTCATTGACTATAAGAAGGCTTTTGACAGAATCCATCATGAGAAAATAATTGAATGCCTCAAAGACATAGGTATTGATGGAAAAGATATAAGAATACTCAGTAACCTTTATTGGGAGCAAACTGCCACAGTAAGATCGGGAAGGAATTATTCACCATACATAGACATAAAAAGAGGTGTCAGACAAGGTTGTGTGCTGTCCCCCTGCCTATTTAATTTATACACCGAAAAAATTTTCAAACAGATACAGGAAATACCAGGACTGAACATCAGTGGAAGATCAATAAACAACCTTAGATATGCAGATGATACCGTGTTGTTAGCTGAAAGCGAACAGGAGTTACAAGAACTAGTGAAGCAAGTGAACAGTATAAGTCATGAATATGGACTCGACATTAATATTGAGAAAACTAAAACTATGATAATTAGCAAAACAGACGATAAACCCACATTAAAGATAAGCGTAAATGGGAAAATCCTGGAACAAGTCAAGAGCTACGTATATCTTGGTCATATAATAACAGAAGATGGCAGATGTGAAACAGAAATCAAGAAGAGAATAGGAATGGCCAAAGCTACATTCAACAACATGAAACATATACTGACATCCAAACAGTTATCTCATAAATTAAAACTGAGAATCATAAAGTGTTATATATATTCTGCATTTCTGTATGGTGCAGAAACATGGACGATGAATAAGCATTTGGAAGAAAGAATTGAGGCTCTTGAAATGTGGATATATAGAAGAATGGGGCGTATCTCATGGAAAGAGATGAAAACAAATAAGGAGGTCCTAGAAAATCTAGGTATGAAAAGAGAACTAATGAGAGAGGTCAAAGTTTGGCAGCTAAAATACTTTGGCCACATAAAAAGGCATAACACCTTGCAGAAGACCATAACAGAAGGGAGAGTTGAAGGTAAACGTGCAAGGGGAAGACAGCGCTATAAGTGGGAAGATAACATCAAGAGATGGACGGGAAAGAGTTTATCAGAGTGTACCACCAAGACAAGAGACAGAAGACGTTGGAGATCCATTACAGCCAACCTCCGTTGTGGAGATGGCAACTGATGATGATGATGAGCCTACAGCATGACGCTTTGAAATTGGTAACTTTGCCTCAAGAGGCAAGTGCTCTAACCACGCTACCACTTGACGTTTGCTAGGTGCACATGCAAGTCATGAAAAATAACTGGAATATTTTGTTATTGTTAATTCCTAGAGCACAATGGGCTAATCACCTGTTTGTCAAACATTTTGATTGCATGTTTTGCCCGGAAGCTTTGTGCTCTTTGGGTTACCTCTACACTCTGTTTACGGGTAGAAGAGGTTCCGATTAAGAAAGAAAGAAAGTTAATTCCTAGAAACCATTTTTGTTGCATCAAATAATACACGTCTGCCTACCCTACATTTAAGATAAAAATAGTAGTCCCATTGAAGATCCTGCCGTCGGGAAGTGAAGTGTTAGAGATTTCACTATACTAGGTTCAGCAGTGAGAGGTGGGGTGGTCAGTTCCCTTCCTCACTGCCTTTTCCTTCCCTAACTCAAGTGCAAAGTTAGGTACCCATTTACAGCTGGGTAGACTGAAGTGTGTCAATACCGTGAATTGAACCTGGTACTTTTGCCGCAAGAGACCAGCACTCTAACCACTCTGCACTGAAAATACAACATTTTAAAAATGCATCTATTTTTAAAGTGAGAGCTGCCCCCGTCAAGTAACTTACTGTTCTGTATCACTTTTGAATCTGACTTAAAGGCCAGTTTTCAAACTAGTTATCATCATCAACATATAAAAGATATTTGAAGCTTCCCAATCATGGTTCTCACTGTAACCCACCAAAAAGCCTGTCACATGATTCAAAGTTATAGCTCATTCTGTCTGAGCAAAATTTTAGCTTTTAATCAAATAGCTGATTTCCTAGAAACCAAAATGGCTGCCAAATAAGACAAGTGTATTCACATTTTTTTCGCTTCAAATTTATTTGAAATTTAAATTAAACAAATTCCCTTTAAATTCTGAATTTTGCTATCACAACATCTGCACTTGTCTAAATAGCGCTTTGAATTATATTCACATATTGGTGGGGGTTAGTGAAAACCATGATTGGAATTAGGCTACATAATATGCAGGGGGGGGGGGGGGGGGGAGAAATGCCACTGTGCTGTCCATCATTCAATCATCAGTTGCCATCTGCCACAAGTCCCCCAGTTGAGCTTAAGGATCTCCAACGTCTTTTCTACTCTCTTGTCTTGGTGCCAGCTCTCAACTGTTGATAGACCTCTTTCCTGTCAACCATGCTCCTTATGTTAGTTCCCACATATTGCGCTGTCTTCCCTCTTGCACATTTGCCTTCAACTCGCCCTTCTGTTTTTATGTCCTTTCTGCAAAGTGTTATGGCCTTTTTAATGTGGCCCCAAGCTCTTTGGATGGGTCTCTCATTATTTTCTCTTTTCCCATACTTATTTTTTTTTCTTAGGACTGGGGGCCTTATGTTTGGTTAGTCATCTCTTTCCATAGGGAATGCCCCACGGGGGGTACTTTTGCCATCTCCACAACGAAGGTTGGCTGTAATGGATCTCCAACGTCTTCTGTCTCTTGTCTTGGTGGTACACTCTGATAGACTCTTTCCCGTCCATCTCTTGATGTTATCTTCCCACTTATAGCGCTGTCTTCCCCTTGCACGTTTACCTTCAACTCTCCCTTCTGTTATGGTCTTCTGCAAGGTGTTATGCCTTTTTATGTGGCCAAAGTATTTTAGCTGCCGAACTTTGACCTCTCTCATTAGTTCTCTTTTCATACCTAGATTTTCTAGGACCTCCTTATTTGTTTTCATCTCTTTCCATGAGATACGCCCCATTCTTCTATATATCCACATTTCAAGAGCCTCAATTCTTTCTTCCAAATGCTTATTCATCGTCCATGTTTCTGCACCATACAGAAATGCAGAATATATATAACACTTTATGATTCTCAGTTTTAATTTATGAGATAACTGTTTGGATGTCAGTATATGTTTCATGTTGTTGAATGTAGCTTTGGCCATTCCTATTCTCTTCTTGATTTCTGTTTCACATCTGCCATCTTCTGTTATTATATGACCAAGATATACGTAGCTCTTGACTTGTTCCAGGATTTTCCCATTTACGCTTATCTTTAATGTGGGTTTATCGTCTGTGTTGCTAATTATCATAGTTTTAGTTTTCTCAATATTAATGTCGAGTCCATATTCATGACTTATACTGTTCACTTGCTTCACTAGTTCTTGTAACTCCTGTTCGCTTTCAGCTAACAACACGGTATCATCTGCATATCTAAGGTTGTTTATTGATCTTCCACTGATGTTCAGTCCTGGTATTTCCTGTATCTGTTTGAAAATTTTTTCGGTGTATAAATTAAATAGGCAGGGGGACAGCACACAACCTTGTCTGACACCTCTTTTTATGTCTATGTATGGTGAATAATTCCTTCCCGATCTTACTGTGGCAGTTTGCTCCCAATAAAGGTTACTGAGTATTCTTATATCTTTTCCATCAATACCTATGTCTTTGAGGCATTCAATTATTTTCTCATGATGGATTCTGTCAAAAGCCTTCTTATAGTCAATGAAGCACATATACATACTTTTTTGGACCTCTGTATATTTTTCTGCTAATCTTCTTAGGCAAAATATTGCCTCTCTTGTTCCACTGTTCCGTCTAAAACCAAACTGTTCTTCTTGGATTTCGCTGTCTACTTTACTTTTTATTCTTTCCTGTATGATTTTGAGCATATCTTAATTGCATGACTGAATAGTTTCCTTTTACGTATTCTGCCCATCTGTTTGATATGTCTTTCTCATCAAGTAATATTACACCATTTTTGTTCTTGATATAGGGGCAGCTTTCCTCCTTGTGCAAACCGCGAACCGATGTTTGATAATTTTCTTTATTTCTTCATTGCATATCTCTTGTCATGTGCTTCGCTTTTCCAAGTCTTCTATTTCCTTACATTTTTGTTTCTATCCACCGTTCTTTTGCTTCTCTACACATAGTACGTATGTCATTGTCTATTGTTTTATATTCTGGGAGTATTTTTTGCTTTCTTTTCTTTCTTTTCTGCCATTTTTAATTCAAGATGTCATCTGTCCATCCAAATTTGAATTTTTCTTAGACTCCTTTTTAGGTAAATTTGCATTTGCTGATTGTATGCTTGTTTTTAAAGCAATCCCATTTGGGGGCGGTTGCTTTTTTCTTCTGGGTTTTTCTCTTCTATACTGCTCCATGCTTTCTGTCAATAACTGTTGTATATTTATGTTTTGACTTCGATTAAATATTTCTGTTTTATATCTGGTTGTTTTCAGCGCTGATATTTCTATCTGGGGTTCCTCCTGTCCTTCTGTGTTTCCTGCTCTTTTTCAGCTTTAATTTTACTTTGAGACAACTGGGATTGTAATCTGAATTTATGTCGGCGCCAGGATGTGTCTAACCAGCTATAAATGGGTGCCTGATTCTGCTTCTTGAGGGGGGGGTCTCTAAGGGAAAAGTCAGTGTAGTGAATGGGAACCGGTCAGATGTCCCTACCGGTCAAAATGAGGCTGAGTGCACAATTACGTAAATATTCCCTCACATTCAAGAAAACCAAGCAGTGCATTAAAAGAGAACAAAATTCGTAACAACCACCACCGACACAGTGTCCCTAGCAGAACTCCAGGTAATACAAACCACCCATCAATTATCTCCACGCAAAAATCATCCCAAAACTATCTCCGACTCACACCATCCAAAAAACACTAAACAAGTGCCCCCTGCCACCACCGGAACACCCTCAGTATGCACAGAATTATAAACACTATAATTGCACACCAACCACAAGTATAAAACTACGCACCACCACAACAACCGCCTACTGACAACCTTAATCCATAAAGCCTATGTCAATTACCCCACCTTACCCAAACCCCCCCCTCCCTAACACCAACCCACCCCCACACACCTCCCCCCCCCTAAACCCAACAAACCAATCACCCTACACTACCCCCCCCACCAACCACCCCCCCACCCCCACCCCAAAACCAATCCCTCCCCCCCCACCATACCACACCCCCACCCCACCAACCTAGAATGTCCCCCTCCCCCATAACAACCCCTCACGAACTAGTGTCACTGCCCCACCGAAACCCCCCCCACCCCCCCCCTCCCCTATCCCACCCCCCCTACACCCAATACTTCCCCCTCCCCCACCACCCAAAAAAACCCCAATTTAACCCAACCCCCCCCCTACCTCACCCCTCCCCCCCCGAACCAACCCACTCCCCCACCCATACCCCCCCCCCCCCCCCCCCCCCACCAACCACACCCCCCAACCCACCCACCCCCCCCCCCCCACCCCCCACACACCACCCCACCACCAACCCCCCCACCACAACCTCACCCCCCCACACAAATTGACCTCCTTTAAGCATCTGGCACAAAAAACGCCATACACGCCCATCCATCCAGCGAACCACGCATTCCACTACCCTAAGTAAAATATACCCCATAACTCAATGTCACGTCCAATCCCTTCCCTTCACCCTCATCCCCCCCCCTCACACCCCCCCAAACACCTAACATCCCCAACCCCCCCCCCCTAAAAATACAACACACCATAACAAAAACCACCATTAAACTCCCTCCACATACCACCCCCCCGCTCCGCTAACCCCAATTACCCACACCCAAGTTCTCTCACCCATCCCTTGGACCCAAAGCCCCCAACCCACTCATGCCCCACCCTCAACAAAACTAACCCTCCCCACCACCTCTACTCCCGCCCCCCTACACTCCTAGCTCAGCAGATGACAAGACTTGCCCGGTTACAATTAAACCAAACCTGTGATATTCCAAATCCAAACCCCGCAAATTATAAACAAACACGACCTTTGTCCTAATTAACCATCTCGCCCGTTTTGTACCGATCTCAGCCATTCAAACATATTTCTGAGAACCGATATTCAGCGCTATATCCGCCGCCAACAAATCTCATCCCCTAACCGCATTGGACGACAGAAATCCAAAAAAAAAAGAGCGCCACAGTGCCGCTGAGAATTGAAGCCATGATACCCTTTTCCTAAAAAAAAAATACACTCGGATACACCCAACACTATTTAACCGCACGGACCACGTAATCTACCAACCTCAAGCCCCCTAACTCCAATACCCACAACACAATCCGGGGCATTGAAACACCCTAGTACATCCCCATGACCACCTGCAACTCCAACCGCCGCTCACG
>JAMPIV010022197.1:0-50262 GCA_024509875.1 Oreohelix idahoensis
TATATATATACAGTAGAACTCCATTTATCCGAACCCCATGGGACCGAGCATCGTTCGGATAATCAAATGTTCGGATAATTGGATTACATAATGTATCGAGTACATGTACACATATTTCTAAAAATAATTAACCATCACAAGGAAAATACACTATAAAACATATTTACATACTTGTACTGTAATAATAATACCCACACTGTATTAGATCACTGTATCACCAAAATCTTTTATTACACTGCAGTGCATGTACTACTTGTATTAATTATTTTTGTTAAGAAAGAGAAATGTTTTCAAAATAACATTACAAACGATTCAAAACCAGGCGCAACTTACGTATATATGTACTTGCACAGATGTAGCCCACTATTTAAAATAATGAGGAATCCTCTTTTGCACCAAACTGGATAGTCTCCTTTTGGCTGCTAAGTCCCGCATTCTCTTCAACAGCAGAAGCTTGTACCAAGCCATCGCAGTTTCTAGTGCTATAAAGGCCTCTTCAGGACTTGGTCGACGTTTTGGTTTTTCTTCATAATCTACAAGTACATCATGTACTTCTGAGGAGTCTTCATCATCGGTCACTACATGTATTTGGTTTTCTTCTTGCACAAAAGACAAAATTTCTTCGTCATTCAAAAACTGAAAACCAGAATCATTATCATCTTCTAGCCACATGTGTGCATCATCTTTGTCACAGTCCGAAAATCCGGGCATTGCTTGAAACAGTTCCACAACTTCATTTATACAATCATCATTTGTGTCCACTGCAGTAGTTTTCATTTCCTCCCTTTTTTCCCACGCAATCTATTCCAAGCCTTGTTGAGATTATCTTGTGACAGGGTGGTCCAAGCATCAGCTAACATATAGCAGCAGTCTTTGAGATTAAGCTTTTTGGAAAACGCCACCACACTTTCTTCATCTTCAGCCAACAATAAACGACGCAGGACTTCCTTCTTGTACATCTTTTAAGCTTTGCTATAACACCCTTATTCATTGGTTGAATCAGTGCTGTTACATTGGGAGTCAGAAAAATTACTTTAAAATTTGCATCAACTGCATTCAATGTATCCGTCTCTGGATGAGATGGTGCATTGTCCAGTAGAAGAATTACTTTTCCAGTTTTCTTTTCTTGTTCTCTCAACCTCTTCACATTTGGGATGAACTGATTTGTATACCAATCAAGAAATATTTCACTGTTCATCCAAGCACTCTTCTGTGCTTTGTAACACAATGGTAGACATGTCACATTCTTTAAACAACGTGGTTTTTTGGCTTTGCCGATCATTAGCACCGGTAAACGATGACTTCCACTGGCATTCGCGGCTACCAAAATTGTTACTCTCTCTTTGCACTTTTTAAACCCAGGGGCAGCTGCTTCGCGCTGAGATGCAAGTGATTTTTGAGGCAATGATTTCCAGTATAAGCCAGTCTCATCGGCATTATACACATCATCGAGTGAATAACCTTCTTCTTCCAAAAAAGCCAAGAATGTTTCTTTAAAATTTTTAGCGGCAGTTGCATCGCTAGATAAAGATTCCACTTGAATCTCCAATTCTCTTATGCCATGACGAGATTTAAAGTTTCTTAACCATCCCTGGCTAGCCTTAA
Organism: Oreohelix idahoensis; assembly: GCA_024509875.1. Lineage (NCBI taxonomy): Eukaryota > Metazoa > Mollusca > Gastropoda > Stylommatophora > Oreohelicidae > Oreohelix > Oreohelix idahoensis. The sequence continues at coordinate 1,606 of JAMPIV010022197.1, forward strand.
AGTCAGGAGGACCGTCAAGTTGATTGTTGAACTGAAGTGCCTTTTCACACAACAGAGAACCAGAGATAGGTTCCCCTTTGCTTCTTCTTTGCACAAAACATATATACAAAGCCTCTTCCAATTTCACATCTTTCGCATTTCTCATGGTTTTACGTTTCTTCGACCGATTTTCACTATCAAATTTCGATGCAAAACTCATAATTTTATCCTTGTTACTTTTGATGTCAGAGACGGTCGCTTTCCCAACATTGAAAATCCTCGCAAGTGAAGACACAGTTTCACCTTGTCCTAGTCTCTTGATAATTTCTGTTTTCGTTTCAATTGACAAAACATTGCGGTTCCTTTTATATGCTTTAGGCCTACTGGAAGATGCCATATCGCACAGAGAAATACTTGTACACCAAAATTATTCTGCTGTAGTAGCAGACACAATTATTTTAAGTTGAACTGTCTGTTTAGCCAGTGTTCTACCTAGAACGCACACGTACACTGGATTGGTAAACCAGATATTAACTGACTTTATGATCTAACTGACTTCCTGTACGTAAGCGACCGACCATTAGACATCCCATTCTCTACAAATTGTTCGCACACATTTGAAGTTTGCCGCATCAAAAGATTCAGAATTTTAGTCTAACGTGACTGTGGCATCTGATTTTTTTTTTTTTTTTTTCTGGAAAAAGTGTTCGGATAATTGGATGTTCGGATAATTGGGGTTCGGATAAATGGAGTTCTATTGTATATATATATATATATATATATATATATATATATATATATATATATATATATATATATATATATATATATATATATATTTATATATATATATATATATATATATATATTATATATTATATTATATATATATATATATATATATATATATATATATATATATATATATATATATATATGTGTGTGTGTGTGTGTGTGTGTGTGTGTGTGTGTGTTAGTTCACATGTTAATAATAAAATATAGAATGAAAAAATGCACTACTTACGCCAATCTTGGCTACAGGCTTGTTGCTCAGATGAATAAAAGAGACGAGTCGGTTCTCTTACACGCGTCTGGGGTGTCTTTAAGTTGACAATAGATTCCTTGTCTGACTCCGTGTGTTTCTTCTGTTTCCTAGTCCCGGTGTTTCTTATTAACATGTAGAGATTTCCTGTGCTTTGTAAGTCTTACTTGGTTCTCCAATAAAAGTTCCGGTTAAAAAAAGGAATTACGAATCTAGTCTTCACTCTGGCGAGGTCTGATGTTGTCTTGGCGAGTGCGAAAAGGTCAGACTATATTCCTATCTTTCCACGAATTGTTGTTACGAATCTAATCAGAGAGATCTAATCATTTCAAATCATGCGGATAGGGTATGATATTTATATAAAAAAAGTCCCACTTGAAATAATGTGCGTGCCTGCACAGGTCACGTATTACCATATATGGACATCTGATGCCTTGCATACACTCTCACAGGCAGATCGGTAGACACACATGACAACATGGGTAAGCTGTAATACTTGTTACTTTATTAGAAAGTAATGTTGTCATAAGTCGGCCCGGAAGCGATTATGTCACACTTGTCTGCCCACATGTGTCACACAGACAGTAATCTCGTTACCTGTCGTATGAGTACGCAAAAACTCCGTGTCTGCCCATCTGGGTAACCAAAAGAGTCGTCTTATCAGCGATTCAATCTAAACACGCCGGCGACTATCTTATCTCAGTTGCTCACCGCAAGCTATGATAAACATTATCTGCAAGGAGTGTCGCAAATGTTTGAACATACAAACTACTTGCTCCTTAGCCGATAAAGAGAAAAAATTGGTATTTTTAAAAGAACACAAATAAAAATCAGTACAAAATATGTCTCTGATCCTGTCAAAGTGAAACCGAGATCGTGAAGAGGTCGTCCATTTCATCACAATCCCCAAGGTTCAGAAAGATAGAGGGGGATCAATGAACACATGGAGAAGAGAACTGGAGACAGACATGAAGAAGACCAATAAAGATCTTGAGAGGATGGCACGTGACAGGAAGACTTGACAACAATTTTTTGAAGGCCTGTGAGTTGAAAGGTCAAAGAAGAAGAAGACAGGTATGAACATGGTAATAAAGAAAGAAGAAAATCCGAAGCCTATGACCAGTAAAAAAAATTAACAAAAATAAACGAGTCTGTTACAGGCACTCGTAAGGAAAGAAAGAAGTAGAAAGTTAGATAACATTATAACAACAAGAGTGATAGTCTTACTGCGGAGTTGAATATAGGACCGTCCAAACGGCACCATCGCCCCGCTACGGAAGTGAACCGTGGCTAAACACACTGCCAACTCAGTACCAAAAAAACAGCGCTTCGTGGTGATTGTCACGACTCTCCATGCAGCTGCGGAATATAGGACCAGAGAAACGACCCAGACTAAATCGCATGCAATCACCTCTATAGATTTTCCCTATTCACCAGTAGAGACAAGGTAACACAAGACAAGGGCCACAATACTGTAGGGTAAAATGTAACGGATTCCGTTACACGCCCATTGAGGCATATTGGGAATATGGTAATATAGGCAATATTGTGACTAGTAAATATTCTCCATATAAAGAATTTTGTTATCAATCCATCACATTAATCACATCTTTTGCCACCAAAGTAGCAGTCTTTTTCATGGAGCATTTTTGTGGATGAGAACTATTTTTGTGCGCCTGTTGAAGCAACGCGCAAGTTATTCCCATCCTTAACAGTGGTGAATGTTTGATTTTTAGCACAGGTACTTGAATTTTCCCCATTTTGTAATTCAGGTGAGTGTAAATAAGTAATATACGTATTTATGAATGTAGCTCGTTACGTTTGCAGTAACTCAGGCAATTTCGTCGCTCAAGACGAATTACTTAAGTAATATTCGGAGAACGGAGTACTAGAACAGTAATGTTAAAAAAAAAGTTTCTGTTGTTTTGTTTTCTTTAAACGTGTCAAGGCAAGATTTTTAAAAACATTTCCATACATTTACAAAACGTGTTGTGATAAAGCAACTGTTAATTAATTAGCCAAATTAGTCCATTTGCTTTTTTCACCACCCCCTTCGTACAATTGTTAACGCGCTACTCCATAGTTCCATAACCAATACATCCAGATAAAATGAGAATTAGTACCGTCATAATGACATGCGTTAGGAGCAGCACAACATAATTATTGTCCAGCATGTTTTGACGGGCATGTAACTCGTGGAACAATAAGAACACGACAGAATAGGGTTTATTCTCGATTCACTTCCTTGGGGAGGCGATGGCGCCTTTCAGATTCTTGGGTTCTATTTTCCGGTAACCCTATCGCTTCTTTTCCTTTTCTGTTGTCTAGTTGCCAATTTCTTTATTTCTTACGAGTTCCGGAAACATACCCATTTATGTTTACAAAAAACATATTTTGAATATGCGTATTTCTTATTTCAGCTGAAGGAAAATTAGTAAACCCGTGCACTAACCGTTGCATCATTCGTGTTGGTAAGTGACCTCAGCAGAGCATGAACGAGACAATGGACACCACCACAACCACCCCTACCACCACTAGAGCATCTCCGGTGGTCGAGGATTCGAGCAGCAATAATGACATCACCGATACCGAGAGAGTAATCATAATCGTCATGCTGTCCCTTCTGTCTGTGATTGGAACAATCGGCAATGCCCTGGCCATTTACGTATTCGCAAGTTTGAAACAAAAGGTAATACAGTAAAGCATATTTTATGTGACAACCTCGAGAATGTGGAGCAGTTCCTTCTAAAATGTCATGGTTATTGTTGTTTAGAATTACCATCATTGATTAACTTCCCCTCCCCAAGGAGCATACTCCTTCAACACGCATACGCCAAGTATTTATGTCACGTGCCATCAGCTCAAGATTGTTCCATGTCTGCCTCACCATTGTTATTTCTGTCTTCTATTCTCTTCTCCTTGTGTTTTCAATCCGCCTCTGCATCTCTAACCCTGGGGATTTCAGAACATAGACTGCCTAGTTAAACTATCACCAGCGTCTTCCTCAATGTGTGTCCAGTCCATCTCCAACGTCTTCTTCTCGTCATGTTTCACTGGCGCTTGTCTGGTTGTTGTCATGATTTCCATATTGATGACCTTATCATACGATAGCAAGCCTTCCATTCTACACAAACATTCATTTATGAAAGTCTGCCACATCTTATTTGTTGACATTACTGCGCTCCGGGCAAACCCATAAGTGCTCAGTCTCCATCAGTAAATGTCTATGGATACGAATGCTAATTTTTTTCCTTTAGAACATTGGTTCTAAATACGCCAGATCCATCCTTGTATACGTTGACTCTGCTAGTCAAACGTCTGACACCAAACCCTGCTAGTCAAACGTTTGACACCAAACCTTGCTAGTGAAACGTTTGACACCAAACCCTCCTAGTCAAACGTTTGGCACCAAACCTTGCTAGTCAAACGTTTGCCACCAAACCCTGCTAGTTAAAAGTTTGGCACCAAATCCTGCTAGTCAAACGTTTGGCACCAAACGTTGCTAATCAAACGTTGGACACCAAACCCTGCTAGTGAAACGTTTGACACCAAACCCTGCTAATCAAACGTTTGGCACCTAACCCTGCTAGTCAAACGTTTGGCACCAAACCCTGCTAGTCAAACGTTTGGCACCAAACCCTGCTAGTCAAACGTTTGGCACCAAACCCTGCTAGTCAAATGTTTGGCACCAAACCCTGCTAATCAAACGTTTGGCACCAAACTCTGCTAGTCAAACGTTTGACACCAAACCCTGCTAGTCAAACGTTTGGCATCAAACCCTGCTAGTCAAACGTTTGGCACCAAACCCTGCTAGTCAAACGTTTGGCACCAAACCCTGCTAGTCAAACGTTGGCCACCAAACCCTGCTAATTAAAGGTTTGGCACCAAACTCTAACAGTTGTAGCATTGTTGATTCTAACAACAATGGATTCTACCATTAGAATATTTACTAAATATTATTTGCCACATGATGTCGTACAAGGCGACAAATACGTGGTTGTCATGACAACCTCATTATGTAAACCCAATTGTCACATAAACCACAGCTGCAGGAACATTTACATGCTCTGTACGGGCTTCCTGCAAGGTACCATTTGTCGTGATGGCCCAGTGCTCCAGTGAGAGCAAGAAAGAGAAAGAAGATGTAGTTCCCGGATGTCTGTGAGGAGACAACGAAAGATTGTGATAGTGGCTTCCTACAAGGGACTATTTGCCGTGATGGCCCAGTGCTCCAGTGAGAGCAAGAAAGAGAAAGAAGATGTAGTTCCCGGATGTCTGTGAGGAGACATCGAAAGATTGTGATTGTGGCCTCCTCTGGCTATTCATAAGAGGCGACTAATATTAGGTTTCGCTTGCGGCTGGCAGCCTCGTTATGTGAAACAAAATGTTACAGAAGCTACTTCTGCAAGAGCACATGCTTTTGTGCAGGATTGCTACAAGTCGCTCGCCTTGTAACTGTTGTTGTTGTTTAACTAGAGCTGCTGAGCTTCTCGATCTTTTGCAGCCAATACCAAGTTAACGACTCCTTGCTATTATCCACACTGTAAAACTAGCCTTTTCCTGTGGCTTTTCTGCCTTTCCTAAACGTGTTGAGTTGATGTCATGAGCTCTAGTTTCTCCAGCTTGGCTTGCATTTAAAAGACCATCACATCTGGTCCCAAGCTAAGAGAACGAATCAATGTGGCATACTGTGCATTCCGAGGGGGGGGGGTGCTCTCCAACTATGCAGAGTGTTGCATCAGAGCAAAGAACCTTTTTAAAGAGTTGTCTTCTCTTTGGTTGGTTGCAAACGACACTCTATCTATAGTTGACTGAACCTCAGTGTCATCCAGGAGAATTGTTTCAGAATTTGGAGTATCAACTTTCTCTAAAGTTTGAGCCTGGGCTCGAGTTGTCACTGCATTTGCTGTAAATAAATTATTTTTTTTTTCCATTCAATAATCTCTTCTGGTGTGCAGTCTTTACTGCCGTGGATGCGTCCCACCATCAGATCAGCAATTGGGTTCTGCAACATGCAAACCTTGACATTACCTGTAAAAAATGGTGTGATAACATAAATAATGGCAGTGGGATAGTACTCAACAGTACCCCCAAAAGTTATACATCTGACATATTCATTGGTAGAATAACTCGGATGGACCAATGACTGCCTGACTCCAATGGTAGTGGATCAGGAATCTCTCAAAACGGATACTACTGTTCCATTGACTATCCCTCTATTGAAGATTAGGGTGCCTGTACCATCATTTGCAGAGAGACCAACTGCTGGCAAAAGATGTCCACAATTCAGCACTGTATCTTTGGCCTTCTGAAAAATAGTATTACAATTTTTGCAACTATTTGCTACATTATAATTAACGGCATAACATGAAGACGAGGATTGTGCCTGATTATTATTGTCTGGAACACCAGGGGTTGTACCACTAGTGAGTGCCGCCCCTGCGTTGTGCTCAAAATGTGATGGTCTACGTGAATGAGACCGTTGTCGGTGAATGGTCACCGGAATTATTTCGCTGTCTAACATTGTAGCTATTGTTTCTAGATCTATAATTTGGGTTATTATTATTATTCCATTTGTTACCATTATTATTCGTATTGAAGTTAAATGGTTTATTCCAATTTGACTTTTGTTAAACATTGTTGTTATTTCTGAACTAAGGTGACTGATGCCTGAATTGCTGTCTACCTCGGTTGAAATTATCATTAATTTTGTAATTGTTTTGTCTATGATAATGGTTGTCATTATATTTTCTGTGTGAAAAATTCCTATCAAGGCTCTGAGCTCTTGATCTATCATTACCATGGTATGACATATTAGAAGCAACTGGTAATGGTTCTCTTAACTGCGTGTTTGCAAAACACGATCCTTGATGTGCAACACAATAGTTAACAGCAATTTCCTCCATAGTAGACAAAGTAGAAGGTTTGCGTTCCTGTAAAAATTCACGAAGGGGTTTGCTAACAGAAGATAAAACTTTATCTCTTAGAATCAAATCTACTAACTTATCATATGAGTTATTAACCCCAGCTAATTCCATCCATCTTTGGAAAGTCATCTGTATCGACGAAATAAATGCAGAAAAATCCTTGCTTGAATCTGGAAGCATCGCGCTTTAAATGTATCCTTATAACCCTCTTCAGTGAGTTGAAAACGTTTCAACAACATTGCCCTTGCAATATCATAATTATTACGCCCTGCAGGATCCAAAGATCGTATGGCTGTTAATGGTTCACTAGCCAAAAATTCCTGAAGTTTTAAAACCCAACAAGATTTATCAATTTTGTTAGCTTGACATATTTGTTCAAATCTAGCCAGATAAGACGCTAAGTCGTCTGAATTTTTATTGTAAACTGGTAATCTAAACATGTAATAGCCCTTGTGTTGCTCCGATGAAGGTGTAGTATGTGACCCTTCATTATTGCTTACTGCAGCAACTTGTGCTTTTAATCTTAATTCTTCTAAACGAAGAAGTTGTAACTCTTTTTCTTGTTGCCTCATTATTTCTTCTTGTTTCCTTTTATTTTCTTCTGCAATTTTAATCATTTCATCTCTTGACTCCTGTTCTTTTCTTTTTTTATATTCCGTAGCTTCGCGTTCTTCTTCTTCTTGCTTTGCTATATCTTTCTTATCAAGTTCCTCTTGCTTCAAGTCTGCCTTCCTCTTCTCTTCCTTGGCTTCATATTTCTCTAGTTCCACCCCTGCATATTCTTGGAGTGCTTCTCCTTTTAAAGAAAATTCCTTACCAAGTTTCACAAAATGCTCTAAAGTCAACATCTTAATCTAATAATATATTTACTTAGTCAACTATATATCTTAATCAACAATATAACTCAATCAATCAATTATATGTGCCTAATGGCCAAAATAGTACTATGACTAGACCAGTCAACTAATTACCCCTTAATAAGATTACCAAATTCAAGGTAAGATCTAAATTTATATTTATTTATCAATATATTATAACATAATGCCATACGCAGGATGTATAAATAGTGGTTACTTGAACTACTAGTGCACTATGCTGAAATCCTATTAGTCATCAAGTATTTTATGTAAATTAATCACAAGTATTATATTATTATTATATTATAGTTATTTTATCATATTATCATTATAATATTAATATGAATGAAGAAATACGATATACACAGTAAACCAAAGAGTTACAAACACAATGTTACGCCACAATTGATAATTTACAGACAATAAAATGATACTATAAACTAAAGTAGAATTACGGAAATGACGAAGTATACTAAAATGAAAGTAGGTCAAATTACAAGAACCTACAATCTATGACGTCACATGGACTCTTTAACAGACGTTACAATTTATATTCACAAATAAAAGATAGCTAGATCAGGTAAAACGATTTAGAGTACAAACAAATGAGAAAACTGAATAAAATCGAAATTTATTACAGTAAAATAAAACAAGTATATACGCAACTTCACAGCTAAAACACCTAATGTTGAATTTTTTCCGGGTGCAAACATAGTATGCCACGAAAGATTATCAATGGATGTTTTGCAAACCGAAAATATTCAAATATGCCCTATCAAAACGATCAGGATTTCTGCGGTCAGTTGACACTGACATAACAAAAGATCCTGATTCCCGCCAACCTGCCCGCTAACTGAACTTACATATATCATTATAATACAGAACATGTAACATGTATTATCAGAAAAAACGTGCCTGCAGAAGCAATTGACTAGACTTGCCCCAGGGCCAAAATATGTACTTATCTTTAATTGTCGACTTCAATTATCCGCACAATGCTGGCGTGCACCAACATCGAAGTATGGATGTCTGGATTGATCTTGGAGGCATTGCTAACTAAGTAGTACTATTCGTTATTTCTCATTGCTTGTATACACCACCTTCATTATATTTTTAACACGATCATTTTGGTATTTCAGCTGACCTCCACCATTTTTATCTTGACCTTGGCTGGCACCGACTTCATCACATGCTTAATTACCATTCCCTTCACGATCACCATGGAATCCATAAAATATGTGGTCAGCGCGGACCTTATCTGCAAGGTCTATCATTTTCTGATCACGACAACTGTGCCGTTCTCCTGCGTTGTCATTGTGGCCATCGCTGTTGATAGGTAAGTGGTAGTAGTAAGTGAAGGTGGATATGTGATAATTTTTACCATCACCATCATCACCCTTCAACTGCATAGAGAGCACTTACCGGGTGATCCAGGTTCGCGCCCTGACAAAGACATTTGAAGCAGTGTCTTCGACCAGGAACTGCAATATCCTGAGCGGCTCCTGAGCACAAACCCTCTGTGGATAGGAAAGAGCGGAGACGGCACGGACATCTGGCTCCCGACCGGGTGGGAAGGAAAGTCCACAGGCCCCACACTTTTGCAATGTCATGACTATTGTTTCGTGTCATTGGGCCGAAGGGCTGAAGCCCAAGTGCAGCTGGATAGGAAATTTTTTTTATTTTATTCTCAAGGTTCCTGACATCTCCAAACAGTTTTTCGTTGACAGAAGTGGGTTGTTCCCATATGCTACTCCTTTCATTGCAGTAGGTTGTGCAGGACTGCAGCAGGTGTTCGGCTGTCATCGTGTTGGTGCAACAGGTGCAGAGATCTGTTGCACCAATTTTATACTTAAATAAATAATGGAGGAAACCTTGAGTCCTGTGAACAGTAAATAAATTAGTAAATAAATAAAGGTAATTAACAGGTACTCTTTGGACATAAAGGATGACACTAGACAACTGAAAAGAAAATACGGTGTTACCGTTATTTCTTTTTACTTGGACATAATATTTTAGCTGTCTAATTGTGATCACCGTCATTAATTTTCTTTTCATTCCTAGGTTTTCTAGGACCTGTTTCTTTGTCTTCTTCTCTTTCCATGAGAGGTGCCCCATTCTTCTATACATCCACATATCAAGGGCCTTTCTTCCAATCGCTTGTTCATTGTTCATGTTTCTACGCCAAACAGGAATGAAAAATATGTAAAGCATTTGATGATTCTCAGTTTGAATTAATTTGTCAGTTAATTGTTTAGATGTCAGTATAACACATTTAAGCACAGGTATATCTTTCACTTGTCTCACGTCTACAGGTATATGTGCATCTGCCACCCGTTTCATCACTGGATGACGATACAAAGAGCACGCATTATTATTGGAGCCCTTGCTGTTGTCATCTTCACCTTTGCCGGCATCATATGTATGCACTACACCATCTACCGCCAGGGCAGCGCTCATCTGAACACAACGGCGTCTCCAGATCTCACGTTTCTCCCTTTTAACTCCACTGCTGAAGTTACCCTCGGAGGAGGGGGTCTGTCATATCCCCCCGACCACTATTACACAGCTTTTCCATTCTCGCCTGGACCAAGTTACACCAAAGAGATGGGCTACGCTAACCAGAATCGCACAGAAGTATTTTTGGCGCCATCTGCAAACGTGACTGCGAGGGTGTTCACACGGACTGTCTCCGGAATATGTGAGATTGATCTTGACTTCATCGACGCAGGTTTCTTCCTTATCTTCAGATACATCCACCCTGGCATCTTTCTGGTTAGCTGCATTATTGTTCTGGTTCTCTACAGCCTTATTTACAGGTAGGTTAGATAACTCGCCCAGACGTAGGCAAAACATATAACATATGTGCAAATGCAGTGTCTCCCAAACTTGCATATATCGCCTACCAATTATGAGAATTTAGTCTTACTGACGTAGCCCCTTCAGGCGAATATAATTTGGGAGCAGTTTTAATAGTATTATCTTATCTATGCTACGATAAGTAAAGTATATGTATATATACAGTGCTTCAACAGAAAACAATCTCATCATCAGAAGGGTCCCCCATCGGACAAGAATTTCGGTTCTTTTATCTCCATCACACTTTAACGGTGGTGGGGGCTGGGGGTCATATTTTCAAAGTGCCCGCCTCCTGTTGTTTTTTCCTGACCTGTGAGGAGAATTGAACCCACTTAATCTTGTTGCATCTTTGAACATATCAAACAGATGTGCAGAATACGTAAAAGAACTATTCGAGGACAACAGAGGTAAAAAAAAACCATCACCAGATTCTAATGAAGGCCCAAGCATTCTCAGAGCAGAAGTAGAGAATGCCATACATATGATACAAAAAGGAAAATCAGCAGGCACGGATAACATAAAAATTGAAATGATAGAAGCCCTGGAGAGCTTTGGTATAGATACAATTACTGATCTATGCAACGATATTTACAATACAGGATATATACCACACGACATGAAGACATCCGTTTGTATAACATTGCCCAAAAAACCTAATGCAACAGAATGTTCAGACTTCAGAACAATCAGCCTGATGAGTCATGCAATTAAGATCTTGCTCAAAATCATACAGGAAAGAATAAAAAGTAAGGTAGACAGCGAAATCCAAGAAAAACAGTTTGGTTTTAGACGGAACAGTTGAACAAGAGAGACAATATTTTGCCTAAGAATATTAGCAGAAAAATATACAGAGGTCCAAAAAAGTATGTACATGTGCTTCATTGACTATAAGAAGGCTTTTGACAGAGTCCATCATGAGAAAATAATTGAATGCCTCGAAGACATAGGTATTGATGGAAAAGATATAAGAATACTCAGTAACCTTTATTGGGAGCAAACTGTCACAGTAAGATCTGGAAGGAATTATTCACCATACATAGACATAAATATGGAAAGAGAAGAAAACAAATAAGGAGGTCCTAGCAAATCTAGGTATGAAAAGAGAACTAATGAGGGAGATCGAATTTCGGCAGCTAAAATACTTTGGCCATATAAAAAGGCATAACACCTTGCAGAAGACCATAATAGAAGGGAGAGGTGAAGGCAAACATGCAAGGGGAAGACAGCTCTATAAGTGGGAAGATAACATCAAGAGATGGACAGGAAAGAGTCTATCAGAGTGCACCACCAAGACAAGAGACAGAAGACGTTGGAGATCCATTACAGCCAACCTTCGTTGTGGAGATGATGATGATGAATCTTGTTTACGACTACTTGGTTTATCTTTCTTCTTCTGTTGCGTACACTCTCAAACGTCTACTTCAATGTGTTCACAGAAAGCAGTATTCAGTTTGAGGCTATTTGCATCTCCGTAGAGTTTTTCCATGAATGGTACTATTGATGGCCATATGCGCTTTCTCTGTTCCTCATATGCTGGGCATCTTTGAAGCAGATGTTCAGCAATCATTTTATCAGTGCCACAGTTACCTCATCATCGGTAGTGACTACCTTTAGCTTGCTGAATAGATGGTATCCCAATCTGTTGTGGCCAGTGCGGAATCTGAAGATTACCACTTGTTCTCTTCTGTTAAGCTGGTAATACACATCATTTTGTGAGTGACCTGAATGCTCTGCATCCAATTTGATTCTGTATTTCATTCTGATAAAACTCTTTGCCTCTTCGAAAGTTATGCACTGTTCTAAGAAAAACTGCTAACTCATTTGTCGATAAATGTTTTTTTATAAATCAAATGCTTGAAATACAAATTACATTTGAGCATGTCTACGTGTCGCTCCGGGGGAGGGGGCCTCTGGGGCGAGAAATAAAGAATATAATGCAACTACTGATTATTCTTGTCATCACCAGTACCATTCCTGCAAAAACTCTACGGAGATATCAACAACCTCAAGCTAACCACATATTTCTTTGAACATATTCAAGTTGACGTCTGAAAGTGAACGCAGAAGATTCTGACCATTCGTAAAAGGCAACTAATACGAGGTTGTTCATGAGGCTGTTGACCTAATTATGTAAAAGACTTGGCTAAAAAAAAACACCGCTGCAGAAGTATATGCTTTTGGTGCAAGCTTTCTGAATAGGAATCAGCTGTAGTTGTGGTTCCGTACTTCATATATGAAGGAGCTGATGATAATGGTGCTGATGGTGGTGATAATGATGGTGGTGGTAGTAGTGGTGGTGGTTATGATGATGAAGATGATGGTGATAATGATAGTGGTGATAATGATGGTGGTGGTGATTATCAAGATGATGTTGATGATGATGATTGAGATGATGATGGTGGTGGTGGGCGTGGTAATGATGATGATAAATGTGGGTGATGATGATGTTAATGATGATGCTATGGTAGTGGGGGTGATTATGATAATGACGATGGTGATTACGATGATGATGATGGTGGTGATGATAATGATGATGCTGATGGTGAAGATGATGACGACCATGACGATGGTGACATCATTTGCATGGTAAATTCTACAATCAATGTTTCCCTAACATCTTGAATAGGGGGTAAAATGATGGTTTTCTAAATACCAAGGTGGTCCGTGAAACGAAAAGGTTTTGGAACCCCAATTATAGACCAGGTATTCTTATAAATTTACAGAGTAGAACAACGTTTAGGATGCTGTTGTATTTCCTTATTTTTTAAACTCCTTCTTGTCCTGTTTTGTTCACCAGGTCGGTTATTGCTCAGCGGCGGAAGAAGCTACGCATCAAGTCAGCCCAATGTTGCCTGCTATGGAATGCCACCAGTATGGACACACCAGAAGCGGCTGAGATGACCCAAGATATTGAGCTCAGCCAAGTCAACGGCGACGATCGCTACACGGTCCGGCAAAATTCTGGCGCAGACGATAATGATCAGCAAAATAATGGAGCTGTGCGGAAGTGTTCCTTGTCCAAAGCTCGAATTGAAAGGATGCGAGTTGCTAACGTCAAGACAGCTTTTACGCTCTTTATTGTCTCGTTAGTTTTTATTCTGGCTTTCCTACCTTCATGGCTGATGGCGTTGAAGATCATTGAAATGAACGTTGTTGTCTTCTACACACACTATACTTACAACGTCGTCAATCCATTAATCTATGCTTTTCTGAACCAGAATTTTAAAACTGAGCTGCGTCGAATCTTTCGATGTGAGAAACGTTGATTCCTTGACTTGAGAACGTGTCAACGGAAGCGTATATGCTCTCATACCGAGAGATTTTGTTTGGTTTAAATCTGACGTCGTTTTTGGACGTTGGTGACTTATTATTTCAAAGTGTTGATGAGCTAGATAGAAACTGTAAAACTGGCGGAAACAATCTTTGCCGGTTAAATTAAATTCATTGTTTCAAATATACTGGAAGCACTATCAAGTGGCACAAGTAATGCCGTGTCCTTTCCGCTTGATCGATACAACTGTGAAAACACGGGCTGAGAAATTCTTTCCTGGCTTCAAGTTTTTGAAAAGCAATTTTCTTGAAGTTAAGGAGTAGTTAAAGCCACAAACTCAGTACTGCAGCAGACTTTAGAATTCTGGCGAGACGGGTGTTGTCTGCGTGACCAGAATGTTCTCCTAGTTGTGACCCCCATGTGTGGTATAGATAACTAATAAAGACAAGGACAAGACGTTGGATGTACATACGTGGAACAGATAAAGTGCATAATGGCTGTCATCAGTACCATTCGTGGAAAAACTCTACGGAGATTCGAATAGCCTCAAACTGACTACTGATTTCTTTGAAAACATTCACTTAGACGTCTGATAGTGTACGAAGAAGAAAAAGAATAAATGAACGTTGTGGCACGTGTAGTTTCCGGAGTTCCCTGTGGAGACATGTCAAGAAGAAGTCACGTGCTCGCTGACTCACGTCGTAAAATGCGATTACAATTAAACTGTGCATGAGGCTGACAACCTCTTTGTGTAACATAAGTGCTAGAGAAATGAGCGCTGTAAGAACACATAAACACTATCGTACGGGGTCCGTGAGTGATGACTATTTGCCGCATAAGGTGAGAAAAGGAAAGTCAATGACAGTTTCGATTACTAAAACTAATGCGATATACACGACCTGGCAATCAGACAAGGACGTTGTACGAGAAACTAATGACAGCAGTCAATCGAGCAACATAATTAGTCAGATTCAGTCAAAACTCTTGAGAAACAATAAGCTTTAACACTTAGTAACTACAGGTGAAGTGAGCTCAGAATGGAAAGGGATGTGCCTTGACATGTGGAATAAAATGATAAACAAATAGAACCTGATTCTTCTTCTTCTGCGTTCGTCCTGGAAAGGACGTTGGTTACGTTGTGTCGCCGTTTACAGCGAAGCTGCAATATTTGCGCCTTTCGGCCCGACACATCCGATTTCAGCATGACATTTTTGGTACAGGGTCTGCCTTCCCTTTTCGATCCCTACTCTCTCTCTGCCAGACTGCAGTGATGCAGCCTGTTTCTAGGACCACCACTTGGAGGTGGAGTAGGGTCTTAGTCAGCTCTGGTTCACTGACCCTTACACAAGCAGTCAAGCTATGGGTCGCTGACTGCATTCGTCTCGTTTGCTGCGTCTTCGGTCCCGAACCTGGTTCAAAATACCAGAGACTAGATACAGTGTAATCATGATGGCCGACGCCTAAAGTACATCTCAAATCAACTTGCATTTTGCAACTTTAAAATGGTCAGCACGAATCTGTCTGGCTGTGCTTCGGTAAGCAGACCAATTAAAACTACATATTAAAATAATTTGAGAACATTTCCTGTATGCCCAAGATCAAAACAAGCTGTCAAATAATGGCCAACAAAGGAGATTACACGGATGTTTAGTGTCCCGTAGTCATCAATTACTTCATTGTAACGAGGCTGCAATCACTGCCAGAAGGGTTTTTATGACATTCAGTGCATGTCTGTCACGTGATGACCTGCAAATTAAACCCCCCACACGAGCCTAGTAGCCGTAGTTGTGCCCATCAATATGAGACAGTTCAGCACGTGTTACTAATCTACACGGACTCTCCGCAGAAAGAGCACAGCCATTACTTGGCTTCCCAACAGCTCAGAACACATGCTTTGGCAGCAAATAACAACACACTCAGAGCCCTGGTTAAAAAAGAACAACAACATTACATGCAGCCTTCACTGTACAATCAGTCTGACGTTCAAATTTGCACTGTATTTGGATAGTAGATGTGTTTTGTTATTTACATGTTCTTTGTTCATTCGTAGTATAGCAACCAGTGGTTATACTTGAATATAGTTGGACATATTGTAATATGGATCATAGCTAACCTCCAGGGGTCACTTGTTTACTATTACTTGGATATTCTGTGTAGTGCAAATCAGTATTTAAATAGATCGCAAAAAGCTCAAATGATAATATTCGGACTGAGAATCGACCACTGCAGACTCGAATACCACGTGTTCAACAGATTAAAAACGGGCAAACAGGCACGTGTTTATGTGGCGAAGACAGATGAACATGTCCACCATGAATGTCGGCTTTAGCTCCAGGAGAGTCGCGGGTTAGTCTGTGCTAATCCCTTTGAAGGAGACAATATTTGGCAACGGGCGCCTGAGTCATCACGCCAAGTATATGAGAGAAATATATGCGGTAAAATCAGGGCGAAAATTAAGAACAGATCACAACAGACTCAATAAGCACTTAAAAAAATTAAGCCCAACATGTGAGCCTAGAGCGTCCGATTAACAGAGTGGTTAGAGCGTTGGTCTCTAGCGGCAAAGGTACAGGGTTCGGATCACGGTATCGACAAGCTGTAGTCTACCCAGATGTAAATGGATATCTAACACTGCTCTTTGAGTTAGGGCTGGAAAAGACAGCGTAAAAGGAAACTGGTCACATGAACTTAATTGCTCCAATTGTACCCATCCATATGAGACAGTTCAGCGTGTGCTGCTGGCTTTCCCAGGATTATCCACAGAAATAAAAAAGGTTATTGCCGGGCTCCCCAACAATCACACTCTATACAGCACCACTCCACGGCTACAGAAATACGTGCACATTCTTCAGCTTGGCTATGGCTGGCAAAGATTGACGAGTTCAGCAACCCAAGTGAACAACAACAACAACATCATAACGAACGATGTAGAAGGAGTATTTTAATGAGCAGATATTTCAATGAACATTCTTGAATATTGTGTTGGTGTAAACAATTAACCACATTCTGGGTTTAGTAGGATGACTTTGTATCATAATGTGCTACCCTTTAACAGAGGGTTTTGGACAACTGTAATAGTACCTGGCGCATTGGATAATTATTTCAGAATAGGAGGCAGACGAAGTCTGTAAATGTGAATGTATGGGATTCTTATAAATCTTTCTGGTACATGGATTTCCTTCTCGTAACAACTACAAACGTGAGTGGCTTCCAAAAAAAAACAAAAAATTACAGCAGAACACTTCGGCAATTAATTAATATTTTATACAATATAATCAGAAGAAATGTCTGTACATTATTATATGCATGGGAAATTCAAAGTGTCTGCCAAGATGGCCTTTATTAAAACAGTAATGTATGGATGTATGTTCATGCATATGTTTATGTCGTTTGAAGCTGGGAAGGTAGGATGTGTATTTCAACATATTGAATGAGAATAATGATTGAAGGGCAAGATGCTCAATTTTTAACTATTAATATATGATTGTCTAATATGGAGGAACAGACAATGATATCGAAATAAGAACAAAAGGCTAATGGAGTTCTCATTCCATTGGGAATTATATGGAGATCAAAATAAATCAAGTCCAACATACAAATCCGAATTGTGAATTCTAAAGTCAAGTTAGTCCTATTGTATGTCTTTGAGAGATGGAGAAAAACAAAAAACAACAACCAAAAAGCTACAGACTTTCATAAATGGGTTAGTGGTGTGACAAAATCACTAATGCGGAACTCTTTCTTGTCTCTTTCTTTGTGCACTGTGATAGACTCTTTCCTGTCTCTTGTCTTGATGGTGCACTCTGATAGACTCTTTCCTGTCCATCTCTTGATGTTATCTTCCCACTTACAGCACTGTCTTCCTCTTGCACGTTTGTCTTCAACTCTTCATTCTATTATGGTCTTTTGGAAAAAGTTGGTTTTTTCCACATGGCGAAAATATTTTAGTTTTCTACTTTTGATCTTTGTCATTAATCTAAACTAAAGTCAGTAAGAAGAGGCTGCTGATTAATTTACCTTTTTTTTCTTCTAAAAACGTGATCAAAGTTAGAAGAAAAAAATAAAGTTTGCTCGCTTCTGATATATATATAATCAGCATTCTATTTCAAGGCATTTCGCGCTCTTGCAAATAGTGATTTCTATAGCTACTTGTTTTGCGTGGTCGGCCTTTAGAAAGCTTAATGATCGTGAACAAAACAAAATATTGGATAGAGTTATCAAAGAAAGCGGTGGTCATCTTGAGGCTATTTGCATCTCCATAGAGTTTTTCCCAGGAATGGTACTGGTGACGTCCATATGTGCTTTCTCTGTTGCTAAAACAGTGGGTATCTTTGATACAGATGTTGAGCAGTCGTTTTATCGGTGCCACAGTCACACTCAACGATAGTTCCTATCTTTAGCTTGTTGAGTAGATGGTATACCAACCAATCTATGGTGGCCCGTACCAAGTCTGAAGACTGCCACTTGTTCTTTTTGTACTGAGCTGGTAATACACATCATTTGTGCGTGTGTGACCTGGATACTCTGCATCCCATTTGTTTTTGTATCTGATTGTGATAAAACTCTTTGCCTCTTCGAAAGTTAAGCTTGTACCAGACTGAGGTAGCTGTCCACATTCCTCATTTTGTGTATATAAGTGCTAGTTCATTTGGCGTTTGTGCATTTCTTCTATATTGTGCAAGACAGTTCCATCGTCAAGGATTTGACACTTAACGGCAAACATAAGATTCGTGCGAGGTCCGTTTGTCTAAGCGGTTAGACCACTTGCCTCTCATCGCAACGTGGTTGCATCACGTTCCAGTCTACCTAGCTGTAAATGGGTACTAGACTCTGCTTTTGAGTTAGGGAAGGCAAAAGCATCCTGGAAGTGAACTGGTCACTTCACCTCAAAAATCGTGACCTAGTATTTTAAAGTCTCTAACACGTAACTCCCCTACGGCTGTATCTGCTATGGCGGCTACCTTTACGTTGACATGTCTGACATTCATATACGTCACAGTCATGATGCACTCAGATATTTAGAGCTTAGCACCACAATAGGTTCTTTTTTTTATTCTTTATTTTTAATTAAACTCGCAGCAATCCAGGGTGGATATTTAAAAATGTGTCCGACTCCTGAAACTTTTAGAAGACCGACTGCGACTCCCAACTACAGTATTTTACTAGTCATATGGCATAAAATATTCGAAGTCGTCCAGACATTTCTTTTACCGACTTTAACTCCACTTAAAATCGATCAACTCCACGACTCCCGATTTCGACTCAGACACCACAGCCCAGCACCAATCTCCTTCAATTTTATGAGCTAATTATAGTCCGACAAATTATGTCCATTTCTCAATACACCCTTAGTTCAGCGGTAGGCAACCCAGTAACTTTGAGGGTGTACTTTATAAACGTTGAGCTATCAAAAGGTCTACCTTGATAAAAAAAAAAATGCCTAGTTTCACGTTACAGAGCATTTGGAGTTGTCGTGGGCTTCCCGTGACTAATTCTTAACCCTTGACAAATAAAGTTCGTTTGGTCCTTCTCCCTCCACTTTTTGTCACCTAAACATCTATCAAATCTTCCCTAAGGATCTTCCTGAAGAACGCCATTGACCGGTTACCAACCCCCGCTTTGTTTGGTTTGGTTTGGTTTGGTTTTAAGGACGATCTTCATTGCACACTGAGAACTCCATGAGTGCTCCGATCTCCTCACTTAGATCACTCAAGGAGGATCTCAGCACAGTGCACGAACTTCGTAGCACCGGAGGATAGTTGTTTAATGTAGCGTATGACCTTGAATATGGACTCGACATTAATATTGAGAAAACAAAATCAATGATAATTAGCAAAACAGACGATAAACCCACATTAAAGATAAGCGTAAATGGGAAAATCCTGGAACAATTCAAGAGCTACGTATACCTTGGTCATATAATAACAGAAGATGGCAGATGTGAAACAGAAATCAAGAAGAGAATAGGAATGGCCAAAGCTACATTCAACAACAAGAATTAAATACTGACATCTAAACAATTATCTCACAAATTAAAACTGAGAATCATAAAGTGTTATATATATTCTGCATTTCTGTATGGTGCAGAAACATGGACGATGAATAAGCATTTGGAAGAAAGAATTGAGGCTCTTGAAATGTGGATATATAGAATGGGGCGTATCTCATGGAAAGAGATGAAAACAAATAAGGAGGTCCTAGAAAATCTAGGTATGAAAAGAGATCTAATGAGGGAGGTCAAAATTCGGCAGCTAAAATACTTTGGCCACATTAAAAGGCATAACACCTTGCAGAAGATCATAATAGAAGGGAGAGGTGAAGGCAAACATGCAAGGGGAAGACAGCGCTATAAGTGGGAAGATAACATCAAGAGATGGGCATGAAAGAGTCTATCAGAGTGCACCATTAAGACAAGAGACAGAAGACGTTGGAGATCCATTACAGCCAACCTTCGTTGTGAAGATGGCAGCTGATGATGATGATGGTGACCTTGACATTCGTTACCACGATTATCCAAATGAATCGACAGATTATGTTTTGGTTGCGTGTTTATTTATCTATAAGCTTCACGGTGAACTCTGACCTTCCCCAAATTCATGCCAAGACTTTCTGTCCTGTTCCGTCCGTCTAAATCCTTTCTATTTCTTCGTTATCCCAGCACATATCTGTCTCTAGTTCTCTTCTCCGTGTGTTTTTAAGCCTCTCTCGGCTTCTCAGACCCTGTGGGCTCCAGAATAACCACTGCCTTGTACTGTTATTACCAGGCTTCCTCACTGTGTGTCATATCCATCACTAGAGTTTTCTTCTCAGCTCTTGTTTCACTGGCACTTGTCTGGTTCTAGCCATCGGTTCAACATTAGTGATAATAAGCTGGTGATACGGGGGCCCGAAAGATAAGCAAATAATAATAGTAAAACTCAACTATGTCACACATGTCGTAGAAGATGTTGGGCATAAGGTGGTCTACCCCATGCTGTAGATACTTTTACCCAAAAAACAACTCCAGAAACAAACATGGACATGTAAATCAAAGATAAATTAAATAAATATAAATTAGTAAGAAATTACAGCTCAAGAAAAGACAAGACAACTGTAAGGAGTTAAAGAGAAAGGTTTGAACACAGGCCACATAATGAAGAAGAATTATAAAAAGGGCAGATCGCTTAACACAAGTCCTGTACTTTGCTAGGGTTTCCGCGCAAACTGATTATTACTTGTTACTCGTTTGTAGCTCAGTAGACTGGCAATATTCTATACATTTTATTTGCATTTGTCACCGATTTTAAAATGGTGTTGTCCATATACAATGATACCCACCCCCCCCCCCCCCCCCCCCCCCCCACCCCCCCCCCCCCCGCCCCCCTCCCCCCCCCCCCCCCCCCCCCCCCCCCCCCTAAAAAAAAAAAAAAGGAAAACAAAAGAAATGAAAATTTGAATGTTTGTGGGGTATGCTCTAATGTCCACCGTCTATATATAGACGATCACATGTACTTCGGCTAAAAATACTTGTATGTAAACGTGTTGTGTCTTGTCACTATACAAAGATGAACTTGAATTGTGTAAAAGTAAATAATTAATTTGTGTTCTATTGATGTAAATAAATGTGTGTACTGTCGCTGTAAACAAGCAGAAATGATATCTATCTCCATAATTCCCTCACCTTAATTAAAATAACCAGCATTGTATTGTTTTGTCAAATGTCATCTTCATTCAAATTTTGTAAATACAGCTTACACGATGTAACATCATATTGTCTCCCGATTTAATTCCTTAAAATGCAGACGCATTTTTCTTTTCATTATTGTTCCATATCCTGTTTTAATAATTGTAAATTTGTCATACTGGTAATTTTTAACTATATCATAATTTTTCCGTACCATCTTTTTCTGTACATTGAAAGATTTTGCTTTTCCAAACGTAGGTTGTATTACCACATATGTGCCATCGTTGACCTAATTACATAAATAGCTCATGTCGTCATCATTCAGTAATCACGTGTTTCTATATTCCAAATGCTTGTGTCATCTCATTTTGATGAAGACAAAGACAATAGAAACATCTCCTCCGTTTAACAAAATAATTAGCTGGCGCAGTGGGTAAACCTGTTGCCTTCCCTGTGGGGTTCATTCTTTTTTTATTTTGTTCCCCCTGGCCTTACTTTGATGAAAAAAGTTGAGGTAGTCCATAGCAAATACTTACGTAGGGGATGATGTGTTATAGACTTCACTGTGTTAGGTCAGGCTTCATAAGGTGAGGTGACCAGGTCCCTTCCTCTCTACCTTTGCTTTCCCCAATTCAAGAGCAGTCAGGTACCCATTTACAGCTGGGTAGACTGAAGCGTTTGCTACGAGGTGTCAAACCTGGAACCCGAAAACGTTGGCTGCTTGTGTAGAATAGAAGGTTTGAAGATTTTTTTTTAGTTTAAATTTCTCCTCGTTTTGACGAAGTGTGCCCCGTTGATCCTAGACACATGGTTCGTAGGTTATATTAGCAATAACCCGTCAAACTTGACGGGTTTTTAATTATAGTGTGCTGTTTCCGTTCCCAGATGAGCAGATAGAAGTACATTCTTAGAGTGTTTTTGGTTTCTTTCCATTATACAGTGTAATCAAACTGTTCATGAACACCGTCATTTGAATGCTTTTCTTTGTTGATTGTAACTATTTTCGGGAGAGTATATATAATGGAAAGAATAAGATTTTTCAACACGGTTGCATTCCTCAGCGGTGACCAACGTACACACGGCGAGAATTATGTTCTTTTAGATTCAATTTAAAAGTTCTTTGATGACAACATTTCGTGTGAAAGTGCGTGGATGGTTTTCAAAGAGTGTTCATTGATAATAAGTGGTTTTAACAAAAACTTTCAAGTTTACATAATTTGTACATCGAGTGAGGGCTCATGCACACCCATTTTTACGCACTTTTTCTTTGTCGGGCGCTACTAATTTTGTGAAAGAATTAAAAAAAAAACAATAAAACTTTTTTTCTGGTCACGAGTTACTATTTTGAGTGAGACCGACCGACGTAACATACATCGGTAATTATGTTAGTTGGGATTGGGATTAGAGCACATATCCAAAAAAAAAATTCAGAACTTAATTTGGACATAGAGACAGACATGTGACAGGTGTATGACAAGATAATCAATTTGGAACGGATAACTCGAATCAAGCAAGCGCCGGTGTAACAGTAGCCGAGAAGAAGTCGAGGGCGCTAGATAGGACACATATTTGAGGAAACTTGATGATAGTATAACAAGGAAGTCCATCTTGTGAACTACCAGAGTAAGAGATGGAGAGAGAGAACTGAAAATCAAATTCAGAAGGACATAGAGACAGCCATGACAGGTGTAAGTAAGGCCAGAAAAGTCTTTGAATGGAGGTCACATGACATGAAGGCTTGGCATAATTTTTTGACGACCTTGCTACTAGGGGAGCAGAAGGGTTAATAAATATATGAATTGTAAATAAACATCTGTTCAATAATTCAGCAGTTATATACTCACCATAGTTCATTCAAGTTATATCTCATTCTGCTTCCTGTAATTTTTGCTGCCTCATTGCCCGTTCTACTCTGCTCCTTGCGTTGAAATATGATATATATATATATATATATATATATATATATATATATATATATATATATATATATATATATATATATATATATATATATATATATATATACTCGTATATATCATAATATCCAGAGAAATCAAGTCCAAAATAAAAATAAAAACCTTCAACTCATATGTAAAGGTTGTTCTGTTTATTGCTCTGAAACATAAAAAAAAAACCAAAAAAAAAAAAACAAAAAAAAAAAAAAAAAAAACTACATAACATTATTTTCAGAATGATACGGACTTTCATACACGTATCATTGTTCAGAATAAAATAATTTAAATGGTACGGCTAGATGACCAATGTGGAACTAATTTAAAGAACCAGGTAACAACAGGCGGAACAGGGTGTCAGGAGAAGACGCTGACGCTAGATAGGTCACACGTTGAAGAAACCAGATTATATCACTACAAGACAGTTCATGTTCTGGAACCTCCAAGGTAGGATGATTAGAAGGATACCTAACACACATGGAGCCGCAGTAACGCAGCGGTTAGTTCACTAGCTTCCTAGCTCGGTGGTAAATGGTTCGATCCCCAGTTGAGGTGGGATTTTTTTTACACCGCAAACGGCTCCGGGGTCGACCCAGCCTCATGAGTTGGGTACCAGAACTATCCTGGGAAGGTTAATGCGGCCAGCGTGATGCTGGCCACATCACCTCTAGTGTGCCGATGGTCAAGAAAATACAGACCTAACACCATATTCCCAATATGCCTCAATTGGCGTGTAACAGGTTCCTTTACCTTTAACACACACGGAGACCGAAATTGGAAACACACACAAATGAGATAATGAAGACATAGAAATGGCTTGAACTAATGGCTCAAGACCTGACAACTTGGTATGAATTGTTTAAGGTCTATACTTGAACGGAATCTGAAGGGTAATAATGATTTGAGTGTAGTATATATATATTATAGTATCTTCCTTACTTTTTTTATTTAAAATTTCTCCTTTATTTTACAAGACGTGCTACGTAAACTTCATTAAATTGGTGTACTTCTGTATCAGGTTTTCTTAACAGTGTTTTGAACTATGGGCCCCTTTGATTGTCCAGTGAAGGCTACGGGCTCCTTACATTGTCCAGTGAAGGCTACGGACCTCTTCTTAGAAAAAAAAATGTGCAAAAGCGTAAGGAACAAAATACATTTCAAATTTTAGGTTATGTTCGAGGACCACTAAGAATCCATTCATGGAAACCCCCAACCCCAATACACCCAAAGTGTCCGTTGACCACAGATTAAGACGCCCTGATCTATATCATGTCTACTGTTGTCTACTGTGTACTGTACTAATGTGTTACAGTTTGCAGTAATCTTCGTAACATATTAGCTTACACATATTTAATCCAGCATCTATCTTTTCATGACGTCATAAGCTCATGTTTGTATCTCGTACTGATTAAGAATCGTTTATTCTTTTTATGTTTAATTAAATACACTTAGAAATGACCAAATCCTTTGTTGTCATTATTGTTTTTAAATGTTGTTAAACATTGCTTATCTCGATGTTTACGTGTCTTTTATACTAGTCTTCGAGTCCAAGCTGGCATTAAAGCATTTTGGCACTCCTGATCAAGTGGTTTGACGTGCGTCTGCACCCCCACATTTCTAGCGCAGACGTTAAATTATATTGAAAAGATTCGGGAATAAAATTGCATATCAGGCTTTGAAAGTTATTACTTACAAAAAAAAAGGCTACCTCAGCCTGAAACAACCATAATTTTCGAAGAAGCAAAGAGTTTTATCAGATACAGAAACAAATGTGATACAGAACATCCAGGCCACACACATATTGTTGCATATTACCAGCTCAGCAGTAGAGAACAAGTAATAATCTTCAGACTTCACACGGGCCACAACAGATTGAGATATCATCTATGTACAAAGCTAAAAATATGAACTACCGATGATTGTAAATGTAGCACTGATAAAATGATTGCTGAATATGCTTTAAAAATGCCCAACATATCAGGAACATAGAAAGCACATATGGCTGTCACCATTACCATTTTCGGAAAAACTCAGTGGAGATGCAAACAGCCTGAAGCTGAACACTGCTTTCTTTGAAAATATTCAAGCAGATGACTGAGGATGTACGAAGATGAAGAAGAAGAAGAACTTACAAAACAAAAAAACACGATAACAATAAAAACAGAGTGTTTAAAATATGTCACATTTAGCACGTAGTGGTTGTCACAAAATACTTCATCACTGTGACTGGTATTGCCTCCCCTGCTTTGCAGTAGTGGTCCAAAGTGGCCAAAACTCAAGAGTATCTAATATGGGCTTCAAAAGTATCTACCTTTGCGCAAGATCACTCTTGGCAGAGATGTAGATAGAAGGGTGATGACACTCCTATTACAAAGGGAGTCTTCACAAGATATTCAGAATAAGCTAGAACAATACTGCTTTGGCAGAGTATGTTAACTCTGTAAGTCTGGCGACGCTTTTGTGAAGGATTTAAACACTTATTAATTTCAGCTGGTTTAAGCCCCCACCGCTGATTTACTCAGTGGAATTCTATTATTATAGTTTAGCTCTGTTTAGAGTGTGGTAGTAATTTGACTGAGACAAACATACAGTAACTTTAAAATGATTAAATCGAAGTTAAATTTGTAACATTAAAAATAACAACATTTAATAATCACTTTAGGTTTTAACAGTTGGAAAATAATTTGAATAGTTATGGATCAAGAAATGTTATCATCACATTCTTTATGGAATGTGAGATGTTACACGAAATTCATTTGGCAGCATAGATTTGAACTTAGCTGCCAATAACAATTCTGCTCCTTCTTATGGGTTGGTTCTTTTCAATCTGCTCACTCTCGTCTCTGATCAAGGTTGTCGGGGGTAGCTCGTTTCACATAAATGTCAAGGAGAGTCTACCACGTGGGTCCTTCGTCTTAAAGCTTAGGCCACTGTTCCCTTCTTGTTCCAGAGATAGTACTTTCTGCTGGTACCACCAATAACTATGGTAAAAGAATAGAACGAAACGCTCTTCTGAGTATGGCGTTTTCCACCCCATAGTTATTGCGACTGCGAGTAATTATCTCAGCAAATCTGGGTCGCTTCAAGCAAATGTGATTATTATTACAGGGAGTGTCAAGCAATTCGACTATACTCAAATATCTGCTACCTAGCTGAAAAATAACGATGAAAGAAAGAAAGAAAAGTACTATAATTGAGAGCACATCATAAAAATCAGTACCACAAATGTACCGATACTGTCGGAGAGAAACACAAAGTTCATAGGGGCCGCCCCGCTTTGTCACAGAATTCATCTGAAAATGCACAGGGAAAAGTCAAAGATAAATAGAATAAATACAGGAAATGATAACAAGAAACACCCCACAAGACGAAGAATCAAACAAATATCGCAGCAGCTGTATTTGACAAACTTTGTGGTTTAGGTAATGATATGAGAATTAGAATACAAAATGTTAGAGATGCTCTGACTGCATCGGAAAACATGGAGAACAAATGACATCAAGTCCAACACAAACATAGGAGTCTTCAACTCAAATGTCAAGTCAGTACTATGGTATGAAATGTCACGTCAGTAGAATGGTATGAAATGTCCAGTCAGTATTAGTGTATGAAATATCAAGTCAGTAGTATGGTATTACATGTCAAGTCAGTCCTATTGTATAAAATGTCAAGTCGCTACTATTGTTTGACATGTCAAGTCAGTCCTATTATATGAAATGTCAAGTCAGTCCTATAATATGAAATGTCAAGTCAGTACTATGGTATAAAATGTCGTCAGTTCTATGGTATGAAATGTCAAGTCAGTCCTATGGTATGAAAATCATGTCAGTCCTATTGTATGAAATGTCAAGTCGCTACTATTGTATGAAATGTCAAGTCAGTCCTATTGTATGAAATGGCACGTCAGTCCTAAAGTATGAAATGTCAAGTCAGTACTATTGTATATGAAATGTCAAGTCAGTCCTATTGTTGCGTGCATATTTTGACGCACATATTACAAAAATCGATATGGCTATTTAAGATGGAAAAGATATAGACGTTCATTCATTTGTGTATGAAAATGCTGTCTATGGTAAAGCTAGATAATTCATGATTGATTCACACTTTTGATTATAGGAGTAATCGTTCTTGATATTGATCCGGCGCATGGATATGACACCCATGTCCGTACTTATTTGTTAGGGCCAGAAAATATATTAATTTGCTTATTATGTTTATGGCCTGAATTCATATGTATTACATATTATTAGTACAAGTAGAATCAGTCCTATATTGTATATTTTGGATGGGTAGGCAGGACTATATTCTTGTTATGCCGCTCTAGCGGAAGTAGGAGTTGTCTTGACTAGTCGTGATGAGTTCCGAGGTACCGTTTACAATGGCGGTTACGCATTTTCCAGGACTGGTATATTCTTCAGTAAAAATGATTTACGAAGTGGTTTTTCTTCTGTAGGAGATTGTGTCTCTACTAGAGTTTGTGTTAGAGACTCTCCTAATGTACGGTACCATGTATGATTCGGACTCCAGGTAATTCCAGACCCTATTTTTGATGATCTCATGTCGGTTAGACCTAGCTGGAATTTTGTGCTTCGCAACGCTGGGGTCGTGTTTGTATCGACAAAGATGACGGGCTTCCATACAACAATTATGTCTACGTGAAGTAACTGGATTACTGTAGAACTGTATGGAGAAACTTTAGGAAATCATTCATATGTATTTCGAATTAACTTTGGCTTATATATATACCCTCCTGTGAGCGAGTGAGCGACAACTCAGGAAGGCGGCCATGTTACATTCCTGTCATCGTATTTTTGAATCACTGTCCAAAGAACGGGGCATGTATCTTACTATTCGGGCAGTGGCAAGGAGATCTCAATTTTGATAGAAACCCCTTCCATGGTTTCATAATATGATGTAAACTGTGAACATAAAGCAACTTTAGTTACTTACCGATCCGCCTTCACTGACGCGCTTAGTCAGATAGGGGATGCGGCCATTATGTACCATGACATTAGAAGCTATTGATGTACTACCCAGTATTTATGAATGTGTCATGACTTGGGATCTACTATGTATGCCTGCAAATTGATGTGTCAACCTGTACCCATGATTTACTCGTTATGTCCCAGTGTGTGCGTCTAAATAAACTGTGTAAACAAAGATTCCAGCAGTCTGCATTGGTGCCTTGTAGACACAAGTGAATGAGTGTTTAGATTGGTCAGAACACGAACAGTACACCATTCGCGTTAATCACACTCTACACTTCTACTCCATATCTACACCATCCTGCGTCGGTTGAATTGACCAAGTTTAGGGCCTGCTTCCCCTGGAGCCTTAGAGGGAAACTACTGCTTACAGCTGCCTTTGCCTTCCCTAACTCAGGACTAGGGTGAGTTACCCATTTACAGCTGGGTAGACTGGAGCATGCCTGATCTCAACAACTCTGTACACTACAATGGACATATACAGTAGTGACACCACAAACAACATGTTACAGTGATTGATAGTGGAGCTTTACAGAAGAAAGAGAATACACCACAACACTTCTTTACAGACTGACACTTTACAGTGTGAGAGAAATTTACACCTATGGTATGACATGTCAAGTTAGTCCTATGGTATGAAATGTCAAAAATAACAAAAACAACAAGCAAAAAGCTACATTCATAAATATGTGCTTGCGTTACATAGAACGATACGACATTGTCACCAATGTGGAACTTCAGACAGGAACAAGTGTCAATGGATCAAGAGATGACAAGAAGAAATCGTTGGCGAAGGATAAGACACACTGAAGAAACCTGTTGATAGCAATACAAGTCAGTCCTTATTCTGGACTCACCATGGTAAGAGCAGGAGAGGTAGACTGAAAAACACATAGAGAAGAAATCTGGAGACATAAACGAACATAATGAAGGAGACATAGAAAGGCTGTAAGATAATGGCACGTGACATGAGGACTTTACGTGGGTTTGTTGAACTCCTATGCTCCTTGGGGAATTCAAGGATATCGCTTGATTGATTAAATTATCTTATCTTTTTGGAAGAGGACTCACAAAATGTAGCACTGAGTAATAGAAAGAAGAATGTGCCAATGAGGAAAAAAAAACAGAGAAATATAATTGGATTGGCAGAAAAACACAGTAAGATGCTAGAATGGAAGAGTAAATAGAAGGAGATTAAAAAGAAGAGGTAAAAAGGGCGGAGAGAGAAGAAGGAGAAAAAAATGATAGGAGGAAGAGGGAGTGAACGAAAAAACGAAATTTATTTTCAAAGGATTGAAAACTGGGATTGCAGGCCCGTCTGACTTTCTGTTCTTCCTTTAAATCATGTATTGTAAAGTATCCATTCATTCTCACAGCGTCATTATCACACTTCATCTACCCCTGAAACATAGTTCTTCATGTGTTGTAAAGTATCCATTCATTCTCACAGCGTCATTATCACACTTCATCTACCCCTGAAACATAGTTCTTCATGTATTGTAAAGAATCCATTCATTCTCACAGCGTCATTATCACACTTCATCTACCCCTGAAACATAGTTCTTCATGTGTTGTAAAGAATCCATTCATTCTCACAGCGTCATTATCACACTTCATCTACCCCTAAAACATAGTTCTTCATGTGTTGTAAAGTATCCATTCATTCTCACAGCGTCATTATCACACTTCATCTACCCCTGAAACATAGTTCTTCATGTGTTGTAAAGAATCCATTCATTCTCACAGCGCCATTATCACACTTCATCTACCCCTGAAACATAGTTCTTCATGTGTTGTAAAGTATCCATTCATTCTCACAGCGCCATTATCACACTTCATCTACCCCTGAAACATAGTTCTTCATGTGTTGTAAAGTATCCATTCATTCTCACAGCGCCATTATCACACTTCATCTACCCCTGAAACATAGTTCTTCAAGAAACGTATGACAAGTTTTCCTGTCCCGAGCCATCGCCTCAATGTCATACCATGTCTTCCTAATCATTGTCGTGTCATTCTCCCGTTCTCTTCTCTAAGTGTTCATCGTCCTATATCTATCTCTCTAACCTGAGAATTCCATAACACGGGCTGGCTTGTAATGCTATGAACAAGTTTTCTGAACGTATGTCTTATTCACCACCAGCATCTTCTCATCTCTTGTTCCACTGTCATTTGTTTTGTTTCTGGCCATCGGTTCCACGTTAGTGGTGTTCATAATGTTTGCTGGAGTTGTTGTGGTTTAACGTTGTTAAGAGTTGCACACGATCATTGAAAACTTCGGGTTTTCCCGATAGAGGGTTCCTTCAATTATCGTTGCGCAGGCTTTATGAAAAAAGGTAAAACACGTTGTTATTGATGAGGTCAGAGTGAAAGTGTGACGTCAGTAGAGACTGTATGTTGGTCAGGCCTGTGGAAGGATAAGGTGTCCATTTGATGTGTTCATTATTTGTATTATTTAACATTTGTGTAATTCCGAGGCAGGTTGGCCTCTCGGGTATCCGTGGAGATAAATAGTTAAATCACCGGTAGAGATATATATATACTACTGGACAAAAGTTAAGGGCCGCCATTCAGTTTAGACAAGGTTTATATAATTCTTCCTGAGCAGGGTCGATTTTCCAAATGTCCGGTAGCTTGAAATCTCTCAAGAAGTCTCTGAATGGTGGAGTGGGACACTGCTAAACGTCTTGCAACATGACGAACAGATTGACCATCCTGTATCCATGCCATGGCTCGACCACGGTCTACAGTGCTGAGACTTTTCCTTGGTGGCATGGCTAACGCAGTGATTATTTTCGACCACTTGTCATACTGATTTATTGCTGTGGTGGGTTTTGATGTTAAAAAGGTTGGTGTGTAGTAAAGTTGTACTTGAGTGAGGTCAATCTGTGAAGGTCCCTGATGTAGACAAGTGATAGCTGTGTTTCAGAGAACCTTGCTGATACCACCTACGATCTCACTCTAAGTTATATTTTGGCCTAGTATGATTGAGAGCTACGTTAGTGTCTAGGGTAATGTAAGAGTGATGCTATAGGAATTCAATACAAACACATACACATACAGATACTAAATGCTATTATGAACTTAACTAACACCAGTGGGTAAATTTATAGTTTGGAATTTCTTTTTTCTCAAATTTATTTGTCCTGAACCGAAATTGGTTTTGGCCAGGACCACAACTCAAGTGAATCAATAGATATATATTTACAAATATAAATGTATTTACATAAATAGGACCATATGTCCAAGGCACATTGTTACAATTAAAATCTTTCAAATAGTATTACTTAATATATGATGACTACTGGTATTTGGAGACAGGTTGGGGATTCATAATCATTCCACGGTTCTTCTGTTACAGCTATACTTGTTTATTTAATCCTTGGGTGGAAATGTTAATTGGTATACAGGAGATTCGCTTAATGTTTATGATAAGTTGTCCCAGGCCAGATATTATGACTTATCTGGACCCAGGGATCACAGCAGTTGTCGTAGAATCGGCCACAAGCCACAGTCTCCTCTGGTCTTTCAAATTCTTGAGTACAGAATCAGTAAGAGGGACTCCTCACAATAGTGTAGGCTTTCTCACTCAAACAATTCATTGACACCAGATAAGTGCCAGCAGAACCCCTGAAAATGAAAGTTATTTTCCTGTCTTAACTTCACATTAATTCCACCCAATTTACAAATAATAATACAATTTAACAAAAGAACCTGGTCAGCTCTTTCTGACCAACCTTACTTCTCCACTTGAGATTGATGGAACAATTTATACCAGTTTTCTTTTCTTTTCCTAATAGTTGTTACGCCTCTGCCATTTGCACTGATCTTTTTCCATAAAATATGATGGGTGATATGATTCATGAGGACCCCTGCATGTCTTTTGGTATCTACCTCTCTCTGGTAGCTAATTATATAATAAATACCCTATAGGCCCTGTCTGAGTGCTGGGGACCTATGTACTTACTAATCATGATTGATTTTCATCTAACATTTTCTCAAATTCCAATTTATTTTAAATAAAAGATAATTAATATTTTCCTTACCACAATATTCAATGAAAAGCACACAATTAATACGTTGACTGGCAATGGAAATACACTTTTGTTCCTTCTGCCTTTGTCCAGACTGCTGAGATAATATGGTCTTCAGCAATGCTGCTCTCAACGCACCTGCTTCAACTAAGGTTTTGAAAAAAATGGCATCTAAGCCTTTCAAGTTTAAATGCAGCTTTGGTAAGCTGACCAATGACTACGCATATCTCAATTGTAAACAAGTCTTGCAAAATAAAATTCAAACTTTCCCTTTGTTACTCGGTTAATATATTTTTATTTTGAGGTCGGCCAATAATATTTCGCCTTCCTTCAAAATCCATCCAATCCAATCTCTCGTACCTTCTTAGTCTTTTTTTCCCCAAAGTTTTTTTCAAAAATATGCCCTCAAAAAAATCAAGCAGGCATGACTTGTCCTGACAGTCTGTCCGATCCACTATAGTATTATTACCAATATTTGATTATTTAATGGACTATTTGTGTAACTAACAACTTATTCTTGCTCAGGAAGTACTAAGGTACACGAAGATATAATTGTTATGGGGCTAGGTGACTTGGTTCGAAATTCTATATTTTTTCCATAATATCCAACCTATTCATGTCTTTTTGCACTAATTTCAAGCTAATTACGAGAGTCTCTCGTAGTACGTGAGAATTACGTCATAAATGCTGTCTGCATGACCCAATTGTCCACATGTTCTAACTTTTACATCGTATTTTGAAAATCGCCCTAGGCAAGGCTTGCAAGTTGGTTTTATTTTTAGAAACAATGCGAGACGCGATTAGCATTGGGCCATCTATCCGTTCCTCACCCTCTCTCTACTATGTCTTTTAGGCAATTACTTTGTTGAAGTTGGGAAGTGTTACGTTTATCTCAAGGACGAATTTGAAAAATTGGGTACCCTTTTTGTCGGCTAATGCGTTATCAACTAATACGCTGAAGGCGTGGGTGACGACAACAATTCTCGACGAAAATTTTTAGTACTATCCTATCTTTAACTTTATACACTATACTGTTATATTCTAATTTAGATATTGTATTTAGAATTTCATCACAATTGCATAAAATATGTTAAACACTCTTTACCGGTGATCATTTTCCTCGTGCAATCAAATTCAACTCACTTTTTCACCTTTTGAACTAGCGGGGCATGTTGCAAAAACCATGAGTTTTTGCAGCAACAATGGCAATTTTCACGTGCGGGTTAAAGTGACCCAGTTTTTGGACATTTAAAAAAAAAAATAACCTAGTGCACACAGACATGTATACACATTTCTCTGAGCTCAGTTTTAATGACATTTTCACTTGTCTTTACAGTTTGCCAATCAATTATATAAACCTTGTCTAAACTGAATGGCGGCCCTTAACTTTTGTCCAGTAGTATATTATGCCTGCAGTTTACATTAGACCGGACCGGACAATGGAAATATGGGCAGTATAAATGACATGGGTTGTGACAGAAGATGCCGGACGTGTGATGTCAGAAAGTGAAGCTTGAAATGATCTGCCTACAGTCTGTTCTGTCACATTTTATTATGTGGATTAAACCTTGGATCGTCCTGGCCTGGTTTATTCCTTCAATCCATGTTGTGTGAATCCGTACATCAGTTCATCCTGAGAGAACTAGAAAACAAACTGTTAGGGTTTCACAACAAACGTTTCTACAAGAAGGGGTAGCAAGTCCTATGCCCAAACATCCTTAGTCGCATTTTATGACATGCATCCTTACGTGCACTTTTAATATTTATTTAAGGGAAGAAAACAGTATAAAAGTAATCTAGCAACAAACTCACATATACTGTATTCAATTATCACGTCCAGTCTTCGTCGATTTAACCGAGTTGGCCCAATCGGACCCCGCGCCCACGTGGGCCCCCTTATTCGGCTTGCCATCTATAGCTTTGAAAAAGAAAATTAGGTTCGCCATACAGAATATGTTGCACTGAAAGATCTTATTCAAGATTAGTTCACGGAGATAAAATTGATGAATATCACATAATTCCTTTTCGCTAACATTTGTTTAAATTATTCTCAAGGCAGAGAGAGAGAGAGAGAGAGAGAGAGAGAGAGAGAGAGAGAGAGAGAGAGAGAGAGAGAGAGAGAGAACGAACGAACGAACTTTATTTTCGAAGGGTTAATAATTGGGAGCGCAGGCCCGTCTAACATTCTGCCCTTCCACACTCATTTATCTTGTATACTATATCCTTTCATTCCCACATGATACTGTTAAGCATTAATTTAAAGGCATGCAACATTATAAAGTTAACATAACAGCACAACATTATAAAGTTAACATAACAGCATTCATTTACAGTTTGCAATCATAATAAAAAATGATTAGGTTTTTTTTTAAACAAACAAGATTAGGAAAAAAGTAATAATAAAATAAAATAAACAAAACAATAAATAAAAATAAATAATTATGTATACCGACACTCACTCATGCGGTCAAACCGTTTACAATTAATCTGTATTTATGAATGTGACATCAATCATCAATACAAAAATTACATAAACACATTCTCGCTTATATCCATAGATTCTTGGTGGAAAATGAAATAATAATAATAATAACAACACTTTCTTACGCACTTTTGTTGCAGGTAAAGGCTTTAAGCAGTTTTAAAAAAAAGAATTATGTAATATCTGCTTATTCTCATATACATCATCCCATTTAAGCAAACGAAAACATTCACATTTCTAAAGTACAGTTGTATGCGGGTACATTCCCACATACATTACTTGATATAATAATATTTGAAAGTGAATATAATAATATAATAATATAACATATATATAAAACAAATTATTCACAAACCCGTCATGGGTCGTAGAGGTGCCATGGTGGAAGCATCAGCAGACAGGGTCCTCCACTGCTCTCTATCCTCAGCAATGCGTACAAGTGTGGAAAAACCGTGTCCTGCCCATTCTTTGATGTTATCAGCCCAGGATTTTCTCTGCCTTCCTCTTCTCCGTTTACCTTCGACTGTTCCCTGAAGGATCGTTTTCGAAAGGGAGTCATGACGAGTTACATGCCCAAACCAGGCAAGCTTTCGACGTTTCACTATTGACAAAAGTGGTTCTTGGTGGCCTGCATAGGTGTTTATCTTCTCTCTAACATAGACATTTGTTTTGTGCTCTTTATAGCAAATGCGCAGAATTCTTCTATAACATTTATGCTCGAAAGCCTGAATCCTTCGCTCTGTAAGATAGATAGATAGATAGATAGATAGATAGATAGATAGATAGATAGATAGATAGATAGATAGATAGATAGATAGATAGATAGATAGATAGATAGATAGATAGATAGATAGATAGATAGATAGATAGATAGAGAAAGAAAAAGAGAGATAAGAGAGATAGAGAGATAGACTTGTCCAGTAAAGAAAAACCATCGGTAACACTGACACATTTTGAGTAGGTCTATGCGCCTTCAGGAATTGATGGATAATGGTGATAATGATTAAAGAGAAAACGGCAAAAAAGAGTGGGGAAATAAAGGTGAAATAAAAAGTATAGAAACACAAACGACAGAAAACGATAACTACGAAAAAGACAAGATAACACGAGGTCAATCGAAAACTAAATAAGCACGTAAAGTAGAGAGATTTGTATTATTGTGAGCTATTCTCTGACAGTACCAGTACATAGATTTGTATTATTGTATTCAGTTGTACTAACTAGTTACTTAGTTAGTCTTCAACAGTACCAGTAAGTTCATATTACTTTCTTCAGCTCTCTGTCACTGACATTTTAAAAGTGTAGTTTCCTCAGGATTAAAGGTATTTCCCCCACCCCCTCATCCTTTTCCTACTGAAAACTCAGAATAGGTCGGTTTCAAAAATTCACTAAAATTATAAACTGTGTGAGTTAGGAACGTGATTTTGTCTTTAAAGTCAAGTTGGCATTTCGGTAAAATATCATTTAGTTTGAATGTTCTACCATTCTGTTGATGGGGCTGTAGAAAACAGATTATCTGGCAGAGATAAAATTTACATCCAGGCTGTACACTTTCTAAATTAAAACTATTCGGAAACCTGAAAACAGACATGATTTTATCTAGGTAGAGCTTTAGAGAGCTCAGTGTTTCTAAGGTAGATCTATACAGCTCTTGGGTTACCTTCTACTACAATAGTGCCTTACTAGCAAACAACAGACATTATTACAATCACCATTTCTCACCTCTTTCTCTTATTTTAGATTTTATATTATCACTTTTCGTGACGTTTTGAACTGGTGTGAAGACTTAAATATATTGTCATCGTAAACATTGTATATAGATTTGGATTATTGTGTCCAGTTGTATTAATCAGTTTCCAATCAAGTCTCTTACAGAACCAGTAAGTTCAAAATACTTTCTGCTTTATGTGTGAATTCTTACTTAAAATATTAAATTGTCTGAATATATAGTACTAGTAAGGTGGGATGTTGACAGCTAGTTCTTCAACACTCTGGATTAAATTTTAATTCAACTTATTAATCATAATGACAGAAGATGTTATTTAATATCACATCATAGAGCTAATTGTATTCATATCTCTAGATGGGTTAGTGATGTGTTTAGAGACTGGAATGAAACTCTGTAGTATAATATATGTAAGGGAGGTAATTGTCTTGCAAGGGAAACAATAAAGTTCTAAGCAATTATAATAGTTAAGTATTATGCATATTTTAATGCGAAATAAAGCAACATTGATTTTTAACGATATACCAAAGCAAACTAAGCAGTATCAGATTATTATAATACTGTTCCTTTCTTACGTGGCTTTGTTTTCAGAGATTCTTGTGCTCTATTAGAGCAATAAATTAACACACTAGATTTTTTACTTGGGCAGTCTGTATTTGTTTAAACGTGTATCTCTTCATGCATTAATTACCCTCTACCAATGTTGTTTAGATGTCATGGACTAATAACTCCTCCCAGGCACATAGTGCCGTCAACACTATAAAACTGGTTTGGTGTGATCACATTGTAAATGGTCATAGGTGTACTAAGCGTACGGTAGAGCTAACGTGAAAGAAAATTTTCGAGAATTTAATGTTTGACAGCCAAATCTTCTAAGGGATTATAAAATGTACATCAAAGGTGTAGACATGAGTGACCAACTTATTAACTAGTACATTACTTGAAGAAAGACCAATAAATAATGGAAAACTTTACTTTTTATTTCAAGAAGTCAGAAAAAAAGAACACACAAATTTAGAAGAAATAAAAAGCCCAGCTATATATAGGATCATGGCGGAACACCAAGAACAGATCTTACCAACGAAGGTTTACAACAGAATATGAAAGTCCTAGCAATAGACCATGGAACATTCAGGATAGGACAACGATCAAGAGACAGGACAATACGCAGAGACGAATGGTTAGTGTTGGTACGTAAACAGAAAAAAGGGGAGAGATGTCGGCACACAAAAGGAAGTACCGGACCAAAGTGAGAAGTGCACATCACAGGAAAACACTCCTAGAACATAGACAAATTATCTTTGGTACCGTGACATGGTTTAGTACCTTGTAACCGCAACCAGGGTTAGTACCTTGTAACCGCAACCTGGGTGGACTGGAAACAATTGAAGTACCGTTAGTGGTTTAAAGAGCAATCATCTCCTAAGTATGATGGCCGGTAAGCGTCCATCAGAAATTAATTTAACACAATGCTAACTATCATTCAGTAACAGTGTGTGTTCTATTATCTATGAAATACTCCTTCTTAACTGACATTATAGCGTATCTTGAGTTCTCAGTCTCTATCTGGCTGTCTGCTTATTTACAGCAGTGGTTTTCCTCATGTGGGCAATGAGTTTCACAAACTGTGCGGTATGGGCTTGGGTCATCAAATGGTTGAGAACCACTGGTTCACCTAGTGCCCATAGAGCATTATTTTAATTTTGGGGTCACTGTCAACAATGGTTTCAGAACCACCGGGTAATAGTTTTCTATGCTGCTTTAACATCTTAGGGTGTCATTGCTGCCAAGGTCTGAGAACCACTGATTTACAGTCTTGCTACTCGAGCAGTAAATCATTTGGAGGGTAGTCATGGTCTCAAGGGCTTGAGAACCGCTGACTTACATTTTGTCAGTCAAGTGGTAAATTCATTAAACAGCTAAATAATTTGGAGCATTCTTAAAGTTCTGGTTCCTTTCGAAAATAATATTCATATAACTGATAATAAAATAGATTTTCAATCATACAACGTGGTATATGCATAGGATTGCATTAAATACATGTAAAGAACATTCCATGATGAAAAGCACATTAATGTCCTATATGAGACAAAGGGGTAAAAAGTGATTAAGAACACTTTTATCAAGTTTGTAGTGTTGACAGAGAACACTGAAGCCTTATAAGAAATAGCAAATAGAAGGACCAATAATACACTTCTGTTTTGCTTGGGTCAATATGCAAATCCAAAAGTAACAACAATAATATACATCAATTATTTAACCCTGTCTTAGTTCTGCCTGGCTGTGAGATAAAGATCAGTGGTTAATTAGGTCTATGACTCAGCAAACTCATACATTAGTTTGAGTGATCTGAAAATATGCAAATAACAATTATTGTCACTGAAAATAGAAATACTTTTAAAACTTTGCTTAACAAAATGTACTGCAAAAATAAGCTGTGGAAAAACATATGATTATTGATGTTATAAAATCAGCAGTATTAGATCTACTTACGTCGCTCACGAATTCACTACGGATTTTCGCAACAAGTAATACCCCACTCCGGGGCCCATAGAATGCTTAGAATGATGGTTACCGGTCTAATGCTTACAATTCCCTCCACAATTCCAGGATGTATTTTGGTCGACCTCTTGGGTGGCATTGTTGTAAATTCTATTTTGGTCCCATGGGTATCATGTTATCTTCATTTTAACTGGCCCTAGTATCCACTGTGATGTGCTTGCGGCTGAAGACAGGGTTCTTGCCCCTTCCCTGATTTACGTGCGTCCAGTTCGTGACACAAACAAAGGGTTAACTTCCGGACTTGTCGTAGCACTGTTTTTCACCTTCCCAGTGGAATGACTTTCGCTGGTGGGGGAATAATTTATAGCCCTTGACCGTGAGAGACTAGAGAGAGACTTTTGGATTCTTGTCTAATGATAGGAAAAATTTGTAGAGGAATAAAAAAAATAGACAGAAGAAAAAGTCGGTGAGAAGTCGTTTTACGACAATAAGAGAGATAGAGAGATAGACAGTCCAGTAAAGAAAAACCACCGGTAACACTGACACACATTTTGAGTAGGTCTATGCTCCTTCAGGAATTGAAGCATAATGGTGATAATGATTAAAGAGAAAACGGCAAAAAAGAGTGGAGGAAATAAAGGTGAAAGAAAAAATATAGAAACACAAACGACTGAAAAAGATAACTACGAAAAAGACAGATAACACGAGGTCAAACGAAAACTAAATAAGCACGTTAAGTAGAGAGATTTGTATTATTGTGTTCCGTTGTACTAACTAGTTTCTTAGCTAGTCTCTGACAGTACCAGTACATAGATTTGTATTATTGTGTTCAGTTGTACTAACTAGTTTCTTAGCTAGTCTCTGACAGTACCAGTACATAGATTTGTATTATTGTATTCAGTTGTACTAACTAGTTTCTTAGTTAGTCTCTGACAGTACCAGTACATAGATTTGTATTATTGTATTCAGTTGTACTAACTAGTTTCTTAGTTAATCTCTGACAGTACCAGTAAGTTCATATTACTTTCATCCGCTCTCTGTCACTGACATTTACAAGTCTAGTATCCTCAGGATTAAAGTTATTTCCCCCACCCCCTCATCCTTTTTCTACTGAAAACTCAGAATAAATCGGTTACAAAAATTCACTAAAATTATAAACTGTGTGAGAAAGAAACGTGATCTTTTCTTTAAAGTCAAGTTGACATTTCGGTAAAATATCATTTAGTTTGAATGTTCTACAACTCTGTTGATAGGGCTGTAGAAAACAGATGATCTGGCAGAGTTCAAATTTACATTCAGGCTGTACACTTTCTAAATTAAAAATATTCGGATACCTGAAAACAGACATGATTTAATCTAAGTAGAGCTTTAGAGAGCTCAGTGTTTCTAAAGTAGATCTCTACATCTCTTGGGTTACCTTCTACTACAATAGTGCCTTACTAGCAAACAACAGTAAATATTACAATCATCATTTCTCACTTCTTGCTCTTATTTTAGATTTTATATTATCACTTTTCGTGACGTTTTGAACTGGTGTGAAGACTTAAGTATATTGTCATCGTAAACATTGTATATAGATTTGGATTATTGTGTCCAGTTGTATTAATCAGTTTCCAATCAAGTCTCTTACAGAACCAGTAAGTTCAAAATACTTTCTGCTTACCGTATGTGTGAATTCTTACTTAAAATATTAAATTGTCTGAATATATAGTACTAGTAAGGTGGGATGTTGACAGCTAGTTCTTCAACACTCTGGATTAAATTTTAATTCAACTTATTAATCATAATGACAGAAGATGTTATTTAATATCACATCATAGAGCTTATTGTATTCATATCTCTAGATGGGTCAGTGATGTGTTTAGAGACTGGAATGAAACTGTAGTATAATATATGTAAGGGAGGTAATTGTCTTGCAAGGGAAACAATAAAGTTGTAAGCAATCATAATAGTTAAGTATTATGCATATTTTATTGCGAAATAAATCAACATTGTTTTTTAAAGATATACCAAATCAAACTAAGCAGTATCAGATTATTATAATACTGTTCCTTTCTTACGTGGCTTTGTTTTTAGAGATTCTTGTGCTCTATTAGAGCAATAAATTGACACACTAGATTGTTTACTTGGGCAGTTTGTATTTGTCTAAACGTGTATCTCTACATGCACTAATGTGAGTAGGACGGTCTCACGTTCTGTTTTGTTGACTCCTGATCACTTTCTGTAGTTGTTTGATTACTACACACTGGAACCTCTACTATGACGTCTTGCTTTAGTGGTGTTTTTATCGTCTTTGAGTTTGGAGCAGCTTCCCTGGGGCAGCCACAGCTGTCAAATCGGCATCGTGTGGTGGTGTCATTGGTGTCTGGTGCAGCCTCTCTGTGGTTGACAGGGTTTCTGCTGACGGTTCGGGTACTTCTGGTGGTGGCCTCTGGGTTTTAGGCTCCTGTCTTCTTTTTTCTCTTCTTTCCAGCATCTGTTTTATCGGTTCTACCGCTTTCATCTGGTCTTCTTCTTCTGACATCTGTTCTATCTGCTCTAGCGCGCTCATCATGTAGTCATATTCTTGGTCTTCATCATCACGGTCAGAACTGCTTGCATCTGTTTTCTCCTCTTCCTCGCAAGGAGTCTGGCCACTCCGGCTTTCAGCCGTGTCGATGCACGTCGCAGCTAGCTCCGTCATCGTGTCAAGAGTTGGAGAAATTTCGGTCCCGGCACGAGTACTTGGGGCAGTTTTGCTTTCTGGCTGTCTGTCTTTGTTGTTTGTGTTATTTCCCTGGCTGTTCTGCGCTGGTGGGCTGGTGTAAACCTTCCTCTTTTTAGCGCGTGGTTTATTTCGGCCCATTTTGACTATTGCGATCGCTGTGTACGTCCTGAAAAGGACGCTGGTTATAGTGCGGTTGTTGTCTGCTCTATGTTATCGTGTGGCTGAACAGCTTCTGTATCTAACGCAGGCGGAAAGCAGAGCGCGTCACCTGCACAAACCGAGCAATACCGGTTGTCACAAGGCACTACAGGAGAGGATGGTTAAGATCACACAGATGTCTGGAGGTGAGGCCTCACTCAGGGCCCTACCAGATGACAAAGTGATAAACATCCTCGAAGTAATAACGGGAAGGAGAGGTATCGCCAAAGTAGGGAGGCACGAAAACGGAGTCCTGCTTTTGCTCAACAACACAGAAAAAACTACCTCGCTGATGATCGAACTGGAATCCGGTCCAAAAGAAGTCCAGTTGCCCCACCAAATAAAAGTGGTGGTGGAAAAGTACAAGACAACAAAGAAGTTCGTCATCAGAGGGGTGGAAACCAGATGTTCCGAAGCCGAGGTCCACAGACGCCTTCAAACTGAAAACGCAGACGTCAAAATCACACGGGTAGAAAGGCTAAAAACATGGGACAAGAAAGACACCAACCTGATGATAGTGACGGTTGAAGGATCGACAAGACCCGAGAGACTGACGCTCGAAACCACAACAAAAAAGACAGAGGCATATATCCCTCCGGTGATGCAGTGCTCTAACTGCCAGAAATATTCACACACCAAGAAAACGTGCAGGAGAAATGCAGTTTGCCGGTATTGTGCGGGTAACCACCCATATCGCGACTGTACCAAAGCGAAGGAGGATAACAATTACAAGGCCATAAATCCAAACCGAACCTGTGCAAACTGCCTCGGAAACCACGGGGCTAGGTACCGAGGCTGCCCGATGTTCCAGGAAACAAAGAGCATCTTGAAAGAGGTCGTGTCCAAAAACATACCTTTCAAAGAGGCAAAAAACAGAGTGGCTGCGGATGGTGCAGAAAAACAAAGCATGATCGACAGAAGACAGTTACACAAACTAACCGCTGAAGTCAAAGATATGAAAATGAAACTACAGGTCGTACACAGAAACAAGCAGGCTCCCGAAGACGACAAAGACAACGGTGATGATGTAATAGAACTACAAAACGTCAGAGAAATGATGAAAGACATGCAAAGCCTTCAGCAGCAGATAGAAGCAGATGTAAAGAGACTGACAGAACTGACGGAAGAAAACTCAAAAATTCTCAAGAAAATTGAAGCAGAGCGAAGAGCCATCGAGGAAATGACAGCAAACACAATAGCGACCAAAACAAACGAGCAATCAGACGAAGAAGTCATCGAAGAAACACTTGAAAAACTTCTACCAACAATAATAGAAAAAGCACTACTACAGATACAGGAAAGCAGGAAGACAAGAGAAACAGAAACGAGGAAAGCAAAAACTAACAAAACGACACAAGACAGATAGGAAGGCAGGAAATGAACACACCACAACCGACAAGCAACGAAGAGGAAACCAGTCAACCAGCTAGTGGTCCTTTTCAGGACCAGTCCTTTTCAGGACTAACAGACAACTAGCACCGAAGAACCTAACACACAATATACCCCAATTATAACCAACTTTCAAGAACACCCAAATTTAGAAGAAATAAAAAGCCCAGCTGTATGTAGGATCATGGAGGAACACCAAGAACAGATCTTACCAACGAAGGTTTGCAATAGAATATGAAAGTCCTAGCAATAGACCATGGAACATTCAGGATAGGACAACGATCAAGAGACAGGACAGTACGCAGAGACGGATGGTTAGTGTTGGTACGCAAACAGAAAACAAGGAGAGATGTCGGCACACAAAAGGAAGTACCGGACCAAAGTGAGAAGTGCACATCTGTTACGGTAGTTTTATTGATATCGTCTGCTAGAATTGGCAGTGCGCATTTTTAGGGTCAATGGAATTAATATAGATGGATGTTTATACTTCCCAAATTAATGAACGCGAAATACACGGTCAAATTATGACGTGTTCGCGTCGATAAGGTCACGCTTCGTGACTTAGTTACTGTACCCTTGTTACGTTGTCCGTCAAGCCGAACGGTCGTGTTTTTTTATCTCCTTCCACTATTGGGCTTTGTTAATAGCCATTTTTCTGTAAATTAATCTTAGGATTCAGGGTCAGTATAGATACTAGTATATACGGGTGAATTCATAAGGCTAGTGATTAACCTACGTTATGGAAGGATACTTTGATAAGTAAATTGAATATTTTCGTCAAGACATCATGTGCTCACTTCTGGCTGTCTGGATCACAGCAGCGCATGTACATAGCCATGATGGTCTGTCGACATGAATTCAATAATGACACGGACGGACAAGAATATCTATGCAAGTAAATTCTAATGAACTATATGTAAATGTATACCTACATGAATGTCTCGTGTGTGAACTGTTAATAAATTCATGGACTCCAACTGAGGACTTAATCACATCGATACGTTACAGCTGTTTGTTGCATTTGCCCAATGTTGATTATCATAGTAGTGAAGAACTCTTCCTGATAAGAATATATATTATATATATATATATATATATATATATATATAAATATATATATATATATATATATATATATATATATCTATATATATATATATATATA
Source organism: Oreohelix idahoensis (assembly GCA_024509875.1). Classification (NCBI taxonomy): domain Eukaryota; kingdom Metazoa; phylum Mollusca; class Gastropoda; order Stylommatophora; family Oreohelicidae; genus Oreohelix; species Oreohelix idahoensis. The sequence goes on from JAMPIV010022197.1 coordinate 46,341, forward strand.
TATATATATATATATATATAATGATGAGCTCCGAAAGGAACGAATGTATTTTTGGACATTCAACACAAATACCGAATCCATATAACGTTGTCGCTTATTCCAAGATTATAAACGAACAAAGCACGAATTCGCGATTCAACAAAATACAGAACCAGCTCTGAACCAGCCCTACCTTTATTCAGCTCAGATTCTAGCCTTATCAGCTGGTGGCCAGATGTGGCGTGGAATTATAATTTAATTGTCAAAAATTTTTCAAGAATTATCGAGTTGAAAGAAAAAATTCCCTTCGATCGAAAATGGACACTTTTTGCATCTACACCTATGACGTCACACGCCCTTGACAACAGGATGAATCTTCTGTATCGATGGCAGCCGCATTCCAACGTCTTTGAAGAAAAGAATTTATAAACGCTCAATCAAACATTGGAAACTAGATCCAACCAGCTTTGTCAGGCAATATAAGCTCTTCTGTCCGTTGGCGAAGCAGGCATTGTACAAATCTATCGAGGCTAAAAGCTAAGTAATTGTTTTCAGTTTACGCTGTCATGTCCTCTTTACGATTTTACCGCCATGTCTTTTGCAAATCATTGTTTAATGTTAATTGTGATTGTCATATTGTATTATACATGTTAGCGGGTTTGTATGGCGAGGGAGCTGAAACCTCTGGAAATGTCGCGAAAAGCTGACCCCAGAGATTTCAGTCGGTCTTAGGGTTTATTGAAATTTTGCAATCTGTACGGGAGCCCCCTAACAAATTAACCAGGGAATTGTTCTGCTCGACATTGCAAGATTTCGATACTAAGTGTTTTAGCTGTGCAGTTCGGTAAATAACTGGTGTATTTTTCTATACTAATTTCATTTTTATTCAGTTTTGTAATAATGTTCGTAATCTATTTCGTCAATTCTGATCTTCCTATCACTTATTTCATAGATTTTGTATAACCGTCATGAGTCTATTGTTACGTCACTGATTTTTGAGCACATGTTTCATCTTGATTTAGTTCAACCCTTGACCTTCTTAGGTACTTCCGATTTTTTTCTCTTTAGTTTATAGATTCATTTTATGTCTGAAATTGTCAGTTTGTGATGTGCCAATGTTCTGTACAGTTTAGTTTATTGTTTGTCTTAGTTATTCATTTCATATATTAATGATTTAATAATATTAGAAAGTTAGTATTAATAGAATAATAGAATAATTTAATTAATTTTGACCAAATCAGTTGATGACTTAGGTGATGTCATCTATTTGCAGTAGTAGTCCAATATAATATTGAAGCAGATTGTAGATTATGACGAGGGCACTATAGCTTAATATATAGTGATAAATAACTTTGATTATTGGTTTGCCTTGAATAGGACTATCATATGAAATATTAATTAGTACATTTTCATAATACTACAGTGTTGACTTAACACATATAATTGATCAAATAACATAATTATGGAGGTGTAGTACCCATAATTATTAAATATTGATATTAGGTGTATGATATAAATTCAGCATCTTAAATGAATAAATAGCTTAACTAGTTATGATGTAAATTATTATGTACATATAATATTATTAAAAATTATTATATAGTTGTGGAACTTACAAATAATAATACAATAGTATTATAATTGATTATATTGAGCAAATACATACACTATTAGGTTCAAGAATGCTTACCTTGGATCATTTCATTAGAATTGGAAAGGATTGTAATAAAAAGGGAGATGCACTCCTGGAATTTGCGACAACTGAACTTGCAAAATATGAAGCAAAATTAGAGGAACAGAAAGAAATTGCTAGACGAGAAAAAGAAGAACTTAGACAAGAAGAAGAGAATAAAATGAAACGAGAGGAAATTATAAGGCAACAAGAAATGGAATTGCAACGTCTTAAGTGGGAAACTGCAAGATTTCAGGCACAAAGTGCTAATATGTGTCAGAATGATAATTCTCAAAATGGATCTTCATCCAACCAAAATAAACCTTATTACAATTTTAAATTACCACATTTCAAATTGAACTTCGACGACCTTGGATCGTACCTGTCACGTTTTGAACAGGTATGTTTAACACATAACTTACAAAAACAAACATGGGCTTTAAAACTTAGTGAATTGTTGGACGGGGAACCATTAAGTGCAGTTCAGAATGTTGACCCAACAATAGCTAGTGACTATGACGCCATTAAAGCCTTATTATTACGTCGTTTCCATTTCGACGAAGAGAGTTGCAGATTACGTTTTAAAAGTATTCTACCAGATTCTAATAAAGACTTTACAGGTTTTATTGCGAACATATGCAATACCTTTAACAGATGGGTGGAACTGGCAGGTGTAACAAATCATCATACGACAAGTTAGTTGATTTGTTACTGAGGGATAAAGTGTTATGCTCTGTCAGCCCACCGTTCTTTGCCTTTTTGCAAGAACGAAAACCATCTACTATTGATGAATTAGAAAAAAATTGCAATAAACTATTGCACTGCTCATCCGAATGCGAGCATTTCTAACTCGCTAATAAGGGCACGTCTACCTGTGGCCTCTAATATGTAATACCGCAGTCATGAGGAACCAAGAACACACCGTCTAGATAGAAGCCGCTTCAAAGGAAATGATAATGTGAATTTTCATAAGGGACATAAGAATTTCCACAATAAGAGTGCCTTTAATAGAGGTAGACCACAGAATAGAAATCATTCACCTCAGTCGAGATACATATAATGGTCAACATAACACAAATCGTAATCGATCATATAACTATAACACTAGTAACAATTGGAATAACAATAATCATAGCTCGAGACATCGAGATAACAGTTTTACTACCGGGGGACAACGGGATAATTCTAATGATCATTCTCGTCAACGCATAGTCGATCTCAGTCTCGTAGATCGTCTCATTATAATCATAATGCAGGGGCAGCAAATTACGAATCATACAACCCCAGATGTTCCCACAAAACTATAAAAGTAATACGTCATTCCTCTACATGTTATGCAATAAATTATAGAACGTGGCAATAATAGTTCCCCAAAATGGAATCTTGTTTTTCAGAAAGCAAATGGCTGAGGAGACAGTATTAGAACTGCGGACATATTTCTACCAGAAGTAGGTCCCTTGCAGACATTGGATGTGGAACAGGCTCCCTAATATTTAACAGAGGGATAGTGAATGGGTTCCTAGCGTCTCTGTTTTGATGAGATTCCGGATTCTACGACGATTGGAGTTTCGACAGTCACTGATCCATCACCAAGTGTTGTGTGAAACAGGGGGAATATGTCCAGACATGCTATGAGTGTTTGGTTTGGTGGGGACTGTAGAATGTTACCCCACGAGCTTATAATACATGTTAACACACCTTTTTTCACAGGAAATGTAAAGGTATGCATGTTGAAAAAATCCCTATTGCAGATCTTTATGATTGGGTCATATTCATGGCAGCAAGGATTGCACACCAGAAGAAATTATTGGAAAATGGGAAATGAAACATTTGCAATTTATTGGCAATGCTAACGCCGTCATTGCAATTGTGGCTACATTTACGTGCCAAGGAATATGGAAATACATTTGACACAGCAGTTTCTATTTTAGTTGGGTACTATTTTTGAAAAAGAGGGAAATATAGTGAGACCCTCTCCATCAAAAATAATAAAAAGCCTATTTTACGACAATAGTCAGCACTAAGAGTGAATACAAAGCGTGTCTACACACCCATGCAGGTAAGAAGATCATTCCCAGGGAGTTATACTTTTCTTCGACAGAAAATTACTGCCAATTCTGAAAATAAATACCAGGCGACAATCAATATTATACTTGATCGTAATAAAACTGTTAACATTGTCAACAGTGGTAAAAGATTGTACAAAGAAGAGTAATATGGTTGAAACATATAGTGGAGTTAAGAGTAATGAGAAGGGTGGGGGGGGGGGGC